>VZSJ01000651.1:45836-106026 GCA_013398405.1 Pheucticus melanocephalus | reverse complement strand
TGATAAGGAAACAATAGTTTTTTGGTGATTTGAGTGGGACTGGGGGGAGTGAGAGTTCCTAAAGAACTACTGTAGGCAATAATATTTTCTAGGTTGCACTTGCTGCCAAGTATGGCTTTCCAGACAGAATAGGATGCTGCTGCTGCACCTTTTCACTAAATCAAGGTCAAACCAAACAAAATCCAACGCCAATGGATGTGTGTGATATTCTATTCCCTATCACTTTACATCAAGTGAGGCTTATACATGCCTGGGAACGGTTTCATCTATATACAGGGCAGTGCTTAAAATACAGCATATTTTTTAGTTTTCCTGAGTAATGAATATTTACTGTTTTACAAAAAGCAGAATCTTCAAGCTGATTTGATTATTGACCCTGACTTTCAACAGAAATGAGCAAATTTGGGAGTTTTGGAAACAGCTTGTTTGTTTATTTTATATTTTGTTGTTTTTTAAACATTCGATAGCACCCATCTAGCCCTCCCTTCTTTGTGGCTGCAGACAGCAACATTCCCTCCCACACATATAGCCACAAGGCTCAAGGTTGAAGGAGCTGAGAAGAAAAACACTGTGTGCTGATGTGTCATGCATCTTCCTGGTTTCAAACTGACAGATAGGAAATGTTTTGCACAGGAATACTGCAGAATGTAGAAACATTCTTTTTCTTTGAATATGCTATTAATATAAATTTAAAAAAATACAAGAAGTGAGATGCTTGTCTGAAGAAGTAGGGACCCAAACTTGAAAGCCAGCCAATATCCATGCTGCTGTGAAATAATGATTACATTTAAAAATAAAAAAGAATGAAAAATAAAACCAGTTTCTTTCATATTAAAAAAAAAAGAAGATGTTAAAGGCACTTCTTTTCTTCCTTGAACCTTTTGCTCCTTGACACAAATCATGTTTTTTTCTAGCTAAATCATACACATCATCTGTCAGATGATGTGCACCCCTTGTACACTAAAATGGCTCCCTTTACTTGAAACCTCTCAGCCTTCTGATCTTTAAATGCTTTTTTCACAAATTGCAAGATGACCCAGAAATATCTCAAATTAATACCAATAACCTGTTTACTGTAATACCAAATGAGTAAAATGAAAGATACAGAAATAAAGGCTCTAGAGTGCGAATACCAAAAAAAAATTCTATACAAACTCATTTCCATGTAACCCAGCAGCTGACTGTGGTTATGAGATAGGTTTCCATCTAAAATATTTCTCCTACCAGCAGTCTCTATTCCCACAAAAAAAAAGGAAAATAAAGGGGATACTTTAAATAAATATATATCTATGCATACCTATATGTATATACTCACCCTTAAAACAAACATTAGAATTTCTAATTTAATTCCAGTAAGAAACCAAAGCTTTTCCTTGGAATTTTGCAGAGACCACATCACATGTTTTAACAGGACTGTTTGCAATCAAGTGACATATCAAAACAGTTCAGCATCAGACATAGAGGTAAGCAGCCTTAAATATACTCCAGCAGCAACCACTTGCTCCTCTGAAAATGTGCACTGCACGTAAGGAAAATGGAACAAGCCAGGAAAAGAAAAACATTCATCTTTTCACCATAATTCCTAGACAGTCATATGAGGAGAAGCTGAGGGAGCTGGGTTTGTTTATCCTGGAGAAAAGGGGGCTCAAGGGAGACCTTATCACTCTCTACAGCTTCCTGAAAGGAGGGTGTAGCAGATGGGGATCAATCTCTTCTCCCAGGCAGCCAGTGACAGAACTAGAGGACATGGCCACAAGCTGTACCAAGGGAGTTCATGTTGGCCATCAGGAAGCATTTCTTCATGGAAAGGGTATTTTAGAATTGGAACTGACTGCCCAGGGAGGTGGTGAAGTCATCTTGGAGGTGTTCAAGAAAGACTGGATGGCACTTAATGCTGTGGTTTAGCTGACAATGTGGTTATTAGTCAAAGGTCAAACTTGATGATTTTATAGGTCTTTCCCAAACTTAATGATTCTGTGATCTCAATTTTTTTCTACTGTTACATCTAAATGATTATTTACAACGTGAAAAATACCTCTCCACCTCTTTTGCTCTGTAAGACTGTGTGCTTGTCTTAAATGGTACTGTGTCATACAGTCCATGCCCAGAAGGGACAAGACTGCAGGGCTTGTACTGCCCAAATGACAAGCTTTTTTAAGGAAAGGAACTGAAGAATTGTCATGAACCAAATGTTACTAAAAGCAGTAACAATGGTGGACAATGACTGAAAACTAACCACTTCACTCAACGACAGCACATCTGTCGGAAAATTTAAAAAAAAGTTGGAAAACAAATCAAAGCTCATATATCATGTCAAAAAAAAAGAAAAAGCATAGCTACTTAACAGAAAGAATGACTGCTAAAGAGACTGTAAAATCACATTTCCGAACATCAGCCAGATATTCCACTCTGAGGGCCTGACTAACTGGAAAACAGCATGAAGAGCACCAGTTACATATTTCCTATCCAATTCAAAAAAGCATTTTGAAAGCAGCATTACTGTTACTCAGCCTTTCCAGGAAGGAGGATACCCCAATTCATAAGTGTTTCACTAATCAAGCCAAAAAGCCCTCTAGGGGTAACTATAATTCAGATTTTGAAGTTAATTTGGTTACATGCCCATAGATACAAGAAAGTTATAGAATCCTTTTCTTAAAGTTCTGTTTGAAAACAGGCAAGAAAGAGTATATTCAGGTGTCCTTAGTATAATTAAGGTATGTGCTGCACCTTTCTAGAAGTAGATCTCTGTGGTCTAGGTATGAACAAGGTTGTGTGGGGTGTTCAAAGCTTACACACAGTAATACATGAAATGTCATCAGCTACCACTCAAACATGAAATTGAATATATAGCTAAGAGGAGCTCCAAAAGCTCATCTCATTTAGTTTGCTTTACACCACCAGAAAGTGGAAGCTGGAATTTCTTCTAAAGTAGAAGGATTTGTAAAATTAAATGGGATTTATCTACAGGAATGATAAAAGTAAAATGAATGAAATGCAAGATGAAAATGACTGAATGAAAAAATGAATGAAATGGCTGCTGAACAGCAGACTTGGGAAGAATATCCTCAGAAATAGATAAATACAGCCTTAAGTGTAATAAAATATGAAATTTTAACTTTTTTTTCTTAAAGCTTCTGGGGTTTTTAACTGCAGAAGACAGGGTACGACTCTACAGTCAGTAGCTCAGGAAACATCTTCTCTTCAACTTTTACTTGTGTTTTTAGACAATTATGGTTTAAGAAAGTATCAATTTCCACCTGTTTCTTAGTAGCTTTCTTCCTGCAAAGGGAATTGTTCTCTCCCCACAGCTTCCTTCTACTGAAAGGTGGATGTGAAGAAAGGAAAACCATTCTATGTTATAATAGAGAAATACCCCTAATAAAATCTTGTTGCATTTCTAGGATTTCAATGCTGCTTGGTGTAATAGTCCACCAAGCAGCATTCACTGATCCTACTGAATCTCCCTTCTTTTGTGCTTCAGTCCAATAATGTTTCAGTCCAAAAATGTGGCAGAGTAAAAAAATAAAACAAAACAAAGAAACAGAAACATTTCGCACACAAAACACAGCATATTCCAACCAGAAGGGTAGAACCTAAGTACAGCCAGACTCATTAGAACAGCCTCATTAGTGATTGGGCATTGTAAACCTGAAGATTTGTTTGCCATACCAGTGATGTTCCATCAGACTTAGGGAGACTCCCATAAACTACTCAGGACCTTGACAGCAGAAATATTTCAATCTTACTAGAAGAATTAAATTATTCATAATTAATAACCATTGCTAAGCAGTGTTCTTTTCACCTTTATCTACAAACCTCTTTTCCACAAATATATTACTTTAATGTATTCTATGATGATTGCCTAGAAAAAACTATGACCTTCATGAAACAGGTGCCTTTGCAATTCATCACATATGAATGGTTCTTTAAGCCACACCAATGTTTCTTCACTTAGACAAAGTTTAAATAAAAATCAACCTACAAAAACAACAAAGAGTAAATATTATTGTGTGCACACACATATTCAATTGCTACTTAGAGTTCCAAGATAAGGAAGAAAGGCATTCCATGGATTCAAAATATCTCACCAGATTACTAAAGGACCCAAAAAACCCCCTTGGATTACAGAATCTGGCAAGGTGGGGGAAAAAGCCCACCTGTGTATGCCAAGGAATATGTATAATGGATGCAACCCAGATGGCTACAACAATAGCAGATTAAATTGTGAAAGCTCATGCAAAGAGTTGCATGAAAGTTTAACCTTTTTTAAAATGTGATTTTTATCTGAATTTTTGTTTCTTTACAAAAGGAACACCTGTGGCCTGAAAAATGGGTATAAGGTCTGTGTTATGAAGCTTTTCAGGAGGTAGATGCACAAGTTGCAGGAAAGCACACTGACTGCAGAAGGATGCCTGGGAAACCACTGATGCTACAGAACTGATACTCTGCAAAGGGAAGGGAAAGTACATAGAAAAATCTCATCATCCTTAAGGTGAGATACAGAATTGCTGGGAAAGAGGAGATGCAGAATTTTGCACCCTCGGGAGCCAGAAATCTATGGGAGGGTGGTGCAGCCTTTTAATTAGTGGTAAGACTACACTATTCTATAGTCCTTCATAATTATGGATTTACTAGTCATACAACACAAAAAAATAATTACACAAACTTTGAGAAAAGGGAAAAAAACAACACATGGCAAAACCCCAAACAACAAAACCAGCATACAGTTCTAACCTCAAAGATATTCTCAGATTATTTTGTAGTAATCAGTCACACTAAATCACAACAGTCTCTCTAAAAAGGAAGAGTTTTAAAGTAAAAAATTAGAACACCTATCTTAAAACTCCAGTTCATATCTCTAATATTTCAGGATTAAATGGCAAGTGTCCTTTGTACCCCACAACCCTCTAATTCAGGTAATTCATGGCATAGAACTCAACATCAGCCATGACACCCAGCAGCTTGCTTCGTCTGAATAAGATCAACAGTGCTGGAAATTTCTAAGCTTGTAACAAATAGTGTTTGCTTCTTAATCAATGCCACAATATTTGATGCTTGCACTGCTTAATGCAAGACCGTGTGGAGAACTGTCAAGTAAAGCTGTAGGATGCAGCTGAATTCACATTAAGCTACATTCATGTATGTGAATTTATATACAATGAATATATTTATATATGGAGAACGTGAAGTGCTCCATATATACCACATTATCAATGTTGTCAATTAAATTTTCATCCAGATGTAGTCTGTACATATTTATGCTCACACTGGACTACTGACAAGTCTGTTCCCAATTACTCCACTGAGCTGAACTGAAGCTACCCAACAGAAGTAAAGATGTATCATCCTGTCTTTATGCACTTCATGCCCAGAGCCAAACCAAGAAACTCCCCTGTTCTCTCAGTCTGCTAATGTCTCTGAAAAGCCATCAGAGAGGACCACCACCTAGATAGCAGCTGTTTCTTAGACATCTTTAAATGAAAGATTTTCCCTTTTTTAAGGTATAGGGATGATAAACATGACTAGAAATATTCTGAAGAGTCCAAGCACAGTGGGAGGGAGCAGAAGACATGGCTGTGCTGAGAACTGCATCCAGCTGCTGAGCCTGCAGGTGCATATGGAGTAGATGGACAGGATGAAAAATTAGAGGTGTTCCTGGGCTGGATACGTTTGAATAATGAGGGAAGTTTGTAAAAATAAATCAGAGAAAAACATGCTTGGATAAGATCAGTCTAGAGTAAAATAAGACAAACAGGGGAATGAAATCATAGTTGAGATCTCAGTAATGGGAACAGGAAGTAGAAATAAGAGACCCAAAAAGAGAGAAAGCAAACTATGAATAAAAACTGGCATTGGATCTAGAGTGAAAAATTATGAATAGCTAGAAAAAGTGGCAATAAGAATGGCAAGTATGAAAGAAAACAGTCCAACTTTAAAATAGTAGGCCAAATGTTAATAAGGGTATTGAAAACTACCGTATAATTTTCCAGTTCCCCCCCAAAAAATCTACATCTGGGAATAATTCACACCACAGTTAGGAGAGCCTGAGAAATGAGTATGAACACTACAAACCACGAAAGAATAAAATTCACTGTCTTTTCCAGAGATTGTGATTTATAAAGGCTCTGGATATTCAGAAGAATGGGGTGGTAAGGAACAGCATTTCACAGGTGCAAAACAGATACTTCCCTTAACTCAAACACATCCAACTTTCCATCTCTTCAGCAACCAAATGCAAACATGAATGCTGTAGATCTTGAGCAGGGCACTGTGGAAGATAAAAATAGTTCTGCCTACAACAAACACTTGTCTCTACAGGCTCTGAGCATGGCAATTGAGAAGCACGAGGCGCACTTTCCATTTCCTAGCAGAACTTCACCTCACATGCTCAGCCACTTGCAGATTAAAACTAGCTGTCTTACAGCTGTGCAGCTAGTGAGAGGATTAAAGGAACACATAAAATCCTTGCAAAGATACTTGTCAGTTTAGAATTCTCCAGATACAACTCATCCCCAGAAAAGCCACAGTGAACAACACGTGGCAATATGAAAAACAGAGCAGAAGAGGGAAAAAAATTTGCAAAATGCCCATAACTAAACTAATGTATATTGTGAATATGCAAATATGTTCTATTTCATATCAACTCTAAAGCAGCATACAGGAGGGGAGCATTAGAGAATTGTGCCACAGAAGGTTTTGGGGAGATACAGGTGTTTGAAATAAAAAAGAATGGCTCTCTAAATGTTAAATTGGAAGAAGAAGCAAGAGCAGACACCAAAGAATGAGTTTTCCCATGCTCTCGCCAATGTGCATGACCATATACATTCTCTACTGCTACAGTAGAGAATGCCAAAATTCTTTTTTTTTGGATCTTGATGAAGTGCTGTCACAACAGCAGTCCAGTGAGATAGAAGGGCACTCAAAACTGCAGTCACACTTTAAGCTCACTAACCATTCTGTTATTCTCTGATAGCTTCCATTTTATTAGAGAAATGTTTCCACATGGAAATGACTTATGTGTGCAAGGAGAAGCCTCTCTCCTGAAGAAGATTATAGCAATATATCAAAGAAAACCCCAAAGAAAGCAACTGGTTGGCTAAAAGAACAGAGTCTGTCCTAGTTCAACCTTTATTTTATTTTTCCTGTTTCTTTTTAATAGTAGAGAGATACATACAAAAGAAAGGAGTCAAAAAAACTGCAATGATAAAACCGCAACAAGGAGCACTACAAGGAAAGAAAGGTTAATTACAGCACAAGATGCAAGGAATGTGAAGAATGTCAGCAAGTAAATAAATCAATAATCTACAGTCATCATCTACATTCCTGAACTACCTTGAAAGCAAGGATATCTACCCTTAACATTCCTGACAACAGTAGAGATTTTCAAGGAAGACCCCACTCTGCTTCGTGCTCAGTTTCTGCCAGCACCTCTCTGTCAACAACTGATTACAAGGGAACCTTTCCAAAGGGAGCTTGTATTACCTCTCACAACAGTTTTATTAATACAAGCTTGTGAATACTTTGGGACAGCCCAGAAAAATTAACAAGCCAGAATTAATGCTGTGATCATTGCACTTAATTGAAAAAAACCTCAAGGTCATTGTCAAACAACTGCAGAAATGATGCACTATATTTCCCCCTCAACGCTGCTCTCTAAAACATAGCCTAGCAGCTCATGGAATAACAGTACAAATCAATAAAGCCAGAGACTAATGTGGTTTTACTGATATATTTCTTCACAATGGTATCAACATACTATAAAATAGGAGTTTTACAGAGGAAATGGAAGCTGAGTGAGAGAGATGAGAGGATCTGAAAGTCAAGATTCATCAAGTTAGAAACAAAAAAAAAAAACCCTGACAAAAAACCCCCAAGCATATGTACCAAACAATCCAAAAAACCCTCAACCAAACCCAAACCTTGAAAACAAAACCCTAACCCCCCAATACAAGTATACAAGTAAAATCAAGGATATGCCCTCAATAAGGTGACATAACAGAAGTGGATCTGCAGAGCAAAACGGTGGAGGACCTTACTGACATTTTGTGGAAGGTGACTGAGCTTCCAGTAGGGGTTGAGGTAAATAATCTGGTTTAGTTTAGTCCATAAGAGAATCGAGATTAAGCTGGGATTCAACCCAAAACATCACAAGTGGGAAACGACAGAAATACAATTCAGAAGCGTAATCCTGAGCCAATGCTAACACAGAGTTACCTGAAGTTGCTAGATTTCTAAGCCCAGTCTCAAACAAACAACAACAAAAAGGAAAGGGAAAGAATGATTGCCTGAGCACTGCTGCTTAGAAGACCACTTTTTTCAACAAAACACAGCAGTTTTTCTCCAAAAATTAATTTACTACAAAAAATGTAATGTAAAAATCCCACAACAAATCATCATTGTGAATAATTTCTAAATTGGACATGCAGAATGCTTTTGCAACACTTGCTTTTGCAAATGAAGCTGATACAATACAATTAAGTAGCTGGGGGCATCTTTTCATGTGACTGGAGAAATTTCATAATGAAGTGTAGCAATTAAAACAAGTCTATTTTCAATGCCATTTTATTTCCAAAGAGGTGTGGGGGATGGTGACTCCCCCCTCAAATGTCCTCAATAGGTTTTATGGTCATTTTAAAATAATAGATGCAACTATTTAAAAAAACACACAAAACAAGAGAGAAAGCCCAGTGTACCTGTATGTTGTTCTTCAATCCAAGCCTGCAGATACATGAAGAGGAGTAGACCAGCTACTCCAAACAGCAGTACAGACACGAAGACTTGTCTCAGGTTCATGACCCTACAAGGGGGCTTCTCTTCAGCTTTCAGAAGGACTCATTGCTCACTTTTCTGAAGTCTTCAGCATGCCTGCATCTTCTTGCAGAGACATCTTCCCCAGAGACACCAACCTGGAATAACAAGAGATGGAGGTTGTTCTCGTGTTACACTTTTATTCTTCACCAGAGACCGTGTTAACAGCATACTATAAACAAGCTGGAACCCTTACAAGCTATTGCTTTCAATGCTGATATTTCTGCTCAGTCTCAATGTTCTTTCTACCCCCAGATGAGTTCCAAGCAGATGCGTTTCTCAAAGTGGCTGAAACGACCATTCCACCTCCAGCAGAGCAAACATCACCTGCTGTCATAACAGAGGGAGGTGATGACCCAAATGAGGTCACTGGGTGTCACACCAATGCCCCACTCTGCCCACCAACTACCACAGCTGGGAAGTTACAGCAAGGAGGTGGAGCCTTCTAGGTGGCTGGGTCACACTCCTGGAGGCTGCCAGCCCCCTGTGATGGGCAACCCAGCATCTCTGCTTCTGGACTGTGTAATCAATCATGTGTCCTTAAGGATGGGTCACCCCATACACAACCACTCGGCTCGCAGAGCCCCGGCATCGGTTCAGCCTGTGCATCGAGGAGAGGAGTCATACAATGATGCTCACCCTCAAATATGAACCCAAGTTGAGTTTCATAGGATTAGGAAATGTCAGCATAAGACGGTATCAGTAAAAGAGCAAAAAATTAATTAATGGCTCATCCTTTTATTCAGCTCTGTTTTGCAATATGGAGAGGGACTTGTCAGGAACTCAATTCTTGCCACAAAGTTTAATGGAAATGAGCTCAACTGTAAAAACTTATCAAAAAGATTTCTTTATTGAACAGCAGTGGGCCCAGAGAAAGTGATTTACCTGATACCCTGCATGTGCCACAAAGGGGTCATAAAATTCATTTCATAAAATCAGAACATGGATCACTAGAGGACAACTCCTTAACCTGAATAAGAATGTGCTCACTTTGAAAGTGCATTATTAGAAGCTGAAGAGCTATTGTTGAAACTGGTCTGCACAGCAAAGAAAATGCCTTAAAATTCAACATAATGGATGCTGTTGTCAGTACATACGACAGAAGTGTTGGATTAACTAACACATAGAATTCTAGGAAAAACTCAAGCTTTTAAAGGAATACAGCCAACTGAAAGATATTTGAAAGATAAGTCTGTTAAATACACAGAAAAGAAAATGCAGCCACCTAACAGTTATTCTGAATCATACAAGTACTCCATGTTCCACAAGTTTGTATTTTTTAATAACCCAGCACTGTTACATCTATAATTGCTGAGTTTCTAAAAATACAGTACACATAAAGCTTAGCAGGAACTCCCATTAAAAACAGCTGTTGAATGAACAAAGTAACTATGTTAGAAAGATGCAAAAGATTTCAAGAACAACAAAACCGTTCAGGACTTTTCATGTGTTTTTCCAATTCCATGCCATTAAACTATACACTTAAGCACCAACTTGCCTGCAGAAAATGTAAGCCACAGTTTAAATATTAATCATTTTATGTGTAATTGTTCTGTAGAAGACAGATAGCTAGACATTAGCAGAATGTAAATGTTCTGTCTGAAGTTTTTTTCTAAGGGTCATGAAGCAACTGGTTCAAACCATGCACATGAAAGGAAGGCGACAGAGGTTTTATTCTTAACCTTGCTCTTTCTACTTTGATTCTACAGAGAGGGAATTTCTTACATGTTATATACAAGTACCTGTTTGCAGCTATTGTGATGATGCACAGGATTGGAAGGAAGCAGTGAAAATTGGGCAAAAACCAAGAAAATGCTTGGAGAATGCTATGAAATGCTTTTTGTATAGGTGTGGGTAGTGGGGCCTCCTTTCACCCAGATCTTCATTAGCTGTTATCACTTGCACCTTTTCTGCTTACAGTGCTCACAGCACTCTCAGACTTGCAGTGCTCTTTATCTATGCTACAAAGTTACTTAGGGCTTTGCACCCAACTTCAGTGCTGCAGCAAATGCACAGTTTGCATGTCTTTATAAGTCACTCTGCTGAGGAGACAGAAGCTTCCCAGCACAAGCAATGCTTCAAGAACCACCAGTCATAGAATCGACGAATACAAACCTCTTCTGTTTCCCACAAACAAAAGCTGTGTTGTTCATGTAACAGGACATTGACAGCATCTGGATTAGGAGGAAAAAAAGCAGCAAATAAAAAGATATGAGAGTCTGAATATATCTTTGAAATAAATTACTTAAATTAGAGGTACTAGAAAGGAGGAATCATTTTCTTGCTGTTTGGGATTTGCGAGTTTCTCTCATAATAAAAAGGTGAGGAATCCAGACACACACAATGATAGTGGCTGCTTCCAAATAAGCCCACTTCTGTGATGTTGCTTTCTTCTATCTCTAACTACACAAAGTTCCCATATATTCAACCCTTCTTTCTGGAAAACAGCATTCTTGACTGGGCAAGGAAAGCTTTCTCAGGCCACATGGACAATGCTGAAAGTATCTCACGCCACATCTCCATGAACATTTCTGACACTTGTTGGCTGGCACTGCTGCTCTCTCCAGCCACTTGCTCTCATTCTCCCTGTTTGCCCAGCTCTTGCCGCCACCACGAGTACTTTCTGACCAAGTTTAACCAAATTACAGCCCACAAAGAATTTACCCAAGGAATGGTGCCAATGGCTTTTCCTTTAGCAGTAGCTGGTATCACATACATCCATGACCCATGACAGCATAGGATATAGAGCTGACCTTGCCCAAACATCCTCATGGTTGCATGCAGCACCACCTACAAGCCCTGAAACGTGATGATGAAAATGCACAGTAAAATAAGGAGCACTTTTAAGCTCCTTTTTTAAAAGCAATTTAATTTGTTAATAAGAAAACATATGTTCTTCTACTAGGTTAGTTTTGGTTTTGAGTGGAAAGAAGTTTGTAAAAGGAAACAGTATTTCAAGGTGGTTTTCTTTTTTTTTTTTTTGTTTTGAACTACCAAACACACCCTAAGGCAGATTCACTCCATCACAGTAACTGTAATTATCTTTGTATCAAGAGTTTACATGATGCTTGCAATTAGTTTAATTTATTTAAATTTAATTTATATGAAACTGTGTTCTTCATTTACATGTTGACTAAGTTTTAAGATTAGTTTTAAACAACAATAACATTACCTGAAATTAAGACTATTGATTTTAGCTCAGGTTAGAATCTAAATACATCAAACCCAACTATTCTGCTACCTTATAAGATTTTAAAGGCTTTTCAGCTTGAATGAGAAGTTTAATTTATTTAACACAGTGATTTGTAACCCCCATATGAAAAAATTACAGTGACATTTAAAAAAGTCTACATCTGTGAGTCTTCTAGAAGAACTTGGAAAATGGCTGCAAAACACTGACAAATTTTCTCCTTTTGTATTAAAAAGCAATGGTCATGGATTACACTCTCAGGCAACCTGGGCAAGAGGAAATACCTTAATACCATTCCTTAATCAAGATGAATGCTTTTTCGTGGCTGTGAAAAGCCAAGAAGCTGTTACTTTCAACCCAAGTATTTTCAAAAGAGATCAGCCATATCCAGACAGAGGTTCAGCATTCCTGCTTAAGCTGTGAATCCTTTTTTTTTGCTTCTAGTTCTGGGTGACATGGCCTCCCTGGGTGATACCTTGACCATCCTTGCTGGATGGTTCTTGCTATGAGGGAACTAATGTAGCCTGAGAAACTGCTCTGTGCCTTCCACCTATGCTGAACTAGACTCTTGCTTTTGCCCAACATCACTCCCATTTCTTTGGGATGTATGGACCCCAATGTCCCCAGCTGTTTGAGCTCAAGCTATGCACCCCAAAATTGCAAGCTCTTTTGAGTACTGGAGAGAGACTACTGCATATCCTTATCCATCATGGAGAAGCAGTAAATCTGGCAGACAACAGCACTATGTGCCTTAGATGACAAATACAGCAAAAATTTAGAAATTTTACAGGTCTCTAGTCATTCACTTCTGAGTCCAAATTGTTTAACATTTGTCAAATATTAAGAATTTCAAGAATCCTCATTCTACTGATATAAAAGCCTTGCATTTTCCCCATTGTGTTTTGGGATCAAATAGGTACATTCCTGTACAGAGCCAACAAGAACAATTGAAATAATACAGTCACCCAAAAACGGGGAAGAGCGTACCTCCTGCTTTTGGCATGATTCCTCCTTTCAGTACATCATCCGGCTTTTTCTGCCTTTCAATCAAATATACCTGCAGCTGAGGAGAGGCACCTCAGCACTCAGGTACCATTCCTGGCTCCTTCCTATTCTAGACCACACAATACCAATGGCATCTGGTCTGTATGTTTGGCTAACTTTAGATTTCCTTGCCATCGTAACCCTCACCATCACCTAGTTCCAAAATCAAGGACATACAAACGCAAAACATTAGGTTGCTGCCTATTTAGAAACCTTTCCTTTTAATTTCAGATTTTTTTCCTTCACCTGGAAATAAAGAATATCAAGATGCAGGATTAACCAGCAAAACACAGATGAAAAAACCCAGACAATCTTTATAATGGTCAAAACATTCATATTACTGTGGGATACTCCCACCCACTCAGTATCTCCTTAGACACAACTGAATTAATGAAAACAAAATGAGAAAAAGAACACAGAAAACTACTGCAACTGCACAGTTTTGGGATTTTTTTGGTGTTTTTCATTTTCTTCCCTCCATCCTTACCTCAAGAAGCATTACATTTTCGGATACCTCCACTGGAGTTATCATGGCAAGAAAACGTTGCAGTGAGGAATGTTCTGCTGGACACTGGCCCAGACTACTTTCAGCTCAGTCAGTAGAAGGAAGCAAGGATATCTTCTCACTTCAACGCTCCCCCTCCTCCCTCACTTCTCATCTGTTAGCTCATGTCCTACTTCACACGCAGATGATCCTCCAGGATCACCTTTCCACTGCCCACATCTCAACTTTCTGGCTTCACAACGACTGGCACAAGGCAGAGCTCCAGCTCTTAACAATGCTTGCATAGTTCCTCATATCAGGCAGCACTACTTTTTGTTCTGGTTTATTACACAGGTTGCTAGAAATAAACATACACTATACAGTATTTGCCATTTCCTATCTCCAAGCAAGTTAAGCTGAGTGTTATGGCTGGATGAAGTCAAAGGCCTTACAGAAATTTGAATTAACTGAGTAAGCAGATCAAGGTAGTCAAACAGTGGTGCTGAGAAACTTTGTAAAAATTAAAAAAACACTGAACCAACCAACCCCTTACCAAACACCTCCCAGATAAAAAAAACAAAAGCAAACAACAAAGCCCAAACTAAACCAAAATTCCCATAAGGGAGTTTTTCCTGCCCATAGAAATTTAATAGGGGTATATAGACAGCATACGGGCCCACTGTTACATGAATCCTGCTGACATCTCAGCAACTTGTTCATCTGAAGAGTTGCTTATAAGAAGGCTGTGTAAAAGTATAATTGAAGACACCATCTGGCCTGCACAAGTTTTATTACTGGCAATAACAGAAGATTACTACCTACCAACACTGCAAATCAAGTTAAGAGAATTCTGTAAGTGTTCCATAAGACACAAATAATGAAATATTTTTTTATGAAATATATAGGGATTTCTCTTCAAAGGAGAGACCTGTTTTCATCAAAGTGAGTATTCTTACTCACCCACTGCCAATTATGAAACAATAAAGCCCCTTTAAAAAATAGAGCTTAAAATTTTGAAATTTTAATAGCAGTCAGGAAATTCCAAACATCAACATCACCAAAGTAACTTCCCACCCAGGCAACTTGTACATATTTAACATTTTTCAACCTCACTCTCCCTTGTTATATAGCAGACCACAATGTTGTTATAGCAATTACATTTTGTTTTAAATGTACTTCATAGCATACAACATACTATACAAAATTAATAACACGGCAAAGAAAATATGGTTTGCATTCAATTTCGCCATTTTAATCTATTAACATCACTAGTTCCTCATTATCCTTTTGATATATTTCCAAAGGGAAAAAATCCATTTAAATGAAACAATGGGCATAAGTTAGACTCTGCTTCTGAGAACATGCACACCATTTACCTGGTCCTGCTCCTCCACCATAAATCCTGCTAAACTTCAGATCGTGTCAGTTTAGTGCACATAGCAACTTGCCTCAGACACCTGCAGATTAATTTAAAGCTGCAGTTTTAGACAAACAAAAGTTATGCTTGTGTTAAGAATAGATAAATGCCATGTGTATGCACATTGACACATCTGCATCATGGAAAGTTTTGGTTACTTACAGACAGCAGAGAAGACAGTGAAAACATCAGGTCTGGAACTTCACCAGTTCACTAGGATATTCAGTTTCAAGGGTTTCATCCTACAGCTGCTGGACATCTTGCTTCAAAAAGGAAAAATCATTATTATTCTCAGTAACATTTCCCAGTCAGGACTGAGGGACCTCAGCAGAAAAAGGCAAGTTTGGCATGCTTAGCTCTTACCTGTCTGTAGCACTTCTGGGAGTCAGCAAGCAGTCCCATGGAAGTCACCTGGATTTTGGGAAGTTAAACCAAAACACTGCTCACAAGACAGCAACTTGATGGCTCTCAGTCTTCTAACAGATTTATAGGTGGGATTTCTTCCCACTGTCATGATAAGGAACATCAGCAAAAGCACTGTGTCAAAGCCAGATCTTCCCTTTTTTGAACTGTTGAAATGACATGGTCTTGTTTACGGACTGCAGCGAACCGAGGGGCTATCAGCATGCCAACAAGACTCGCAGCCTACCCCAGTCATTCACTCTACTGCTAGAAAACGCACAGGCAAAATACCAGTCCATTTTTTTTATTTTGGAGACGTGCCACGAATTCCCGATTCCCGCTGTGTGACGAAGGAGGGGGGTGTGTGTGGGCGTAGGGAGTCAGCAGAAAAGTTGCTCGGTGCGCGGAGCCGCAGCGGGGGCTCTGCGATCCCCTCAACTTCCGGGGACCCCGCAGCCCCTGGGGGCCGCTCCCGGCGCTGATCCCCACGCCAGGAACACGCCGGGGACACGCCGGGGCTGACCCTCATCCCGCAGGGCCGGTCCGCGCTGAAGGCACCGGGACGGCCGCGCCGCCGCCTCGGGCTCCGCCGCTCCGCGTCCCGGCGCCCGGGGCTGGGCGGTGCCGGCGGGGCCGCGGGGGACAGAGACCCGGCCGCCAGCTCGCCCACCCTCCCGCCCGCCCCAGGTGGGTGCCCGGCGGCAGCTCCTCCTCACCTGCCCGCCGCTCCCGCCGCTCCCGGGAGGCGCTGCCGCCGCGGCGCCTACACACAAACTTTGCTGGCCAAACTTTGGGGCCGGGCGGGCTGGGGAGGGGCCCCGGCGGGCAGGGACACCCCCGGGCGCAGCGGGCGGGTCCCCGCGGGGCAGGTGAGTCCCGCCAGCCACCCCCGTGTGCGCCCGCTCCGCCCGTGGCATCGCGCTCCCTCCCCGCCGCCCGCAGAGGAAGAGCTTTGCTCAAAGGTTTTGTTTGCTGCTTACACATTCAGGGGTAGCTCTCCCCGTGCTAGCGAATAAATATGTCTAAGCTGCCAGGTAGAGGCAACTCATAGCTTTAATTAGCTACTAAAACAGGTAGTGTAGAAACTTTATTGCCGTCTATGGGAAACAGGGTGGCAGAGAAAAATGTTTAATTAGTGCTTATTGGAGCTTCACGTGTGCTTTGCAAACCTTATCTTCTTATTGTGACAATAGACCAACCATGTAGATAAATGGCATTATCTCTCTTTAACGGGAATATCGCTTTGCTTACATTTCTTCAGGGGAGTCCTTGAAGAAATAGCTCTTAGCCCTTGCTAAGCTGAGGCAAGAACAGAGGAGTTCTGACTTTCCAAAGACGCGCTCAAACCACTTCTCTATCTGTCTGCTTTAGGCATTTTGCTGCAGGGCTGTGCTCCTAGAACTACCCCAGCAGACAGATACTTCTAAAATCCTTGATTCACTGCCCCATTGCCCACTTGCGGCATCGAGGCCTCTCCTGGAGTAACAGTATTGTAACCATTTATGTTTTTGCAACATCTTATACTCGAACAGGTTTCAAATTATCTCGCGCGCTGTTGAGACGCACGCAGGGATCTCTTCCCCAAACCAGCGCAGCACCGCCTTCGGCAGGAAGCTGAGCAACGCCCACCAGCCGAAATCCAGTGTCTCAGAGCAGAGGGTAGAGAGCTGGGTGCTGCTCAGATTTCCAAGGGGGGTTAACTAGGCAGAGAGTGTAATTACCCTGTTCAAAGCTTAGACGTTCGTTGAAAAGTGCTCCAGGTTCTCTAACAGCCGTAGGCAGCCAAGACCTGCGAGCAGGAGCGTTCCCCTGGATTTTCAATCCAGGTGCTAAACTGTCCTGCCCCTGCTTAGTTTGGGTTGTGTGAGTACATATAACCTCGAAGTGGTGCTATACATTTTCTCTAGTTTATCTCACTTAAGGGTCTCCCTAGTCACAGTTCATTATAGGAGCTAGCAGCTCAGAGAAAGCCTAGGGAGAGAAGATTTTTCCCTTAAACCCAATCATGGATCCATTTTAAAGTTCTAGTGAATAATGACCATCCCTCACACTTGTAGCTTGTCTGGCTGCCTAGTAGAAGTAAAAGGGGAAGAAGGAGAGGGTGAAGTAAAATATGGCATTTTTTGCTATTTCAGGAGAGTTGAGCATATTTCCCCTTTTAGACAACCTGGCAGGGATGTGATCCCATGTTAACCGTATGCCTTAACAACAAAAAATGCAACCTCATATTTAAATTACAGATCTATTAGTCCCTGATGGCCAGTGAGATTTTAGAGAAAAACAACATGCCAAGTGAATTTTAGTTTCCTGATGAAATACACTCAGAAGATTGTAATGAAGGTCACTGAAGCTTCTAGTAAGGATATACAGATTAACCTTCTGGGTGTCGTAGATTTAATTTCACTCAGTAAGTACATGCAGCAAACATATTTCTTCAGATTGATCTACTCAGGCTGTATCCATCAACTAAATAAGCTTATATATAACACTGAATAGATCAGATGTCTTTATTTTTATTTTTTCTCCAGATAATGGAATAAATTAATTGCTTTGGGATAAAAGCCAAGTCTTGTTTTACAACTTAGTAAAAAAACCAACCAAACAAGAAAACTCCCAAACCACAAAGAACTCCAGACTAGTGCACTTAGTTTTGATAATACAGATTGTCCTGGTGCAGAGGGTATAGTCCAGCTATTGATATAGGAATCTTTACCAGATTAAAGATTAAAAATTCAACATGCAGGTGAAATTAGACACTGGATTAGGAAGATCATCAACTACGTAACTGTAATCAGCACCTTCTGAAGCCTGACATGTAGCAAAAAAGAAGCAAATTACAAAAGGGTGGCGGCAGTCTGTCTGTGGCATCAGGGCTGGTGTGGAGCCAGCGCCTACATCAGAAACTCCTCTTGGCAGGTTTCTGCATGTTTCCCATGAATTCTGGTAGACAAGTAGCTCAAGAGTTAAAGAAGCAGCATCATCCTCTGAAAGCGGTGAGACAGCAGCCAGGTGGTGATGTCTTCTCACAGGAGCAGGAGCGGTCAGTGCACTTAGAGAAGAAAGGTAACAGGTTGTG
Organism: Pheucticus melanocephalus; assembly: GCA_013398405.1. Lineage (NCBI taxonomy): Eukaryota > Metazoa > Chordata > Aves > Passeriformes > Cardinalidae > Pheucticus > Pheucticus melanocephalus. Next base: position 87,605 of record VZSJ01000651.1, on the reverse strand, counting down.
AATCAAAACTGCAACCTGCCAAAAATTAGAGGTCAATTTGCTGGGTTAAAACTGCCTTTACTCTGCAATAAGACCAACTTAGGCTCTTTGCACACATCCTGTGCAGATTTTCAGGAACAGCCATGGAGGAAAGTATGGTGTGGAGGGTAGGTAGGTCGCAGTAACCCACACTCAGAGCTGCTTCTCCATGGACTGTACACTGTGTATGGCCCCTAAATTTGTGGGTGCTCAAACCATGGGGCAGACACCATATATATCATTGCTGTAATGTGTTAAGAAACTCCTCTCACTTGCTGTGCTTTCCACCCAGCCTAGGTTTCCATTTTTCATTTTTCAAAATTTTCTGCAAAGCTAGCACAGCCATCTGCACATATACACACATTTCAAGGAGTCAGAATTTGAGATTCTTATGTTTAAAGGAAAAATTAATATAAAGGCCCTGGCTCATGTAGCAGGGCCTGTTTGGCCTGATCTTTTTCCAAAGGGGAAGGAATAGACCTTCAGAGACATTTTTAGATTAGCCAAATTCATTCCAAGCACTGTTATCATTTGCTGCACTGACTTTTAGGACGGGCCACACTGGCATAGTTTCAGCATGTTATATATAAATATAGAGCCCATTAAACAAGCCTTTGGTGATTAAAAACATTTTATCATTATGAAGGTGTCTTTTGCTCCAGGGTACAAACTATTCAGCAAGTAGTTTCATTTTATTTCCTTGAGCTTTTTTCATTTTCAGCTAATTAGCTAGAAATACACCACCTAAAATATTCCCCTTTCCTCAGTTAGGAGGATAAAATTTGCCTCTACCAAGCATTGCTATAGGGCATCTGCTTTGTTCTTTAAAAAACTACTAGCAACTAGGTATAAAATTCATTTGCTCAGTAACTGGTATGCTGGGGTAATTATCAAAGCCTTTCTAACCAAGCTGTGTGCTCATTCAAAAATATTAGGCAATTCAAAATGTCTGTGGTTCTTCAGCTATTACAAAGTTTTGTTTTTAAGCAGTCTCCAAAAACTTGACTTAAACACTTCAATGAGTTGACTGTGAAGCTATTTTATCCTAATGGGCTCCTGTTCTCAGAAGACAGCCAAAAGTAAACAGTAGAAGCAATTTTTTTTTTTTCCGAAGGTCGGTACATTATCTTACTCCAATTCCAAAATGTTCTTCAAATAGCAGATGCTACTCTGTCAAGTGCTGCAGGGCTACAAAATGCCTTTGGATGTCCTGAAAAATTTATTTCTGAAAAAAAAAAGTGAATTAATTCTGTGTTTGAGTGACTGGTGAGGAATTCCATTAACAGGTGTGAATGGAAAGGTGGAGATTAGCTCCCCTTCTCTTACCCCCTCTGCCCTAGCTCTGGGTGAGCAGGTTTATGTATTCATGCTGTTATATGATGCATTTATATCCTAGAGGAGGTATATCCAGTTTTACAGGCTCCATGCATAGAGCCTTTTCAAGACAAGACTAGACAGACCCCTGAGCATCCTGGCCTGACCCCATGGCTGACCCACTCATGTGCTGCAGGTGGGACTGCAGGTTTCCTGTGATCCTGTCCTGTGTGAGTTGTCCTATGTTGTCTTCCTGGATAGCCCGCCTAAAAATCAGGAGGTCACACTTCCCCCAATATGGTCTCATCTCACTACAAAAATGAGGTTTGAATGCCCTCCACAGAATCACAGATCACAAATGGATTAATGAGGTCCTTAATTAGTGTCAGAAGGGTTTCTGTTGAAATGTGGTTTGTAAAGGAGGAAGTGCCTCTGAAAAAAAAAGAAGCCTGTTCTTCCAGGCCTTTTGCAATATGTTTGTAAAAGCTGTGAAACATTGTAATTTCTAGTTTGTCTTATTCTAGAGAAGAGGAAACACTCATCTTTGTTCCACCAAATAATGCTTGATTATGGTGCCTCCTGGAAGAGAACAGCCAATTGTATTAGAGTGCTAAGCTGGGAGAGAGTTTCTTTGGTCTTTCAGTTCTTGTTATCACAATGGCCACACAAAATGAGTTGACAAAAGCCCCTTAACTGTGTGATTTAAATGCTTTAAAAGCATCCATAAAGATCTTGAAGGTGATGTTCTTGTCTTCCAATTTTCACTAAGGGATGCTGCTGGTCTTTTCCATCCTTACTGAGGCGTGTGCATTTCTCAGCTACAACTGACTGCTCTTAGATACTACAAAGACTGAAAAAAAACCTTACAAAAACCTCTTTTAGACCAATTTTACTATCTTTCACGTGACTACTAAATGTCAGAGAAGTAGATTCTACATGTTGCCCTTTGGTCTCCCCACACTCACTGAAAGTGAGAGAAACAAAATTCCCTTATTCCCAACAACATGCTTGACAGTACAGAATTCTGCACTAATTCAACATCTGTTGACAAGCTGTCTATATAAATCGACAGAGAAACAAACTGATTAATGAAACTGGGGGTACCTCCAAAGTAATTCACAATCTGTTGAAATAAGACACCATACCAGTAAATATGTCATTCCAATGTTCTGGTTCCTCTTGCACCCTAAAATACCTGGAACAAAAAGCAGAAATACAGTGAGATGGCAGCTGTCCTGAAACTAAAGGAGGACTAAATGAAATAAAACAGGATGTTTTTTTCCTTCACCAGTATCAGCATTGTGTTGAATATTTGCATTGCTTATTAAGACCAATGGACATATCTTGAACCCATTCTGACAGCTTGGAATCAAACATTGAGCAAATTATAACATTATGGTCTTCATATGTGTCAGGAAAAAAAAAAAGTTCCTGAGAAATTCTGGGACAAATGAAGGTGGAAAGTAGAATAAATACTAGGCAGACTGGCAACCATAGTATTTAAGAGAGAGAAAAAGAGCTAGAGATTAAAACATTATCCAAAATCTCATGTGAACATTAGTTCCAAGTGTTTGGTTGTTGTGCAATGGCTCACATACGGCCAGTCAGTACTGTCCCTTGCTTTTGCATCACCAAAAGGTGTCAGTTTAAGGAAAATGAGGTCAAATATTCTATGCTGGATATAGGACACACGCTGGCCAGCCTAAGATTTGCAAGAAATTTCACTGCTTGCCACACACCTCCCTTTAGCTAGAAGCTGAAGTACATATAAAACAAAAGACAGTTTTTCAGGGGGCACAACCAAGGTGCTTAACCTATTATTGCCTATTTTATACAAAAAAATATTCTCACAGCTGGGTTTTTAGATGAAGATATTTCACTGAGACAGCAGTGATTGCTGTGGTGGGTCATGTTCTTTTAGATACAAAATTTTAGTCTAACTGTGCTAATGTAGCTGTATCTGCTGGCAGTATTTGATGGAGCTGACCATCAATTGGTGTTCTTTAACATAAGATCTAGCAGGGTAGATAAAGCTGCACATCTCGTTCTCTTAACCCTTCTCCTAGCCATGTCATTGTTTAGAATTGCGCTGCTCATTCTGGGAATATCCTCATGAATTTGAAACTCCTCATTAAGACTGGGATATGAGATGGATTTGGGAGTCAGCACCATGCATGGGCAATAAAACTCTGCATCTTCATTACAGCATGATCAAGCTTTGCAAACACTAAAGTGTGTAACTTCACACACTAAATGGAAGAGTAGCCTGGGAAAACTAACATGCCTCTAATGTTGGACTGTTCAAAGAGAAAGAGATCTGGAAAAGCTGTGTCAGCTCAGGCTGGGAACTAGGCTTGGAGCAATTCTGGAAACGTGGGTAATGGCAGAAAATCCTCTAGCCAGCGGCATTTCCCTCCTGTCGCATACCCACAGCCATTTCTCCTGCCCTCCGGCCCCATTGCTGCAAAATGCTGTAAAAAAAAAAAAAAAAAAGGCAAGTGAATGCCATGATGGAGCCTCAGGATCATAAAATCCTAACACATCTCACAGGATTCCTGCTAATTTCCCTTGGCTCGGCTCAGCTCAACTGTATATAAACCATGCTCTCCAGGATTTGGCTTACTTTCTCTCAGTAATTAGGTTTCACAGGAAGGTTTTTCTTTATTTTTGGGAAACTTTTCCTCATAATCAATATAGTTTATTTCATGTGTTTTTCTTCTTGCTCTTTTCCCAAAGGACACAGGATAGTTCACTACCTTTTTTGTGAGAATGTTACATGGTAAATTCCTACTAAGGAAACCACAGCTCAAAGCATATTGTTCCTTTAATAGGAAGCAATCATCCTTCATCCTATGTTTGAATTCTGCAATGAATTTATCTCACTCATTAATCCACTGCAAGCCACCTTCTTTTCGTCTCTGTCTCATTGTAACCTGCTGAACAAAGGTGACTTTCTCAAGGATGCTTTAAATAACCCATTCTCTAGGACTTTAGGCTTTACTAAACTCATCTTTTCCAGATGGTATCATAATTTCCTACCCTTCCATCTTTGGAATGAAATGTAAGAACACTTAATAAGTAACTTGGGACAGATCATGAACTTCCACAAATACATTCATGCAGTGCCTTCATTGCTAGACTGCTACATCTGGAGAGGGGAATGTGAGGGGCTTGCATGACAATATCTGGGGGCAGGGGGAGGCAGGCTACAGGGATGGCTTCTGTGAGAAGCTGCTAGAAGCTCCCCCATCTGTGACCGAGCTGATGTCAGCTGACTCCAGGACAGACCCACCACTGCCCAAGGCTGAGACCATCAGTGACAGTGGCAGCACTTCTGGGGTAACAGAGTTAAGAAGGGGCAAAAGGTTACTTCACAGGAGTAGGTTGTAGCTGGAAAACAGAGAAGGGACAATATGTGAGAGGAACAACTCTTCAGACTTCCAGGTCAGTGCAGAAGAAGGGGGAGAAGGTGCTCCAGGCAGCAGAGCTGAGATTCCCCTGCAGCCTGTGGTGCAGAACATGATGAGCCCGCTGTGTCCCTGCAGCCCTTGGAGATCCATGGTGGAGCAGAAATCCACCCAGAGCCCGTGCAGGACCCCACACCTGAGCAGGTGGATGCCTAAAGGAGGCTGTGACCCCCTGGGAAGCCTGTGCTGGAGCAGCCTCCTGGCAGGACCTGTGGAAACATGCAGAGAAGCCCACACTGGAGCAGGTTTGCTGGCAGGACTTGTGACCCTGAGGGACATATTCTCAGGTGCCTTTCCCAGTACACACCTGATCTGGGCTGCACAAATGGAGTGGTTGTTTATACTTGTTGTAAGTATTTCTTTAAAAAATGTGTGCTTGGGAATTTAATCTGATTTTGGAAATGGAAAAGCGTTAATGTTTCTGTTTTGTAATTTTTGGGATTATCTAATTACTATAGGAAAACAGCTAAAGAATAAACAAAGCAGCCTGTTATTCTCTTGTTTGCTTTACAAATAAATGCTCTGCTTTGTAATTACTCCTTTAAAGCTAAATGCTTAGGTACAAAATATGTTGCTTAGGAAAACTTTACAGTCATCATGGCAAATATTTGACAGTACTTGTAGAACTAATACCATTAGTTCTACAAGCACAGATATCATTATTTATTTTATTGTTTATGAACACTGAAGTTTTGGTCAGTAGAGCTGGTAGTCTTTTTATTTTAATATTAGACAGGAGCAGAAACTGCAAGAAATGTGGGCCCTGTACACACATAGGAACATCCTTGACCATTTGATGGTTGTCATCAAACTATTTTTTGATTGTATATATTAAAGTCAACACGTGTGCAAGTCTATAGGCATACATGATGCATTTATATACAAGTATTTTTGCATCTGTGTGTTCCTTTGTTTGTCAAGATTTGCAAGTCATCTACAAAGAGCTTAGCTTATAAAAACAATTGAAATTTCCAGCAGTGAATTAAAATAGCAGGAATTTTTGTTTGTTTTCCTTAATCTCAAATTGGTGTGAGGTGCACTGTTGCTGCTTGTGTCAGTGTAATAACACTGACTTCCAAGTTATGTTTTCAAAAGCAAATAGATTGAAGTAGTCAGGATTTTCAGGATCATCTACAGTTAAAAAAACTCCATATGTTAGGTAGCTTACAGGGAAGCCATTATTAGCAAATCCCACAGACATCCTGCTGTCAGAGCTCCATACATGGCACAGAAGCAAATACATTCTCTCACTACAGTTTGGATTTATTAACCTAGAAGTTCAGGGCTCCACAACATGAAACTCCCGTTGTGTCTGCAGCCAGATTTTGCACCTGTGATTCCTCTTCTCCCAGTCCAGAACCTACACAAAATTACTGACACATCCCTTCTTCCAGGTGGACTAACTTGCCAGCTGCCGGTAGCCAGCTGTGAGACAACCAGTTTTTTACAGTGGACCGCCCCCAAACCATCAAAAGGAACTAAGAAGATGGATAAATTCAGGCTCGCACTGAATTACCAGTCTTACCATCACCAACTGCCAATTTACATTGGGATGGGGGAGAGAAGAGGGGGTTTAGTAAAGGAAATAAATTACATTTAGCAAATGAGATAGGGGGCAGTTTTTTCCTTCAGATAATCTTTTCTTTCTAAGTATCTGCATACATGCTTTTAGAGTATATTTTTAATGTAGGGATAATTTATCCTCTATAGGCAGTCAGAATAAATGAGTTGACAGAGTTTGCTCAGGCCTCCTTGTCCCCAGTAAGTGTATGCATAGTGCTGTAATACTATTCTGGGTCTGCAGTCTGAAGTTACAATTTCCATTCTGCCACCCTACCAGCAAAACGGGGCCTCTCATTTATCTACATCAGATGATGGTTTGCAATGGATAGATCAACTTCAAATAAAATGTAGGAAATTCACCTTATAACATAAATGTATCTTGCATTCAGCACCTGCCATCATTATGGTGCATTCTGTAGCAGCTGCCTGTAAAGATTACATTGTATAGAAAAAGAGACTTCTAAGCCATCAAAGAGGGCTGAATTTAATCCTTTAAGAAGATGATGAGAGCACGAAACCTGGTCATTTTCAATAGCTGAATTACAATACCTTTCAGGTATTACACTTGCCCCTGAACATCCTTTTTCATTTCTGCATTATGTTCACACTTTCTGCTTCACTAAGGTCTATTCTTCCCCTAGCTTAGTGTTAGAAATCCAGAACTGCCACCATTACCTCTGTCACCACCACCACCAAAAGATGGGACAATTTGACAACAAAAGCTGCTGTATCAAGTACATGCAATTTAGTATCCTGAAGTGAACAGATAAAGTGTATTCTCCATCTATCTCATGTATAGTATCTTACAGTGTATGGATAGGTTCAACATTCAGACCAAATGGCTCTCTTCTAGTCACCAGGGACACAAAGACTGATGCTTTTTAACAAACGTTTCCCTCTAAATGTGAACATGAAATGTCTTGAATTCCAAAAATACACACTTTTGCATTTGGGGTTATATTGAGCACTGATCAGAGAAGGTCAACAAATTTCACTTTTCTGATTTTTACTGCCTTCAGTGATCATGTAAATCAATGTAAATATTTTTAAATCTTTGCACAGAGCTATTGCAAAACCTATGGGGAACACACGTCATGGCAAAAGTAGCAGTTTGTGGTGCTGGGAGAATGAGATCCTGCTGCCAACTAAGATCTTCCAATGGGCACAGGAAAGACATTTTGTTCAGACATGTCTGTGCTCTCCTGCATGAGCATGAGTAGCTGTCAGGTTAATGCTGCCAAAGCCTTTGGGATAAGAGTCCTGAGGCCAGAGGTGGCTGTGTCTCACTGCCATCACCCAGCCCAGCGCCCTCCTCCACATTCATAGAGACCAAGTCACTATTTCCACAGAGACTGGCAGCCACTGCAATTCCTTGCTACATCCTCTTTGAGAGCACCTAGATCTTTATCTGTTTCTCAGAGGGAGGGTAAGCCCAGCTGATGCTATGACTATTCAGAATTTCCCTTTAGCTTCAATCCCTTTTTCAAGCAGTGAAGGAAGAGATCCTCAGGCTCTCTCCCATGAGATAGTGGCCAGCCAGGAAGCCAGTGTAAAAAGTTTAGAGTTTAGCATTTCACCTAACTATCAAATACTAATTACTTAATGGAACTGCAAGGAAAACATATTTTAACCGTGAATAACTAACCCCACATTTAATCATCCCTGTGTGAATCTGCTGATCCCTTCTAAGTCTGACAGGACAGCCCTAGAATTACCTCATTTAGCAGAGCCCCACATCAGAAATGGGGTGCATGCTCAGGAGGACGGTGTCTCTATCTAAAGGTTAAGGTATACAAAAAGATTTCAGGAGCTTGAGGAAGAAAATTTGTGTGTGAACATGAAAACCTGAGGAAGGAATGATGAAATTAATTACCAGACTAAAGGAAAAATGAAGAAGCATGAAGAAAAACAATTAGTAGTTGAAAATGCTCTTGAGTCCAGTAACCTTGGAGAAAGCATTGAGCTAGTGGTTGCTGCCAGTTTAGGCAATTATTGGATATCATATAAACCTTTTTTCAAACAAAGACAGAATTGTTTATGTTTTAGGAAGCAGCCATCAATAGTGAAATTAAATATCTGAATGAATGCAGGAGCATGTTCTAATAAAACCTGAAGGAAGTAATCAGGGAAGATTATCTTTCTTGTCAGTGCGATATTTAGCAGTGATAAAAAAGAAACTTCTTGCCAATGTACTTTCCCTTTTGCAAGCTGATCCTATATAGTATAATATTAAATGGCAGAGACTCATAAAGAGTTTTAATGATTCTCTGCAGGACAGAGCTGAAGACACGTACAAAACTGAGATTTATATTAGATTACTAAAATGGTTACTCTTAATGCCAAACCAGGGTATCCTGGGATTGGCAATAACTCCCCATGATTGCTCAGAGCAGCCTATAGTCATGCAGCTGACCTGAACTGGAGTCTGATGAGTTGCAGAGAAGCAAGGCTTTGTACCCTGGACTAAAGGAAAGCATCACTTGACCAGCCCAGGACAGAAATTCAGCACCCACTTGCAGCCCACCGATCTTTTATTCCCTGTCCCCAGGGGAAAAAAAGAATTATGGCAGGGTCCACCTACAAAATGCTGCCTCTGTCTGGAGGTCCCTGGTACAAATTCCCATGCAGAGAGCTAAAAAGGAGGTCACTGGTTGCAATTGCAACCTTACGCTGTACCCTGGATACAAATAGCACCCAGCGACGCAGTACAGCCTCGCCTGCTACTGTAGCTCAGCAGATGGAGGAGCTGCTAAGCTTAGCTTGCAGGATTGAGAAATGGATTTTTTCTTTTATGAGCAAAACCATGTGCAGATGAACTGAGGATCACCTACAGATCATAGAAATAAAATCTATTAGTTAACAATTTTTTAGGTCAACATACTACATGCCTCTCTCTTCTCTCATCTCTTTTCTGCTTATTTTATTCCAGTATCTTGTTTGCTTGCTTTTCTGCTGCACTCCAGAACTTAATTTTAGCAACTGGAGTTGACTCAGAAAGTCTCCCAAATTTACTATTGCTCATCTTTAATGAGACAGCTTAGGAGAGATAGTACAATATATTTGCTTATAATTTCACATGGTTTTCCTGTGCTTTTGTTGTAAGTGGGATTTATATCAAAAACCCAAAAATAAACCATAGAAGCTTGTGTCAAAGCTTTAGTGTGAAGCTTTGATGCCAACGTCTGCTTCTCAGTACTTTCTTCCTGAAATATCTAAGGGTATTTTAACAGTTTCAGATATTGCACAATTTGTACTTAAGTTCTAATGACTTTGTACACCCAAGTTGCTACAGTAACCATTTTAGTTACCATCTCCACACCTCTAGGCCCATTAGATATAGATCTGTTAGAACCTCTAGGCTGGGCCCTAAATCCCTGAAATACCAACAGAACAACTTTTCTGATGTGACATCTTCAGACTAAATCTTGATATTTACCCTAATGGTTAATATAATTATTACAGTGATCTGCATGAGTGATTTTTTTGTTTGCGTGAAGAAAGCTGTCTTTGTGTCTATTTGCTCTTTTGTTTTAAATTAACATTTTCCCAAAGTTGACCAGAACATTAAAATTGCTTATCATGGGCCAAATTTCTGTATTAAAGAAAAAAAGGTTAAGTACAGCTAGAGAGAGCTTTGTGTGTACTGGGTAGACACCCACAGAGGGAGCAAAAGATGTATTTATTTGGTAATCTTAAAAGTACAGAGCAGGTTGCCTTCTGAGTGTAGCCATTACAATTTATGATTTCTGCCATACTATATATTGATTTCTCTATATTAAGAATCAGCACCTTTCCCTGTTGATTGGATTCTAATTATTCACTCCGTAGTTACACTGATTTTAACAGTCTTCTGGACAATTTTTGACCAGGTTGGTTTCAAATTACACAAGATTAATTCATCATGACTATTGATATACAAACTTCCTTTCTCCAGCAACTTGAAAAGGAAACAAATTGCTTTTTCTCCCTTCTGCACAGGCCAAACTTGTGTCATGCTCACTTGTACTGTAGCAGTCAGCTGGCCTCAGCCTGTACCTCATGACAACTCTGGGGAGAAAAGGCAGAAAAGAAGAGTCAATTTTGTTTGTCTGAACCCAATGATGAGTATGTCTATAGTGGATGGTGATTAAATTAACTGTACTTTTCATATATTTCATCAAAGACCAGAAAATCTTCTACCTGCAGGTTACATCTAGGTGCTGCTTGGGTGTTTTGGGCCCACTTTTACTCCCTGGAATCATGAGGCATAGATGGTGGGCACTAAGGTGCATATTTCAGCCACCTGGGATTGTCCCAGACTTCTCTCCCTGCTCGCAGGGTCCCTCCTGCAAGTGAAATGTACCCCTGCCTGGCTGATGGACATACAGGAGTGGGCATTTGCATAAATTGATACTACAGCCTGACTGTTTGGTAATTAAGTTTAATTCTTTTTGGCCTCATGGTTTTATTTCCACTTACCTTGGGCAATGACTCCCTACTCTTTTGAGTTATTGCTATATAAAGGAATATTCAATATTCAGTCAGGTTGAAAGCTACTGATTACATTAATCAGCTTTAATAGGATATGTTATTAGATCTTGAATTATCTATAGATCAAATATATGATCAATGGCAGCCTTTAAATATTTCCAAGTCAATATTTCCAGAGATTTATTCATTCAGAAGGGCCTAGAAGTGTTTTACAATTGAAGGTTCAGATTCTACTCGTCAGCTTTATTTAGCCTTCACTTTCTTTCTTCTAAAGTTCATTAATTTGGGTCCTGAAGTTGTGGTGCCAAAAATGGTTGAAGCAGTAAGATATAGAATAATGGAATAATTTAAGTTGGAAAAAACCTTTAAAATCATCAAGTCAAACAGTTAACCCACCACTGCCAAGTCCACCATTAAACCATATCCTAAGCACCTTATAAATAAGACTTCTAAATACCTTCAGACATCTCAGTTCCTTAACAATCTGTTCCAGTACTTGGTAAATCTTCCATTGAAAAATTTTTCCTAATATCGAATCTAAAACTTTCTTGATGTGACTGGAGGCCATTTCCTCTTGTCCTCCTTTTTATTACTTGGGAGGGGCCTTATTACTTAAGTGGGGCCCACCCCCACTTAACTACAACCTTCTTTCTGGTAGTTGTAGAGAGTAGTAAGATCTTCCCTCATCCTCTTTTTTCTTCACACTACACAACCCAGCTCCCTCAGCCACTCCTTGTAAAGCTGGGGCTCCAGACCCTTCACCAGTTCCCTTGACCTTCTCTGGATATCCTCCAGCCCCTCAATGTCTTTCTTGTAAAGAGGATTGAACAAAATTCAACATGTGATCTCACCAGTGCTGAATACAGGGGGACAATCACTGCCCTGGTCCTGCTGGACACATTATTTCTGATAGAAGCCAATGCATTCCTTGGCCAAAACAACACTGGCTCAAGTTCAGATGGATGTTGATCAGCACCCACATGGCTTTTTACCTCAGACAATTTTCCAGCCACTCTTCCCCCAGCCTGCAGCTCTGCATGGGGTTGTTGTGACCCAAGTGCAGGATCCAACATTTTGCCTTTTCAACCTCATACAATTGGCCTCAGCCCATCAATCCAGCCTGTTAGATCCCTCTGTAAAGCCTTCCTGCCCTCCAGCACACCAGCACTCCCACCCAACTTGGTGCTTTCTGTGAACTCACTGATGGTTATCAAGCAGCACCAGCTCCAATACTGAGCCCTGGGGATCACCACTTGTGCCTGGCCACCAACTGGATTTAACTCCGTTCATCATCACTCTGGCCTGGCCATCCAGGTGCCTTTTTTACTCACTGAAGCATTCCTCATGCAAGCCATGAACAACCAGTTTTCCCAGAAGAATACTGTGGAGAATAGTGTCAAAGCTTCACCAAAATTGTAGGTAGACAACATCTTCAGTGTTTCTCTCATGCACTCAGTGGGTGACACTGTCCTACAAGGAGACCAAGTTAGCCATAGTCTGCAAGTTCAGACCATATCTGATATTTTTATTTTTATATGTAAACTACTAGATGCACTATTAATGTAGAGTCCTGTCCATGCATGCATTTCCTCTGTGCTTTCAAGCTCACTTTGGGATAAGACATGGATATGGCCCTGTCTGCTTGCACCACCATCATACCCATGGGAGGGAAGCGGGGTATGCAGAGCCCAGCCAAGTTGTGCCCCCATAGTTCTGATCTTGTGCCTGTGCCCCAAAAGGATTCAACTCCTGCCCTGAGCCTCCTGCCCTTCTGAGATGGAGTTTTACCTGCTCTCTGCTGGAAAAAATGCGACTCTGGAGTACAATTTTCAATGTAAATGGTAGGATTGTGGCTGCATTAGAGCAAAAAGAAATTAATGGAGAAAATTAAATCAGATGATGATTTTACAGCACACATCTATTGTGCACTCAGAAATCACCCACTTCACTACATGTACCCATTCTAGAAGTAGCATACAGAAGTTTTACTGCAATGACATGCTGTTTTCTTTTCTAATGAAGAAATGAACAATGAGTTATCCTCCTTTAACCTTGCATGTAGAAAATAAGTCCAGCAGGCAGGAGAGGTTGATGATTTAAGATGTTATTTTCTAAATTATAAAGCTTCCTGTGGAGATGAATTTTCTTACAATCTCTGACAAACTATCGGGTGATTACTATGATAAGAGTAGTAAATGATCTAAAAATATATACATCATCTTTTGAATTAGAAAGGAAGTTTTACATGAGTTCTTTAAATCTCAGAGCAGAGCTGTTTGTTCTCTGTTAGGATAAACATATCATGTTAAGGTTTACCCTGAGCAGCCCAGCAGAAAATAATCTGCATAAATAGATAAAAATTTATCAAACAATGAATAAAAGATTCAAACAGAAAATTTATTTTCTCTGGCTTCTAAGAGGTGTAAAAAGAACAAAATTACCAGGCTATTTCTTTTCCTTTAAAATCTTTTTATAGATAATGGTGAACAGATGATTCTGTCAAACTTCACTTGCGATGAATTCAAGACAAGATAATATCATCATCCATCTTCTTGATGAGCCTCATCATTTTATCTTCAGTCTGAATCCTGGAGAAAACTTAACAAGCTCTACACATCTCTTCATTTAAAAATTATGGTTGAAGGAGAGAAAATGTTTAAGGTCAAGCTTCTAACCTACCATCTGGTGCACATTTAACAATTGCCAAGAACATCTGCCACTACTGCACATGCCTAAGACAAAACTTAGCCAACATCACCTTTTCTTTTAAGGACAAAATCTTAGAGTCACGTGAGCATTGACTGACATGCATTTCTGCCAGCAGTCAGAATTCAGCAGAAATTTAGTGGTTTGACAACCCAGTGGACCTTTTAATAGATAAGGGCTGTTCTGTGGTTCACCACACAGAGTTCACCATCTAAAAGCCTGGTTTCACAAAGAGTACTGTCACTTACAACTTTGCAAGATGCATCAAAAATATTGGGGGTGGGGTAGGGTAGAGGGGTGTCCCCTGACTGATGAGAGCTGAAATGCAGTTATTTGGTAGTAAAAGAAAACTCTCATAGCTCCCAGTTTTGAAGGCACCCGTCTGCTTTGGCTCTCAGGTTGCTGAAGGCAGTATTTTTGGAAAGTGTTGTAAGTGAAATATGAATGCAGACACTTTAGAGCTGAATAAAACACGTCCTCAGAGATGGGTACTATATTCTCTAAACTTTTATAACAAAATGAAAAGATATAAAAAATCTGAAAAACATATGGCATACAAGGTCTAATTTCTCAGATAAAGCTCTGTGTCTTTATTCATATTTCAAGATATACCAAATCCCACTGGCTATTAATTCCTTACATTGGGAAAAATGTTTAGAGTCTTAAAAATAGTGTAAGGATGCTATTCTTTATTCACATGCATGAATTATTTGTAGCAAGAAGTAGATAGGAGATGAAGACCTGTATAACTAAGTACAAGAGAAATGGTTTGGGGTTTGTTGTTTTTTTTTTTTCATAGCCTGTATGGAAATTATCTCCTCTAAATGATGGACATGACATATAAAATGTCTATTAAGATATGATGAAAATTTTAACTAGAAGGAGACATTTTACATGGTTGCATCATTAGTTTGATGATTTGATCAGACAAGGCAGACTCTTTCAGACAGGCTTAGTGTATCAAATTTCTGTAGTTTGGTAAATGCCATGCATTGGATTATTTTCCATAGGTGAAAAAAAGTAATACAATATACTAAGTATTTAGTGATTTGTCTGAACTATGTAATAACCAATGTGTGCAATTCAAGGTAATGCATATGCATATTAATAGGTATAATGAATAATTTCATTCCATTTATAGAACAATGAATCTGTATTTTAATGGTGTCTGAAAAGCAGAGAAAATTGAAGTGATTGAAAGACTGAATGGGACTAAAAATTCCCACACTGATTACAGATCAATTTACCTTTGAAACTGGAAAACAGGAGTTATGTTTCATGTCTTTTCCTATATGAGTTTTTAAATTATGCTACATTTTGTATTTTAACAGATGGTACAATTTAATCTTTATCAGAGGGACAGGAGTTACGTAGAAACTGGTAATGTTTGTCTCATGGTGTGGAGAATATTAATGGTAAGTATAATATTTTGGGCTTTTTATTACAGCTAAATATAGGTCTCCTGAAAAATTATCATCAAATTGGATTTTTTACAGAATTTTTCTGTTTGTGTGAAAATGAAGAAAACAATGCCTGCAGCCAAATCTCCAATCTAGGATCTATTAGCTTTCCAAAATTCAGAGCACCATTATCAAATCCATTTCACAAACATCATTGTATGTGATCTCCACCCAGGCTTATCTTGCTGGCTCTGTTCAAGAATTTTAACTGGCAGAGGAACCTGTCACTTTGAATGTGATTTTACATTTTTTCTTGATGCCTAGAAATTGTTTATCTTTAGTAGGACCTAAATGTTTTCTTCGCTTTTGAAATGCCTCTAGTCTGAGCAGTCTGCTCACAGCTGAAACAGAATTTGTAAGCAGGCTGGCATTCATGGTGTGACACTTTCTCACCTGATCCAGATTAATTTAGACTGCCACTGAATCCTCAGTCTGCTGAATCTCCCTGGAGTAACTTTTGTACATTATGAAAATTTAAAAAGAACTTCTGCTTTTAAGAATGAATTGACAAGTGAAAAAGTGATAGTTCACAGAATACCCACAGATGCAAAGCAAAATATCTCCAAAACCTTAATTACAGTACAAGGGTAAGAATGCTGGGATTGGTGGTAATCTACACTTCTAAGAGCAAACATTTAAAAGTTAGGAAAGTCTAGAAGTTAAGGTCAACAGGCAAAGTACACAGGATTTTTTGGTATGCTTTGCCTACTTCAAAATAGGGGGGAAAAAATCATGTTTTATGCTTAGCGTGGAGAAAAGAAAGGCAAATTTGAGTAGAAGTGTGCATGGCAGTGTATATAAGAATTCAGCCTCATTCTTTTCGATAGAATTGGAGCTTTTCATTGGGCTGTTTTAGATATTAATTTTTATTTTGCAAATAATGCCGTAACTCTAAATCGTGGGAAAGGCTAAAGCTATGCTTTGATTATTTGTTTGCAGTTGGTAATCATATATATTTGCTTCCCATGTTTGCTAAGCTGTATTTTTGTGTGTTGTTGAAGCCATGTAAAAAATTAAAATGGTTCATTGTGTTAATGCCTGTCTTTGTTGTGGTGTAATTCCATTGACAGTGAAACATCATGCAGCCACTCTTACTCCCTCCTACCCTGTTGAGGTGAGGAGGAGGTTCAGAAAATGGTAAAACCCACAGGCTTAGATAAGAACATTTTAATAATTGATATAAATTAAAATAGGACAAAACCAACAATTGTAATGAGGAGAGAGAAACCAGTGACACACGTTACAGTTTCTCACCACCCACAGACTGATGCCCAGCCTGTCCCCCAGCAGCAATCAGCCCCACTGCCACCCCTTACTCCCATTTAGGTACCAAGCAAAAGGTCCTACAGTGTGAAATATCCCCATGGCCAGTTCAGGTTACCTGTTCTGCCCATGCTCCTCCCATCTTCTTGCACACCTGCTCACTGGCAGAGGCTGGGAAACTACCCTATGTCCTTGACTTAGGGCAAGCACTGACTAGCAACAACTATATTATGTGTTTGGTCAATGTTATTCTCATACTGGATCCAAAACACATCGCTAGGAGGAATGTTAACTCTATTCCAGGCAAAACGAGGACAGTCCAGTAACAGCCAGTGTAAAGCTGCTGCACAAAACCATGTTTGACCCTCCACAAAACAGGGATGAAAATACTGTTTAGAGTCTATCTCAATGCAGTATGGTATTCCTTAATCATGTCCTACCAAATAGGCACACAAGCACTGGAAGTCACTGAAGAAGAGTGGGGGAAAAAAAAGGAAAAAAAAAAGAGCAGGACAATTTGGAATTAAATCATTTTGGCAGGTGAGGGAACTTTCAACCTGCATCAAACTAATATCAGTTTAATGATTTGGAAAGAAAATCCTCATGTGGCAAATATTTTCTCTTTGCTTTTATCAAAGATATTTATAGGTTTTAATAAGTGCAAAGACTCACATTCAGCATCTAATACAGCATTCTCTGTTGTGGTTACAATGCTGATAATGCCATAAATAAATACAGTGGTTTGGAGCTGCTCAAGTGATGAAATCATTTTCTTTTTTCATTTTTCCACTTGCTAGCCCAGCTACATCTCTTGGTGCCATCAAAGGTAGGCAGACTTTTGAAGAAGTATTATAGAGATTGAGGTGAAAAATGAAAAGTCATGTCACATATACCCTCCTGCTCCCAGCTGCTGAAAGCTGATGTTCCAGGGTATTTCCCTCCATAATTAGGAAGGGGCTATTATGGAGATAACATGGGTTGTGGTGAGGTTCGGTTGAACTGGAGGACAAAATGCATGGAAAAGGGACTAGGGAGAGCTGGTCAAGGAGGAAAAGGTTAGAAGAAAATTTGATATTGCAGGAAATAGGGGAAAACAGAAAAATGAGAGACTAAAAAGTATGTTAAAGTGTCTAAGGAAAGGGGTTGGGAGGGAGGGAAGAGAAAGGGAGGGAAGTATTGAAGGTTAGTTTGGGAAGTTTGCTGACACTCTCAAAAAATGTGTAGTATCAGGAATTCCCCAGAAATCTCCAACTCTACAAACAGGAGAAGACAGGCAATGGCTGAAAAAGCTGGTCTTATTTTAATTAAATGTTTATTTAAGTCTAACATATTTAAAAATTATAATTAGTTTCCCCCAGCAATGCCCTTAACCAAGCCCCTTCACAAAGATCTTTGAAAAGCAGTCAACTCACGAAAAATCCCACTTGGCAACCCTTTTTCTCTGAAAAAGGAGCTTACCGAAATCTTCAAAGGCCAGAATCTGGCATAGTTTTCTCTTGGGTAAAGTTAACTGTGAGCTGAAGCCCCGCCAGGAAGTGCAACGTGCTCCGGCTCGCTGCACACGTGGGCTCTGTGTGCCCAGACCCACGGGCAGGAGTCACTGACCTTTCTGCCCAGTCACACCTCAACCCATGCCACCTGCCCCTGCCCCAGGAGCCTCATGCTTGTGCATGGCCCAGGTGGCAAACTGCAGCTGCAGCCAGGATGGATGGCTGAGGGTAGTACCAAGGCAGCTGTGCGGTGTAACCCATCCCTGCCCTTGGACTGCTCAGTGTCTGGCTGCGGCACCGCAGAGCGTGCTGTATCAGCAGGGTCAGGGTCCCACAGGAAGAACAAATACATGAATTTTCAATGAGCTTTGTTCTGCCAAAGCTGATGCTCTCCCACTGCCCTTTGGTGTGGGCAGATTCCCTGCAGCAGCAAATGAAAGACAAGGTGCCATAGCTGTGCACCTGAGCAGGTTTTCATCCAGAGACCACAGAGCTAAGGCCTGGCTTAAATGATTGTTTCTTGGACAGGACTTCTGATGACTGTGATCAGTGTTGATGTGTAAGAGCAAACCTTTCAGAAGAAAGAATATCACATCCTATTACTCTGTAATTAAAATCCACAGCGATGTTTAGAGAAAATTAAAATTCATGTCCTTGCTGCAACCTGTGTAAAAATGGATGGAGCGACTCTCTGCCTGAAAGCTCAAATGGACTGCCAAACTTCTAAACGAGGCTCATATTGGGAAACCATAGCCCCAGATTTCTGAAATTCAGGCTCTTTTAATGCATTCTAGGTAGGGTACTTAAATATTCACATCACATGGTCTTTGCAAGTCTGATATTAGAACAGACACAGAATAAAGGTCAACAGAGAGAAAAGTCTAATAATAATAAAACAAAAATGCATATGCATTCACATCTTATCAAATACACAATGGAATTGGCTGGGCATGTTTAGAGGAAGTCATTTTTCAGACAGAAAAAAGTGGTTTGTGAAGGAAAGCTTTCATCAATACTTTATATACAGTTTCTGCATGGAAAGAATTCCTGGTGAAAGTACATGTTCAACCAATTATCCACTGCCTGCAGCTGCCTCTGGGGAGAAGAAATAGAAAGTCGTTTCTATAGCTCATTTTGTCAAGGGCCCTGGCCCTCTGGTTCAGAGTTCCCAGACTCATGGTGGAAGTGGGAAGTGGGAAGCACGTTGAGGGGCACATTCAGAGTTGTACAATGCCTTGCCCCAGCTCCTGTGCCTCACACTGCCTTCTTGCCCCCAACCCAGCCCAAACCATGCCAGGGATAATAAAGGTTTTCTGGAATGTGCCTGGGAATCTAAATGAGGATATCTACCACTCTGCCGGCCCCACGGTACCTCCCGGAAGCCAATTAGTTAGAAGCAGTCTCCCTCTCTATCACTCCTGATGGTTGTTAACTGCCAAGAAGTTCATAAGAGGGAATTGAGTTTCCCATTTCTGAAGAAAAATCAAATGATTTGCTTTTCACTCTGAGACCTAGCCAGGTGCAAATGTACCAAGTACAATTTAGTGATATCAATTTAATTGCATATTTCCTTCAAACTATATGACCACCTGGATGCAGTCACAACAATAACAACAGTAAATCAATGTTTGTGAGGAAATGCTGCTAAGTATTAAGATCTAATAATATGCTTTCTTGGAAGATACTGTAAAATTTTTTGTTTCCCTTTGCAAATGAGTGTAAGGAATGCCAAGAACCAACAAGTGTCTAATATTATTTTTCCCCAGATGAAATGAAAAGATATTGATTTCTGTGAAAGAGGTTCCTTGATATGTAAACACATTATTCTAAGGCTTAGAGGAATCATATACTTTTATTTCTCCTGTCTTCTGAAAACACTTGAAGGAAATATTTTAGCAAAAGAATTACATGAAATGTTGTGTATGTTCCCAGATAAAAAAGCCACCAAACATGTAACTTACATTTTCACATTGTGTATGTATACATTCCTAATTTTACCTTATATTTACTCAAATAAAAGGCATCTCTGAACACTAAAAGACATGAATCTGCAAGATTTCTTCTGTGTGAAGTGGCACTAAGGCTGTCTGGAGGACGCCGTCTCATGGTTTAGTGTGAGGTAGTCCTGGGAGGAGTAGAGACTTGGACTTGATCCTTATGGATCTCTTCCAGCTTGAGATATTCTGTGATTACATCATGTCTGAGGGTGAATACAAGAAGAGATTTGCCTTCTTATCACTTGCAAAGACCCCTCCTGTGCACATTTTAAATGATGATTCCACTGTTTTATAGCAACATAAGTGACCACCAAACAGGTAAGAAATAGGGGTGAACCAGTACAAAGCATCTCCTTTTACTAGGTGGTTTTGCAACTGACACTTAGGGTTCTCCAGTTAGAGTGGTCATTCCTATAATTTCATTGACTAGGGAAACCTTTAAAAAGAATATAGAATTCCATTAGCCATCTGTTAGTCCTCAGGAGCAATCAGCCATTTGAGTCTCTGCACTGTTTTTTAGAGTCATTTGTCCACTACAATAAGCATGACAGGAAATCTGTGACTGATAATCTAGTTATTTCTATGTTTCTATAAATATATAAATATGCATGCATATGTAATAGATCAAATAATATATATTTATGTATTGCTTAAATATTATATCCAAAATTATGAGTTAATGCTTATTTATAAATTTTTACATATAAATTTGTATATAGAAATCTAGTTATTTCCATATACCCAGAATGAGAGAAACTTTCCAGATTTAAGAATTTTAGATTGCAGGAATATCCTCTACTCCTCTGGTTTTTTCTTTTCTATTTTCCTCCGAATGGACCACCATCATTCAGATTTAATTGGGGCATAGGCTACTCTAACTCATCAGCTGAAGTACCCTTCTTCAAGAAGCTTGGTCATGGAGACTATCATTTCATAAATACTTTCCATTTCCCAGCAGCTTTGCCCTGTCTTGAGCATGCACAATGGGAAAGGAAAGGCCCATGAGTTACCGACTGCTCAATAAAGGAGGAAGAACATTCCTGTGTCTGCCATGGAACAGTACAAAATAGCAAAGAAGAAAAGCATGTGTTGTATTTGTGGTTAACCAGGACAGCAAAAGGAGAGGAAGCCCCAAGATTAACAGAAAGAAAAAGAGACCAAACTGATTTGTGATGGTCACAATAACTAGATGGAAAAAAGTCACCGTGTATTTCAGTTCCAGTTAAATTAAAGCCTGTTTCTGCTTAATACTTTTGATAATTTGTCCATGAGCACTTCATTATTTAAACAGCTTCAACAGTTCATGTGGTACAGCTGAGTTTAGAAAGGATTTATTTAACATGCCATTACAGCAATTAGCCCCAGGGAAAGTTCAGCTTGCATACCCAGCTTCTAAATATGTCTTGAGTTTGTATTTATCAAGTGAGTTTCCTTTTTCCCCCATACTGAGTATAAACTTTTCCTTTTTTTCCCTCACCTCACAGCTCCTCTGAAGCTTTCAACCTGAGCTTTTTTCTGAGCACCTGGCACACTGTAGCTCCAATCCAGAGGTGCCTTCCACGTTCCCTCCTGAGGACACCGGCACAATGTCTGTCCTCAGTCAGACATTTCTGCATCTGTCAGGCCACATGTGTCAATGGGGATCATGACTGCAGGAGTCAGTAGATAAAGACAGAATGTTTAAGAGGCAGAAAGGAGATTCAGGATGTTGAAGTTCAGTTTCGAGCTCTGATGTGACTTGAGGCAAGTCATGCAGTCATTACCTGTATCTCGGCTCTCCAAGTCTGCATGGTAATGGTTGTAGTTTACCTCCACCATGGTTACTCAGTCTGTAGTGGATGAGCTATCACTTGCAATATTTACTTACATCATGCAGCACATCAAGGGTCCAGTCTCACTTTGGGCATCCAGACACAGCTGTTCCTCCAAAAGCTTTTTGAACTCTATGACTCTGAACAGATCTTCACAAGTAAGAATGACATTCTGCACAGTGGAGGAAATGAGTTCTGGTGCCTAAAAAATGCAGGTTTGAGTTTTCCAGAATACCATACTTAAAAAAAAAAGAAGAAATCCTAATTTCTCTTATAAATAAAAACCCTTTTATTATCTTCTGAATCCAAGACATGTCTTCGTCTGCCTGTACACCTCTCTTGATGACAAGGAGCAGACACTGCACTTCTTCCCCACCAATAGCTCTGAGCCTCCTGATTTTATTTTCACTTTTCCTTTACTATCATCCACAGAGATGACTCTCCAGGTTCTCTTGGGAGCAGGGAAGGAAGCAATTTCTTCCAGGTTTCTGCTGAACACTGCATGTGCAACCAGCATCCCAATGCCACAATCCCACTTCCATCTGCCATAGGCTGATGAGCCTCTCACAGTTCATGTGGCAGGAGCTTGCACTTTTTGCCCTCCAACATAGATTGGGACCAGTTTCTGCTACATTTTCACTAGGATTTCCCACAACATTCAATGCACAAAACAGAAGGTAACTCTAAATCTACTACTTCTTATGTCTTCAGCTGCAATTAGGTTTTTTAACTGTTTTTGATGAGCATGCATTTTACAGTCATAATGAATTGCAAGTGTTGCAAAAGAAAAATGGTGTTTCAGAGCCTCTGCTTGCTGCGCATATTAGCCACAAGAGGCTTAGGGAATGTCACTGCCTGGGTTAAAAGAGTAATGTTGCTTTGGTTTTGCAATATGCGTAAAAAATCAGCCTTTTTCACTCTGCATACACTTTCTGCACAACACACTGAACATTCATTATACACCAGCTCTGCACAAAGCACAGTGATACCAATGGAAATTTTTTCCTAAGCATCAACAGAACTGGCCAAACTCTGATTTGTTGGAGGCAAAATTCCCCCTCTAGTTTAATTTTCTATCACTTATTCTGTCTGTATCATATAAATGAACCGAAGTATAATAATACTTCCAGCAAATGACTCTACAAACCCATAATTCCCTGACAGCTTCAACCACTGGACTTATTTTTTAACAATATTTTGAGCCTTTTTGTACATGTCTGCAATAAATCAAAATCTGAATATTTCCAAATCTATTTCCCTGCATTATGTCTGGTTTGTTAAGGATGAATGGCTACACCAAGAAAAGGTGAGAGGAATTTTAAGGGCTCCATGAACACTGCCTAGTGTACCACTGCAGTAGAAGATTAACTGACATCAGCTTGACCTGCTACTTGCCTGAAGGAAAATGGCCTGATGGTATTTGGTAAAGTTTATGAGATGCAGGTTCCCACTGTGGTGTAGGCAGGTCTTTAATTTGCTGTCGTTTATGACTGCAATGCTCCCTAGGCGTACAGCTTTGTCACAGAAGTGACAGAGAATCAAACTTCAAATTGGTGATCTTTTTTTCCCCCCACTTTTCCCCAGCATCCTTTGGAATGAAAGGAATGTGATACAGAGAGAAGAGTGCAAGTCTGATGAATACTTTTCATGGGGCAGTCATGAATAAAATAGAAAAGAGTTACATAAGCATTTGGGGCGAAAATATATGCAACAGCTCTCAACTACTTGCTTAGAACATATGATTTAATTCAATTTTAAATTTATTTTAAATTCAATCTTATTAACTTAGAAAGAAAGAATAATTCTTCAAAACCTAGTTTGGAAGAAACAAAAATTTTGCTCCCTGATCACGAATCTGTGCTATGTTTGAAGCACTCATTTTAACAAATGTAATGAACAAATACAGAGAAAAATTGTCCCGGAAAAATTATATTGAAGCCCAGCTTTTGAACCCCAGCTAGCTTTGATCAAAAGCAAACTTCTATATAATGTTAGAAAACCACTCATATATTTTAGTGGGAAAGGCTGTCTGGTTATAAAGGAAAAAACAATCACGTCTGGTTTTCCCTCACTGGATTCCTGAAATTAACAGGGAATGACATAGTGGCTGTGAGCGTTTCATAGTTTCTGGGGTGGAGAAGGAGGGAATATTTCTCACTGATTTCTACTGACCCCTTGTGGTAACCTAAACTGCATATCGTATCCTGCTGAAGGAGACTGGCTTCCTCACGGTAGAAGTGTTTACCACGGGCAGGAGGAGTCTTAGGAGCTTACTCTGACCATCTCAATGGCCTGTTAAAAACTCTTAGGTTGTCAAGAACCCAGCAGATGGCCAAAATTCAAATTTTTTTCTTAGTCCATGAGGGGAAGATTTTGGACTGCTTGGTGTGTGTAACAAGGCTGCAATTCCAAAGGACAGGTACTGACAATGTAAACATGAGACTGAAATTTAGGTAATTAACTCTATCCACCAAAATCCCAGCATTTAATTAGAGGCAAATCTATGCAACTTTTATTTTGCACTACTAAGGAATGCCATTGTCTATATAAATGTCTTTCCAAAGCCTAAATTCAGCACTAAGATGAGAATTTATTCAAAGATGGGAATTGCCCCTCTGTTGGGTAATTTAGTCTAGATGTCAGCCAGAATAAGAGATAGGACAAGGTGTAAGAGGGGTGGTTAGAGATATTCCAACATTCAGCCTTTTCAAAGTACATATTAAGTTCAATGAAAGATAAGAATTAAAAAAAAAACTATTTGGAAAAAAATATTAAAATTACTGTAATGTATGTTCACTTTCAAGTACATGTAAATGCTTTATACTTGCATACTCAATATGCAAACATTCTGTCACTTGGGAACAAGCCAAGGTTCTTGCTACTTCCATTTGTCCTAAAAAGAGAATCACTTTCAGAGGAAAAACATAACTAAGGAAAATATTAAGGAGTGAGGAGCAAATTTTACAGTTTGATTTTTATATAGAAAAAGTACATCTGAATCTCACATGATCCATATATCTGGGAATTGTACTTTACAGATTTTGTCAGCTGTCAAAACACATAATTAGTACTTGAAAGATTGTTATTGTTTATTGATGAGAGAAAGTAACTATAAGCAGTTCCAAATTTCATGTCTTGTGTCCCTAGTGTTTGCAAAGATTAAAAGTCTACCTTTTGTGATGTGCCTTCTCTGGAGTTGGTGGTTTGTTATATTAGTTGGAAATATGTTCCAGACTATTTGACACATATGGAACCAATTCAATGAATTCAGTATTGCTGTCATTTCTTCCCCTTCTTAAGGAAAAAAGAAAAAAAAAGAAAAAAATTAAGAAATAGCTGGAACAATGAATAAATGTTATGTATGTTGGTGAAGCATACCATGTACTATATACATAAACTCTTCCCTCCATATGTTTTCACTTGCTTCATGTGCTTCCTGTAAAATTCCTTAAGTTGTCCATGAAAAGTTAGAGGAAATAATTTCTGTTAATGTTTTCTGTCCCTTAAAAAAGAAAAAGAAGACGACAAAAACTACCTTAGATGAAAACTGTTAGTTATAAAATCTGAGAGCAAGTAAATGGAGCTTTTAAGCTTCAAACAAAGTAAGTGGGCAGCAAAATCACCTGAGAAAATATATTTGCTTTGGACATAAATGAATTGGGCTTAAACTTAATATCCTTGTCTTTCCATATTAGGGAAGCACCTTTCAGCTTAACTTTTGGAAATGGGAATAGTACACAATAATCATATCTGATGGGCCACCCACAGCATGAGCATGGACCTCTGACATGAAAAGAAATGTGGAAATCAGACACCTCTAACTCTTCTCCTGTGATTACAGCAGGAATAAAATTAAATGTCTGAGAAAACAACCCTGTACAGAATTTAATCAATCTTGGAACACTGCCCTGAAAAATGGCACTTTTGATTTTCCCAAGTGGAAAAAGAAAATTCATTGAAAATTTCCCTGTGGTTCCATGGACTCAGCAAAGCAGCCAAGCCATTCAAGGGGTTGATGAGCAATAGGTTTGGGACCTAATATTTTTCTATTTGAGCCAGGCTTCAAAAACAGTCAATAAGATATTGATTGAAATCATAAAATCTAAAATCACACGTTCTACATTTTCATAAGTTCATCTTTAGAATATTGTTCTAATGTCTGCAGTGAAATTTGTTATCCACTTTTCCTTCTTATGCATTTCATATACCAGTGACACTTTAATATACTCAGGGGTGTTTTTGGAAGGGGTAAGTTTTCTTTTCAAAACAGTTTAAATATCTGAACAGATGTAAAATTAGCCAACATTGACAGTATAACCAGTTGTGTACTGCAGAGAAACTTGTCAGAAAATTCTAATACGACATTTATCAGCTTTTAAATGAGAACATGACTATCAGCTTCAGTACAGTCTAGGATAATGTAATGTTTACAGCTGAAGAATGACTGAATGCTTGCACTTACAGAAATGTTTGCTTTTAATGGCCACATTTTCCATTCCCATGATACAATAGTCTAAAAAAAACCTTTCTGTCTCTCATATAGGCTGGGTTATAACAACAGTCATTATGATTTTTATATCTATACAATGATGCCTACAAAATATTTAATACCTAAGCAGCTGGTGTGCTGTGGCCGATGCTTACTAAATGAATAAATGTTTTGTCTTGTGTTTCCCCCGTGTACTTGCCTCCATCTGTTGTCTTGTGTCATTTTTGATTGAGGCCTAGAGGCAGTACCACAAAACAAATAATGTCAATTTTGTTTTCTTTATTTCAGGGCCAAGAACCCTACTTCCAGCCTGAAAACACTGGCACTTGGTGCTGCACAAACACAAATGCAAAGAGACACTTTCCATGCTTACATCCCATGCAGTAGGACAACTTTACAGTACAAAATGTTGCACAAGAAGTTTAAATTGGTATTCATTACAGGACAAATAACTTTATCGAGTGTGCAGTCTGAGTGAAAGCAGATTTACCAAGCTGAAGGAGGAAATTGTTGTTCCTCCTAATGAGCACTCTAAAGTGAACTGTGCTCTCCAGGTCAAAAGACAGGTGAGCATCAGTTGAACTTCACATCCTCCCCATCCTTACCATGCCTGCAACCTGCCCTCTTCCAGGACAAGAGCTCACCAGCTCTGACCCACAGCCTCTGGGGACCATGGCATGCTTGTGCTTAGCCCTTGGGTGCATTGCACTGGCTGCTTCTCCCCACTGCAGGGGTTGGTTAATCACTGCACTACTTCAACACAAGTCCGCAGAGCTGATCTCCATGAGTGCATTCTAAGGACAGCTCTCACCAACAGGGCTATTGCAAACAGTGCTTTTAGGTCTGGGATGGTTTCTCAAGGGGGTACCTTCTCATTTTCATTGGCTGCAAAAGGAGAACACCTGGCTAACTCAGTTGATTAATTCATGAGCTTGAAGTTGGCACCCTAAAACACTTACAAATGTTTTAGGAGAGCTATTGGGTCAGAATCAAACCATAAGTAAGGGCTTGCCTGCTCAGCTAGGAGGTACGTAAGTTCCTGTATTTGGGTGATGGATTTTTATATCCATACAATCATATGTGCAGATCCATACAGCCATTCTGTTCTTCTACAGCTCCTGAAAATACATCAGTGAGGGTTACAGAGTCGGTGCTTACTAGCACAAAGAGGGAGTTTCTTCAGTCTCTGAACAATTCTGCAACCTGAGCCCCTGAAACCCAACCTGTCTGTAATCAAACACTCCTTGTTTGAGACAGTGGCGCAGAGGAAAGAGAGTTGCAGCAAGAGCAAGAACAAAAATGGCAGAGAAGAGTGACTGAGGATTGCAAGTTTTGGGGAGCCTATGGTCCTGTGTGTTTGGATAGCAAACTTAGTCAGTGGGTGCAATCCAGCACAGCCCCTTTGTTTGGGCAATACCTTCTAGGTCTGAGCCTTGCTGACATTAGCTATTTAAGCCCAAAGAATGATTAATGTACAGGCAAGTGGGATTTCATCCCAAATGTGAGTATTTTAGGACAGGTCTGTTGCCAATCTCACAGTCTGTGAGCTCAATTTTCTCGAGAAACATCTTGGAGTTGTCTGTCTCTGCTGAGCAAATGGCTTCAGGGACAAAGAGCTGAATCCTGAATTGAGTGAACTAGATTGTCCCTGACACCTCTGTCAGGACAAGTTTCTCTCAAGAGGAGGACGCGATCTCTTTTTCTTGGAACTGCATAAGACATCATTCAGTATGGCCATGCTTGACAACTAAGAGAAATATAGCTGTATTCCAGAACTTCAGCTAAGTAACTTGGTATCACGGAAATTTTTAGAATTGCAGTTAAAGCTGATGACCCATTTTCCATTATCTTGAATCCCAAATAAGGTGTATTAAATATTTATTTCAGATCTGTTTCAGAGTGTACCTCTGAACTTGGAAGGCCATTCCCCTTAGGGAACAGAAAAAGGAGAAAGGGGAATTCCCTCATTTATTCAGAAGAATATTTATTCTGTTTCGTGTAATTGCTGGCCTGGGAGCAATCCTTGCCCTCAGAAATAGCGGTATGTCATATACTGCCAAGTGGTCTAAAATACCAGATTCAATAAAGTAAGACAGATACATCCCAGATACGGAAATTTTGTGGGAGAAACTGAAAAAAAACCCCCATTCACCTCTGACCTCTTCTTTCTTACATATCATGAAGTCATATGATGGACCTCATGTTAGAGATATAAATGATTCTTGGAATGGAGTAATCTCTGGAGAGATTTTGGGTTTCCTTGGTTCTGTTTTTATTATACTGGTGGTGGAAGTTTTCACTTCTGATCATTACTTTACTACTATTCAAATACATGGCAAAGATTTTAAGAGTTATGGATATTTTCTTACCTCATTCCCCCTCACTTTTAATAGTCTAATTAAAGAATAAATAAATGATTGATAAGCCCATGTAGGACAGATGCCTCCTCCAAGCTCTTCCTATGTCACTCAAGTGAGCCAAAGCCTGACAGTCAGGTCAGACACCAATTCCTGATATTATTACTATGATGGCATCTACTCCATTTACAATCAGAGCTCCCACATCCCAGGCACTGCACACTGCAGATAATCATAGAATCATAGAGTAATCTCAGTTGAAAGGGATCCACAAGGATCACCAAAGTCCAGCTCCTGGCCCTGCCCGGGAGCCCCCAAGAATCACACTGAGAGTGCCTGAGAGCATTTCCCAAATGCTTCTTGAACTCTGGAACCTTGGTGCTGTGGCAACTTCCCTGGGGAGCCTGCTCCAGTGTAAGAGAAATTTGTTATCCCCCAGGGATAGCAGCCTAATATGAATAACAAACGAAGCCAAAGGCTGTTATTCCATTCATCAGGAAAAGAGACTGAGCAGTTGTGCCCTGTGGATTTTGTGTGAGAAAAGTCTGCAACTGCCTGCACTGCTGGTCTTTGTCTGATCCTCAGAGTATGACTTAAAAAAAGGGGGAAAATTAGGAAGATGAAGGTAAAGTCAGTTACAAAGTTCTATACTTGATAGAAAGCTACGTGGGGAGTAAAAACAAAATCATAGAATGACAGGACATAAATGCAGTGGGAGCTAGGGAAAGATGAAAGAAGAAAGGAAATTGGATAACAATAGTGATCAGAAAGAATAAAGGCAAAGACAAATAATGACAAGCAAGAAAGAAAGAGGATTAAAGGTGAATGATGAAAGCTATGGAAATAAGGGTGGTAGCTGCTATCAGAATAACAGGAAATTATTTTATTTGAGATGTCATTGTTAGGAGTCAGAAAACATATTTTTGTTTAAACATAGACGATCCTGAGAAGAGGAAGGTTTCAAGGCAAAAGGGGCTTTGGGGAAATTGAGAAAACAGCTGACAATACGTTTACATGGCACCAGCAGCTGCTGGAGTTAGCTGAGGATGGCCTAGCTTGGTGTACTGGCAACGATACAGTTTGTGTTAGCACTGACTTTCACATAGCCTAAGCAGTCCTGTTAAAATATGGGGAGTTAAAAAGTATCCGAAAATACTCTTTCAAATCTCTCTCTTTTGTTTTTTTAAAGTTTCACCTGAGAAGGATACACCATTATGAGTTTTTATTGTTTCGATCTTTTCAATTATTTAATAATGAAAATTTTTGTATGGAATAAACAAAATCTCAGAACGTCATCGGGAACATCAGCAAACTTCCCTATGAATAGCTCATACATGCAGTGCAGGTTTTGGAGTTTGTTTTATAGGTATACTTTGGGCTAACTTCCAGAGAGTCCAAGATGAATACATGCAAGGAACTACATGTAGAGTGCCAGACCCTGAGAAATATCCCTGTCTCTTGCTGTTCTCTACCCAGCCCACATGGACATCTGAGATGCTCTTGGCAACAGGCTGTGCTTACTCCATTTAGAGCTGATTAGTGGTTTGGGGAACAAGCACCTGAAAACCCAGCTGCCACATAAACAGAGCTGGGAATACCTTCATCCTCCCCTGCAGGCAAGACTATTCCCTACCTTGCAGCAATGGGCATAAGCACTTGTACTTCTCAGAAAAAAATGTCAGCCCAATGTCATTATTCTCTTGATGAGAATCGATAGGATGAGTAAAGCAAGAAGATAGAGAGCCACACATGGCAGTGAGGTCCCTGCCAGGACACCAATGGAAGAGCTTTGGGGCACCATTGGGATAGAGCCCTGCCATGACTGAACCATTTCCAGCGTCTCTGCATCTGGGGGACTGGGGCATATTTGAGATCCAGGTGCTAATCCAAGTCTGCTTCCTAGCCTGCTTCCAGGTCTGCTTCTGTCTTTCCCTAACAGCAGCAGCAGCCACAGCAGCTGCAGCAGCAGCACAGTTTTTGCATCACTTGGTATCTATGGCTGCTCAAGAGTATCTCCAAATTCATCTCCAGAAAGGACTAATCTCAGGTGATGTACCTGCCATACTAAATTAGAGAAGTCTCACCAACTGTTGTTTTTATATCCCACTGCTTATTTCAGTAAAAGATGTGTTCTCTAATTCCTTGTATTAGTGCTTTGTTGTCCCCAGAGAAGAAGCCTCCTTAACTTAATAGCAATACATGTGTAGTTAGCAGCTTGTAACACTTAGCTCTACTTCCTCGAATGCTGAGGTACATTGAGTTAATGAGTGGGACTGGTTGCCACAACACCCTGTAGTCTTACCAGTTAAAACAATCTTATTTTTTTCTGGGACCTGTATCTCATTCAATTTCTTGTAATTCAGGCTCTTCAATTTCCATCATTTTACTATGAAGTCTAATTCTCAAGACCTGACTCCAGGGATTTGGTGATTAACTGGAATTTATGGTGCAGGAGAGCCATACCTTTCTGTGACTGAAATTACACAACAACAGAGATAATATCTGCAGGTTTTTTTCAGCCAAAACTCTTGCCTAGTACTCCCAGAATAAGGGATATTTGGCTGCAAAGAGATCTATAAACAGTAATCATTGGAGCTGGGTGGAAAAAGGTAATATCAACTCTTGGAGGATTTCAATACTTGATGATTGCTTTTGTGTCAATTTAAAATGAAAGCTCAAAATGTCAAAGTTCTGCTTAGTCAGATTCCAAGCCCAGTTAAAAATCCATCTGAGCAGATAAAAACTGTTCCTAAAGCCCCAAAAATTCTGAAATATAGACCTTGATGATTAATTAATCTTTCATGTGAAAGGTTTTGCCACCAGGAAGGAAAGGATATCTGAGGTCAGGCTCTTTGAAGCCCACCCAGAGCTGGCAGCCTGACATGCTCCTCTGGTGGTCAGTGGTGAATGATCTATTCTCACCAGAGCTTTTCCCAGCGAGCTCTAATCCTTCCTAAACTGACTTGAGGATGTCAGTCTCTGATGAAAGAAGTCTTTGTGAGCCATCACTATTCAGAAGGAACTGTCTAGAAAATATGTTCCTTTCCATTTAGAATCCAAAAAGGGTACAGAGAATACCATGTTTCATCAGCATAAATAATTAACTGCAGAATGGCATGTAATATTCATACTTAAAAATCATTAAACAAAATAGGCTGGAAAAAAATTTTTAAACATGGATTGATATTAATCATTTAGCCACAAATTCATCTTAGAGCTTCTCTTTTGTTTAATTTAATTATTATTTTAAAAAATCTATTCACAGATGGATGTTGCTCTGCAAATTCACAGAACTAATACCCACACATGAGACAGCCTGAGGTTTAGCAACTTGCAGTATTAATTAACATCATGAAGCATTGTTAATGATATTGGACAAAGTAAGAATAAAGAATTTTCTGTACTTGGTAAAAAAGGGATGAAAATGGGTCAAAAGAACAAGTCTTTTCATACAGCATTGCCTTCTTAGATGTATTGTATGCGCACAGATGGTTCTCTATCTTTTCTGTATTTGCAAGCATGCACAGCAGGATCTTCTCAGAATGGAGGTGTTTAAAAGAAAAGAGAACCCCAGAAGATTCATGAGGATTTCCTAACAAAGAAAATGCTACCATGTAAGAGCTGAATGCATCTCAGCAAGTGGAGTCAGCCAGAGCTGTGCTACTGCCCTCACTGAGGAGTGAGAGGCAAACCCCTTGAGCCAGCATTGTTTGGTTCGTGGCTTGGAGAACAATCACACACAAATTCACTGTGTGTGAATCAAATCTCAGTGATGGTCTTGTTCTGCCTTTCTGGCACCCATTCTGTCTTTTTTCCCCTTTTCCCCAGCAGCAAGCACTCAGCCTGAAACTGGACCCTCTTGTGAGATGGCTGCGGTTCTGACATGTAAGGCGATAATTTATAAAATGAGAGTAAAAAGTGTAAAGATGGACTGGTGGGAAAAAAATGTCCTCTGGCTGGATATAAGAATGTCTGAATATTTGCTCCAATGTGACTGTCACCTATTATCCATCAGAAAGCTACCAGACACTCAGCTTAGAAAAGAATATGGTTTTTATCCTCTGCTTTATTTTTATGCTTACCTTGAGTTTCTGGAATAACTGCAGCAACTTTAAACCATGACCCATCGTGCCTTTTGTGCTGCATTGTGTTCTCAGCCAGTTCTGAAAGGCTTCATTCACAAACCAGCCCCTGCCATGCCAGGGTGCCTCTGCAGAGGGAGAAGACGCTGTACACTCGTGTTTTGAAGTGCAGCCTACTGAGGAAGAAAACATTATTCTCTTAGGATTTCACTGCATCCTGTAGCCATTTCAAGTACAAAAACCACAGTGCTTGTGAGCTGTTCTTCTAGTACTATACATACTTCACAAACTTAGGCTGGAGCCATAGACAGACCTTGGACCCTACAGAAACTCCTTTGTGCCACTGGAGATGCACAAAAAGTGACTTAAAGCTACTCTGCTGAGGAAGGCAACTGTTTCCATGAGCCTGGACCATGGGCAAACATTTATGAAACATTACCAAGGACTTAAGACGTGTTACAGGCTGTTGTCCTCAAACACATGCATGTTTTGGAAAGCAAGTAGAAAATCTACCCTGTGATGATTCTCTCCCACTTCATGGCTGTGTTTGTTATTTATTTCAGTCAAAAGGCTGAAGGGGACTGCACAACAGCAAAACAGAATAAGGGCTTGTGCACTTGCAGGTCATATACAGTTGTTTCATGAAATGTGCTGTTGTGTAAAGCACCTACAGTTAGGATTTCTTCTGGTGAATTGCCTGTGACATGAAGTGAGGTACTTTTCTTCATTAGCTCGTTCATGACAACCTCATGTTAAATATTTTATATATTCATAAGGGAGTTACAGACACATGCATGCTTTTCTGTCTCATCTGCAAGATTATTCCATCTTCAAAAATAAACAAGAAAATTGTGATTATCCTGTGGTAATTTACTGTACTACCACTACTGTACTATCACATGGAAAATGATTTTTTGTTCTTCTTTAAATGAAAATCATAACACAGCTACATAGAGGTCACCAGTGTCTCCATGGCAATTCTCAGATGTGTAAACAGGTAGTCAATGAACATTTTCAGTGAAATAATTTTCTGAGTTTGTGATTTTCCTTTCCTGTTTAACAGCCCTGTCTGTTGAGCTGCTGTCTCACCTGAGCTGTGAGTTCTCTAGGGCAGGCTCTGTGTGTGCACAGTGCCTAGAGGGATGTCCACTCACCAATATCTTCAGCTCTCACTTAGAAGAAATAGGTCAACCAGTATGATAGGTGCGTACCAGGATGGTGACCAGTGAAACCGCAGTGTTACTTTCCTGCTGTAATATGATCCTAGGGAAATATTCCTGCTCTTAAGTGACATAAAATGTGAGAGGAAAACACCTTTCCTGGCTGGCAAAGAGAGGCAGGAATAGGGTTAGGGTAGACCTCTGGATGGCAATGTGTTTTGTAGGCAGAAGAAATTGGCAGAAATGGATGCATCATTTAGCATAAATGTACTTGCGCTAAAAACTGATCAATTTATCTGGCATAAAGGAAGACTCTATTTCTACTATCAAGATCTGAAGGCATAATTACATGAGCCACAGCACTTGTAAAGATGTTCAATGCAGACATAAATTTATTAGGAAGTAGAGAAAACACATTTGCATACTGATTTAATATTTCTAGAGAAAGAATTCTATGTACTGTGCCAAAATAAGAATTTAAATTATCCAATATGAAATGGTGAAATTTAATGAATGATTTAATAACATTGTTGGCATTAGCATAGATGGCTCACCATGCTGGTTCTTCAGTCTGTCTGGTATAATGGGAATGGTTGAAAAATGCCACACATTTCTATTACACTGTATTACCCTGGGTGCCTGCACTGTGTTCCACTGCAGAAGTTCTAGTGCCAAAGCATGAAAGTTATCACTTATGCTTCAAGTGCAGAGGAAAAGCCTTGTGATTTATAACAACTGCTGAGTGTCTTAGAACAACAGAAACAGTCTTTGTTCTCTGAGAGTCACACATTGCCTTGAAGTCATATGAAACAAAGCAGAAGTTCCTATGTATCATTACTGCTAATAAAATATTTCTTTCGGAGGAGGGGAGGGAAATTAACAATGAGCTCTAAAGCTGATGGGCTGGGCAGTAGTCTAAGCCTAAAAAGGGAATAGCATTTGAGTGCTTTCTGTAACATTTAGCCCAACTTTGGTTATCTTTGAAGGATACAAAAATTTTTAAAAATGGCTGGACATTTTCTAAAATATCTGTAATTCTCACATGCTAGAAATTAATGAGATGAGAACTTATGTGTATTTACACTGAACTGAGGACACAAATCACTCTGTTTAAATCTCTGATTTTGTTAACTGTGTAGTCTTATGACTTAGCAGAACCTGTGCTTTGGGGAATAGGTAGAAGAAGGAGGAATGGGGGTTGGTCACTGGTGCAAAGCTGTGAAGGCTGGACTGTTACCAAAATAAATGCTTGGCAAATTATACCTTTAAAATCTGATAGATAGCAATCTAGGTAAATCAGAGGACCCATTTAAGACCAGTTGTTTTGTTATGAGAATAGCAAAGCTTCAGCTGCCTCAGGCTGGGTACTAATTTGTCTTGACAGTGAGAACTGACTCCTTAGCAAATTTAAATGTATATTTATAGTTAGAATATGAGGGACTTCAGAAAAACTTTTCACAAAATTTGTGAGCATGCAGATGACCTTCCTGTTTCATCCTGCATTTCAGATTTTCTAAACAAGCAGATAATTGTTATTATTTTAATGTTTTATTCAATAGTGCCTTTTCTGGTTTCATCAGAACAGGGAATTATCATAAAAAGCAAGAGAACAAGGATAAAACTCTGATTCCCCTTAAGTTCTTGACAAAATTATCATTGATTTAAAGAGGAAGGAGATGTGATTTTTTCCCCCCAGTGCTTATCTACATCCTTGCAAAACATGTTTATTTTAATTTTGTGCTAGGATACATCTAGAGCTACCAAGCCTCCTTCAAACAGCAATGTCTCAGCTGCTATTTCTCCATACAAAGGCAATTACAGATTTGCCTCTGACATCTGTGTGTATGTTTCAAGGCTGAACTAGAGTGAGGCTTGGTTAAACACCGTTTGTGGCAGTGGGGTTACCTTGCGTGCGACAGCCCTCACCTCCGCTTTCATCTCCCCCTGAGAGCAGCCCCTTTGATGCCTTCAGTAGAATGACTTATCCCAACACCTTTTCACACAGATTGCACAGTGAACCCCAGAGCAGTGAACCAGAGGGTAAATTTGCTTTCTGTAAGAGTTTGCTTTTGTTGGAGAGCATGACTGAGACAGTGGGTCAGGAGAAGCTGCTTCCATCTTTAAAGCTCTCTTGCTTGGTAGGGGCCTGTGACTAGTTTGACAAGGCTAGATCAGACATTCAGTATTGTACATCATTGTAGTTAGCAAGTTAACTCTTAGAAGAGGTACTTTAACATAGTTTAAAGCCAGCATTTGACCTACCTTCAAAGGCAGTAACTGTTGTCTTTTAGCACACAGGGCCTTTGGAAGTTGCACAACTTTTATCTTGGTGCCATGAACGGTGGTGAAATGTGTTGTCTCTATCTGACAACTGTAAAAAGCAGCAACAGAATTGTGAAGAATTCTCCCTGAAGTCTAATGATCTGTTATTCATCACTGTTTATCAGTGCCCCTACTGTTTATTTGCTGTGCTGTCATGGAAACAGCCATTCCACCAACTGATTAAGAGAAAATTAAAGTGACACTGTCAAGAAAAGCATATGTTAGAAATTAATTTCTTACCTGCTTCACAAAAAATAAATCCCCCAAATATTTTTAATTTGCAATAATCCTATTTACATTCATGTTTTGTGAAAAAAGTAAAGACAGAAGCTATTTCATAAATTCAGAAACCAAAAAAACCAAACAAAAAACCCCCACATGTATACAATAAATCACAACTGAACTTGCAAGTGAATTTAATAAAATTTGTTCATTATACTTTGCTTTGGTTGTTTTCCAGTCCTCCCACAAGAGCAGGCAACTCCACCTAGTTCTGTGTGCCAACTTTTTTATAGGGCACAAAAAGGCACAGTAGTGCCATTATGGCACATTGGTACATAAGAGGACCTTGTCCCATACTGGCTCTACACTCCATCTCAAATAATCAGGATAAAGTTGCTTCTTCAATGGGGCAGTTTCCTAACAGCAGTGGAGGTACTCTGTTTTCCTTGTCTTTCTCTCTCTTCCCATCCCAGCTCCAGCTTTGTCCTACATTTTCCTTGCACTGGCATAACTATGTATTTGATCTTCCTGTAATGTGAAGAAACTATACTTACTGGATTTTTTTTTCCTGAGCCTGGTCAGATGACCATCAATCCCACTGTATAGAAAATGAGGATAGTCTCTATACCTAGAATTGCAACCTCAACTTAGGATGTGGATCCACAATATAACTGCAAGGAGTTATACAAGAGACAAGGAGGCCTCCAACATGAGGTAGTGTAAGCCTTCTCACCTATCTAACTCTTAAAAATGATAGTATTTCTTTTACTGGAAAATTGTTCCATTCCATCAACCCCAGTGGAGTTCCTCAAGAGTAGCAGCCTCCTCTGCCACTTATCCAGTGTGTCCTCTCTTGCAATTGAAGTCTATTCTGCCCCCTACTCATGTGGAGGCAGGTAGATATGCAGTGGTAGAGTCAAGCTGTGCAGATTTTCCTGTCCTGGGAGACTCTGCTAGCACTTTGTGTCTCTGTTAGAGCTTCTTGTTGCTGCCTTAGCAGTGCAAAAAGCTGTGCTGCACAAGGGAATCTACCCAACAGACCCTTGCTAAAATGTTGCTCACGTGAAGACAACACAAAAGCCATCCCCAAAGTCACTAGAGTCAAACTCTAAAACTAGACAGAAAATAAAAGGAGATCAAAGCCTGGATGGATAACTGTCCCTCTACTATTCTTACATTCAGATGAAGAAGGTGAGGCACTAAGTCAGTGCTAATATGTGTGGAGACCTGGAATGTGCTTCATCATTCTCCAGTGATCTACGGTCAAGAAAAAGGGCTGATGAAAGTAATTATTTATAGCAAGCATAACAACAGTGCTAGTTAAAGCTCAATAGCTGTCACCATGGCTTTAACAAAAGCTTGTGAGAGTCATACCAATTTGATGGTGTCTTAAAGGGAGCTGAACTGTAGAGAACTGCAGTTTTGTTTCTGATACCAAGAAAATCATCACGGTAACAGCAGTAATCAAAATGAATGAACCTGACCGAGATATACTGAGGATAGAGCTGTCAGCATTTTTTTTCCTCCTGCTCTGGTTGAACTCAAAGAAGGGTGTACTGAATAAGAATCCACTACAACTATCAAGCACGGTGCAGTCTGTGTGAGGCTTTCACTTGTTTTACTCACCTGGGAGTACCTAACCTTATCCACAGAAAAAAAAGAGTCATTAAAAACAAGGGTTTTTTTAATTATTACTTGGGTTTATGACCTATATTTAAATATGTATTTTAGTTTTGCTTATGCTAAGGTTGAAGTTCAATGTGTAGCACTCAGTCCCACCAAGTGCCTTCACCCATTCAGTATAGACAATGTCGGCTTACTGCTGTCTCCATATACATGAATTCTTTTTTAACTCTCTCAGCAGCAGTCTAAATTGAAATATCACACTTATACAGCAGCATTAATTTACTTCAGGAACAGAACAGTGAAAGTTATGGCCCTGTAACAAAGTCCTCCTCCGATCCCAGGATAATTCTTGGATCACTTTTGTCCTTTCCTGTTGTGTCCCACCATCTTCTCCAAATGACCTCCACTGATACTCCCTGCCTTCAGAAGCTTCAGACATCTGTGTCACTTTTTTATCAAACAACACAGATGCTGAATTTATTTCAAAAGGTAATTCAAGACGTCTCTAGTGACTTTGTATGGCTTTCAAAGCACTAAACATATTAGCTTCATCTAATGTAAGACACCAGACCTACAGCTTGCCTCTGATTCAGATGTACTTTGCATCTTTGAAGCCTTGAAGTAATCTAATCATGCACAGATGTATGGGTGTGTGCAAGCCTGAAGCAGCCAAAACAATCTTTAACTTTGGTCTGGATTCCTCATAGAGAATCAGCCTGTGAGTTTGTCCATTACTTTTACAGTAACTTTTTTTTTTCTTTTTAATGAGCCAGTAATGTGCACTTGCAGTTGAGAAAGCCAGCCATGTCCTGGGCTGCATCTAAAGCAGTGTGGTCAGCAGAGAGAGGGAGGTGATTCTGCCCCTCTACTCTGCTCTGGTGAGATCCCATCTGAAGTGCTGGGCTCAGTTCAGGGTCCGCAGTACAGGAAAGACATGGATGCTGCAGTGGTCACAAAGATGACCAGAGGGATGGAGCACCTCTCCTGTGAGGAAAGGCGAGAGACTTGGGGTTTTTAAGCCTGGAGGAGAGAAAGCTGCAGGGAGATGTTATTGTGGCCTTTAAATATTTAAAGAGAGCATATAAGAAAGATGGGGCTAGACTTTTTATTAAGGCTTGCTGAGATAGAAGATGTCCCTGCTCCTTGTGGGGGACACCGGACTAGATGACCTTTAAAGGTCCCTTTCAACACAAACTATTCTATGATTCAGTAAATATCAAAAGGGATAAAAATGTCATAAATCTGTATATAGTTCAAGCTGATATTCTATTTCTACTGCCAATGTTACAGTATTTTTGCATTAATGATGTCTTGAGATACTTGCAATGATGGTTAGTCATTCATATGCTAACTTCTTTAACTGTGTTTCACAACATTAGGCATACATCTATTTTTATACAGTTTATGATCACACGGTCCATTTTATCCTTATTTTTAGAACCAGGAGTTTTTACAAACCAAAGATTAAAAAAAAGCTGCAAGAGCTGCTTGACCATCAGTATTAATTGTAGGAACATTGAATTGATAAACCTGTATGTGATGAATGTGATATCAATTGTCCTTGGAATATTGTTCTCTTTTGCCTTGAATCTGGATGGTGTGTCACCCAGAGTTTTGAGCTCCCTGCTGTGCTGGAATTTTATTTCAGAACTAATTGCAATCCTGCTCTGAGTTCTGAGAGACTGTCTTTTCTTGTTAAAATTAAACAATAGTATACTACCTCCCATACTGCACCCACTGCAATTTTTTTATGTGTATGCACATGGACAGCTTGTCAGTGGCCAGACTTCATTCCAATACTTATAAAACAGTACCAAGACAGACTATTCTGCCAGTTTATTTCATAAGAAGGTGTACATTACACAGAAAAATGTGGAGGACACAAAGGGCAGACCACAGTGTTTCCATAACACTGTGAACACCCCTGCAATGCTACTTGCTTTCTGCTGAGGGTGATTTACTCTCAAACTCACTGCTTGCTGTGAGATCACCTGGCTGAGGACCACAGCCCAGGTCTCCTTGTCCCCTGCCAAGGGTGCCATGGCTGCTCTGCCTTGCCCCTTGTATCAGGCACCCTGACAGCACCCACCACTCCAGCTGCAGCAAAGGGTTTTGGAAAGCAAACCTAGCAGGTTTTATAGGAATTTTGTATTAAACACTAGATGTCACTGGCATACTCTCAACACAGTTTGTGGGAATTGACTGCACAGTGCTTGCTCAGCCCCTCACCCAAATGCAGAAGCTTTTTTGGTGCCTATGTCTCACTGGCAGAGACACCTTCCCCCCCCTCCCCCAGCCAATCCTCCTCAGGTCAGGTGTGGAGGTGTTTTCAGTGCCCTCAGTGCCCAAACAATGTGTTCGCTTGGGAAGCAGCAAGTGCAAGTGTTTTCAGAACGGTGGATTTTGCTGCATTTGTGTATTCTCATTGGTCTCAGACAAACACACGTAACTACAGGAAAAGAACTACAAATTACCCAAAAAGAAGAGAATTAATTACCCCATTGTCCTACTATTAAGGAAAAAAAAAAAAAAAAACTAATCCACAGGGTTCTATCCCTTCTCTGAAGCAGAATGGTGGTTGTCCAACACAGCAATCAGGTCATACCTGTTTACCCATGCTGTGAATAGCAAAAAAGCAGATTTTCTTTGGAAAAGCCATAAACAAGAATAGCACTTTAACTCCAGTGTAATCAAATTCAAATATTGCCAGAGGCTTTGTTTTAGAAAATTACCTTGATCATGAAATAAGATCTGAATAAATCATCTTGGTTATTTTTCTATCCTTTGGGCACATTTTAACAACTTCTTTCTAACAAGGCTTATGCAACACACTCCTGAGTCATGATGCAGGTTCAAACTCTATGCAGGCTTTTTCTCTCTGTCCAGTGAGTCTGTGACTGGCAACAGCAGCCTGGAACCCTGGCACGGCCAGGGTAAACAAAAGCAGTGCCCAGTGGCAAACTAGAAGGTACTTTTCAGCTTGTATGATGGCCTTTGGAAAGAACTGAGGCATCCTCTTCTCAGGACCTACTGCCAGATGCTGGGAAATGTGCAGAGTGAAGTGCAGGCTGGCAACAGGCAGGACAGCAGCTGTCCCTCAGTGCAAAAGTCAAGGAGAGCTGAAAGTAATCTGGCAAGTGTGTAGAGTGTATCTAAGAACTGGCAGAAGACTTCCCCTGCCTATTTTGTTCAGGTTTTTTGTGGGTTTGTTTTTCCTTATTTTTTTCCCCCCTTTTCTTTTGCGACCAAAGAAGTGGGGAATTGTCCCCAGTTTTT
Source organism: Pheucticus melanocephalus (assembly GCA_013398405.1). Lineage (NCBI taxonomy): Eukaryota > Metazoa > Chordata > Aves > Passeriformes > Cardinalidae > Pheucticus > Pheucticus melanocephalus. Next base: position 46,512 of record VZSJ01000651.1, on the reverse strand, counting down.
CAAAGCATAAAAACAGGTATGTAAACATCCGAGCTTAGGCATCTGACCAACTGTGTGCTAGGTATCATACACTGTGCTAAGAATGAAATTGTTTCATGACCTCAGAAAGTCTGAAAACAATTATAAATTCTAGGGTTAGAGCTGAGGTGCTCTTTGTGCCTACAGAGAGGTGATCAAGCCCAGATTTTTTTCAGGACACATCCTGTGTCCATCTCTGAAAGTTCCATTCACCCAGAAAGGAGGCCCTGAATCTTCTCTCCATTCTGACACAAGTCAGTCATTGGGGTGGTCCTCATCATTCGGGATAATTTGGGGCATCTGATGCAAGGCAGGAAAGAAATAATTTTATATTAGATCCATTCCCTTATCTTAAGGAGCAAATATAGAGTCTCATCAGATATCAGCCACATGGAGCAGAATTGCAACCATTACAAACACAGGAATTGTTCCCTTCCAAAAATGAAAATAGACCCAAATGCCCTGTTTCCTTCATCTCCACTTCCTTTCCCACACTTCAAATGCTGGATAAGGAATTGGTTTTCTACTGTGCTTTAAAGAGCCACCACCTCTGGCACCAACATAAAAAATGGTTACTCCTATAGAGGTCTCTTTATGTTGACGTAAAAGCAAAAACGGCAGAGCCCAAGCTCTCTTATTCTAGCTAGGCATGAAATGA
>VZSJ01000651.1:30342-45826 GCA_013398405.1 Pheucticus melanocephalus | reverse complement strand
AAATGAGTAGAAAACAAATGATGCTCTTCAAGATAAAGCCACTGAGGAATGAAGTCTGTAATACACCTTTATTTCTGAATTGTTCACTCTTCCTTTATCCTTTCATTGTGCAAAGATTCCATACAAAAAGCATGATTTACAAGGAAATCAACCAAGCAAAAATGCATATTTAAAATACATTACAAATTTATATAGTGGATTAGTATAGAATTTTCTTTTACAAATTCAATAAATCTTCATTTAAACATGTTGCATTTAGAAAGAAAACTGAGCTTTGGTTTTTTTCCAGAATTAACCTGTTATTCTTATCAAAAAGGGAATACACAAATATTCAAAAATTTTCCAGTCTTTTTGTTACCCCTTCCTAATGTGGAGATTCTCGTTAATGACCTTTTCGACTCTCAAATGCTGATATAGGTAAAAAGTCACACATTTGAAAATCTAATTCAGCTTTCAAAGATGATAATGTTCATGTGCACATACTTCAGAAAACCACTTGTTTACCTGTCTTGAAGAGCATATCTGGTCGTCATGGCACAGTGCCACACAAAGGGACATTGATGTCCTCCTGTCTTACTCAAGAAATTTTCACTAAATTCCTAGTGGCAAAGAATTTTCAAAGTGTAAGTATCCTTCCTAATCCACCTCTCCACATTGCTTTAAATTTGTTTCAACAACTTTCAAATGTTCAGTTTCACTAATAGCAAAATCATAAAAAAGCTATTATCATTGTAATTGCATTAGCTCCAGTGAACACAGACTTATTTTTTTCCCAAAATTTTCAACTTCTAAATCTCTGCTGAAGTGCTGATTGACCAGTGGTACACACTTACTTTTGCAGATAAACTTAATCTACTTGCTCAGAAAGTTAACATGACAGACTATGAAAAACAACCAACCATTCCTTTGTTTGATGTATTTCAACATTACCCATGAAATGCTGATGACACTGAAATCACTAGGAACTCTACAATTAATTTGAACAAAGCCATCATTTTATCTCTGTCTCTCTGTGGACTGAGGATGATGTTACTCTTTTAATAAATTTCAGTAATCAATCTTTTTCATTGATTTCTTCGGGAGAGAAGCCTACCCCAAACGTGTTATTCACAAAGTAACTAATCTACAGACCTAACAGGCAAATAAATGTTCGCTCTTTTGGCACTGGACAGCTCCAACCCTGTATTCAATAGCAATACCAGCAATTCAGAATGCTCTGAGGAATTCAGAGAGCAATCTGTAGTGTGTTTGTGACAATCAATCACTCAGCACCATCTGCAGAGTGCTGCAGCTCTGGTGGAGATGCAAAATGTGGGGTGCCACCTTCTCCTTCCCATTGTGGTCCTACCCTTCAGTCCCTGTGTGCCCCCACTCCTGCAGTGCCTGTTTGCTTCCACATCTCAGGGCTGTGCTGGTTCTCTGGAATATGCTGCAGCTTCTTTTGTCGTTCCCATCACCTTCTGCACACTGAATCTTGTAGCCTTGGCATTTATGAAGATCTTAGATGATTTAGCCACGTACCACGTAAGCTATTAGACACAGCCTTTTATTTTCAGTTATCAAACTGCAAAACTTTTTTCATCCTCCCTTACAAGCCTGGGTTATTAGCAGACCCATCTGTGAGGTTCACCAGCCTGTGTGATTAACACACCCATCTGCTTCAAATCTGTTGATAATCCGCAGATCAAAGTCCCACTTGACTGTGGTCATTAACACCTTTCAGCGCAAGAATATAATTCAAATATACTTTTGCTAAGATTTTTTTTTTTTTAAATGCTAAGAATCTGTTTCAGATGACTGTTTTCTCAAGGAAATTCCAAGTGCTTAAAGGCTCTTGACAAGCAAGTAAAAAAGAGGGTTTGGTGCAATAGAATTTGGGGCACATTTCTTTAACTGTTTATTCAAAGAAACAAAAGGGAGGGACTCACACCTTTCCCCAGTTATCCTGTATCCCAGCTTCAATATCTGCAGCACAAACAGTATTTTCTTCGCACAAAATGTCCTGTGCTTCAAACACCCTTTCCATTTTCCTTGCTTCTCAGGACTTCTTGGTAACTGAGCTTCCCTATTTATTAAATGTGACAAAAGGTTGCTTTCTCACAACAGTAAAGTGCTCATGTTGGCTATCAGCCTCCACTGCTTTAGTTTGGAAATTATGTAATGCAAATGGTAAAGATTTTTCTGTCCCTTCATGCTCCAGGACAGCCACAAATTAACATTTGTTACAAGCAAGTTAACTATATTATTGCTTTTTAAAGTCAGATATATTGATTGCATAATTTTCTATTTGAGTCTCCTTGGTACATCTCCTTTCTATTTGAAGCTCCTTGGTAAAGCAACACTAGATCACAAAAATGTTGGCTGAAGTGAATCCAGGCTCAATATGCAATACAGAGCAAGGAGATAAATCTTTCTGGGATATCATCTTTTTGTTCTCACATTTCACTGAAATACATTACTTGCTGTGAAGGGGAAAAAAGCCTCAAGGGCTCTTGGTATTTCACAACTGTGAATTTCCAGCTACTTGCTATATTTATGGCTACATTATCAGTCTTCATCAGGATGCAGTAAATACCTTTCCAGAGGTCAGTATCTTGGATTTAGTTCAATTGTTATTTTCAGTTGTGGTAGAAACTTGGCTTAAATCACTTCTGTCATGTACTTGAGACACTCAGCTTGTTCCACTGTCTCCTGCTCCTTCTGAAATGAAGGACAATGTTCCTGCATGGGGCCACTGAGAATAAGAAACTCTGCTTTGTTGCGTTCCTGACAGCTCTCCTTCCGTCAGTCATCTTCTTCCTAGCACTGGTCTGATCCTTTAGACTCAACAGATAAACCAGTAATTTCTGCTTTAACATCTCCAGATGGCTTTGAATCTCTTGGCCTTTATTCCTACACTTCCTTTATTCAAATCCACCTGTCTGGAAATCCATTCTTTCCCATGTATACCTGCAGTTATTGCAGCTCAGCAAAAAAACCCATTCCTTTTCCATTGTTCAGTCTACCTCAGGCTTCAATATGGAGCACCATAGCACTCAGCCATTCAGGATTTCTGTAGCATCCAGATTTCCAGATTTTATACTGCTTGGATTCCTGTCACTTTCTTCAAAGTGAAAACTAATTCTCCCTACAAGGACTTTTCCCCCTATCTTTCCACTCCTACGCCTTCTACCCACCTCCATATACTTCACTCCTGTATTTGACACAGACCTCTAATTAGCCTAATTAAATCAGATCAATGTGTCCCCTTTATAGAAATAAATTATGTATAAAAAATTGATTGAGCTGAAATGTAACCCTCCCTGGAACATTCCTGCTCAGAGCAGATGTCATTTGCAAAATGTGCTAGCAACTTGCCTGCCTGAGACACAAATTTCTCTCTAAGTCTTGGTTGTTTCTTAGTCACTTGTTGTAATAGTTTTAAACTCTAACTCAAAGTCATCATTACCTTCCACCTAGGAGAAATACATCCACAACCCATGTTCCTTCAGAGAGCTGAGATTCCCTGCTCTTTGTCATATTTCCTCACTTTCACTTGTTCTCAGCTCCTCTCTGTGATCCAGCAGTTTCCACTCAGCCTCAGACAAGGTTTCGCATTACTTGCTCTAAAAAAAACAATCTTTTCAAAGTGTAAATAAATCCATCTTTTTTCTTGCCTTCATCTCGGGCATCTTCAATCTGGGGCAGAGAGAATAACATTGCGTCCAAGATTCCTCTTCTCTGGGGCTTCCCTGCTCTAGAGGGGGTCCCAGGGCTTCACACAAGTGTCAGCTCTGCTGGCTCTGCTTCACCCCACAGGACAGTGAGTTCTTCTGCTTCTTTCAGGTGGTCAGTCAGCTCTACTCACACCCATTTAAATACTACCCTGGCCTTCCAACATGGAAACTGCCAAACCTTTGCCTTACCTTTCAGCCCATAGACCACTGCTTGGCATCCTGTTCTGAGCAGTCAGAATGTCACATCTACTACCTGGTTTTTAGGGTTCAATAATCAGAATTGGGTTTATTAAGATTTTCTTTTCTGTGTTCAGTTAAACACTTCACATTGGTACCAAACATGTGAGCCCCAAATGTTAGTGTTACTTCTCCCTGCACTTACCTCCTATTCTTGTCTGCCATCTTCAAATCATGTTTCTCCTTCCTTAGCCTGCAAAACCTACTCTTTTCCATTCTTCCAACCAACACTTTTGGCTGAGTAAAATTCATTCCCTGAAAATGAGGGGTCATCTCTCCCACTTCTGCTTCTTCAGTCACAGCACCCCCATTACTAAGAAATTGATTTCACCAACTGCAAGAATAAAGGGACCAGCATACAAACTTAAGATGACCTCTGTTACATCAGAGCAAAATGAAATATGCTTCTATTTCAGAGCAGATTCTTTAGAAAAAGCTCCAAGTTTACTTTTTTATTCTTTCTATTGATACAGAATCCACAAACACTGGTAAACTGGTTCACTGCAACTTGGAGAGAGTTTTACTTCCAGCTTTCATCCATTTGACCTTGTTTTTATTTTTGCTGGAGAGCAAAGAGCCTTCTGTCCTTCAAGTGGAACGCTTCCTGTGTTCCTTTTTCCTTAGAATAAATCAGCTGAGAACCCTAAGCCATGAGTCATGTTTTCGAGGGCTTCAATAGCCCTCAGAGCGTTCTCCCATTCTTCAGTAGTGGAAAGCACAATTGGTTGGACACAGATACAATTTTCTACTGTAGGTTGTGCTGTGTCTAATAACAAAACTTTCCCCATTCACTTTATCCACATCACTTGTACTTCAATATAAGTACCAGGATCCCAAGACCTTCCAGTATTAGAAAGTTAAACTTTCCAAGAGCCCTGTTCCTGTGGACAGAAGCAAAACAACATGTTTCAGAATGGGGTTTCTAATAAATTTTCATGTAATTTCTCCCTTGGATTGCAGAAATTCACAAAGCCCTTGACGTTATTTCCTTACTTAATTTCCTCTTCACCTGAATAGTTTTGAAAGCATTGGTTAACATGTTGTCACAAATCTAGGCTCTCCTTTGAGATGTGCATGATTTTTTTGCTGGTTCATATGGAATTCCAAACTCTGCGATCAGTGGAAGCAACCACTGGAACAAGTGGAGGCCCCATTGACAAATCATCAGCTAATCAAAACTACTTTCCAGCCAGACAATTACTTATTTACCAGTCGCATGGGTCAAATCAAATTTCTTTCATGGGCATTTCATTAGGATGGTTTCCCAAATAAGGAAAAATGTAATTATTTTTAGTCTTTTTCACACTGTTCAACTTTTACCAAATTCCTCTAGTAAAGAAATCATGCCATTGTCACAAAGATTCTGAAGAATTACATAGAGGAATTTTCTCTTCATCCCATTGCTACGATTTTGCCATTGGACTTGACCAGTTTTCCTTAATACTCCTTTTCTGATGTGTCCATAATACCGCATAAATAGAAATTGAACAATGTTGTATTGTTTTACTTTCCTGGCTTTGCTCTAAACATCATATTTGACTTCCATGTTAACTGGTCCATGTGTTTTCTGTAAGTGGTAGAATGAACTCAAATGTTCCCAGAGAATAATCACTGGTGTTTTTTCTGAATGTTTTGTGAGTTTCGATTTAACTTTCATCTTTTAATAAAGCTTTTGTTTATTACCAGCATGAGTTTTATTCTGTTTGTCCATAACAAACCTTAACTAGCTACAGATCACTTTACTATTAAGTTAACATGGAACAACAATCTATTCTTGTTTATGTTTCAAGATGAAACTTAACATGGACATCCCCCAAGGTGGACAGAAACACTGTTTAGATGCCAGTTTTCTCATCAGTTTCCCCATCCAAATTCCTATTCTTCTCTCCTCCTGCTCAAGCTCTCATTTAGCATGAGTTATGTCCTGCCCTGTCCCATCAGCTGCTTTCTCACCAGTAACATTGTCCTTTTCATCTGGATGTCAGCCACTTCTGCCTTGTTACCCCTTCTGTTATTCCCCAACAACTTAATCTTTTATTAATCCTGTTAGAAGCACAGTCTCTCAGAAAATGAATTTAGCTAAAGCTTCTGGCCAACAACAGTAACTTTGAAGGGGCTGAAGTAGCTGAAAGATTTGCTTGCCTGCAACACAAAGTGGTTTGGAGGCCTTATGGTTTCTCAGAACTGGTGTATGTTAGGTGTTGCATTAAGGTCAGCAAATTTTCTCCTCAGTGCCTTGCCTATCTGAGATTTTTTCCCAGGCATCTTGTACTGTAAGCAAAAAGAGGAACATCATCAATTTCAGCGTTAGGATTTGGTTTGCTTGACCAGTCAAAATAACAAGGAATCCACCTTTGCAGCACTGAGGAGAGAGGAGGAAAAAAAATCTATTTGTTATTTTTCATTTAGAGAAAAACACCCAACTCCTTACCATTCTTGAAAATTATTTGTTAATATGCTTAATAACATGTTTGAAAAATTAAGTCCATAAATAGTTTGGTTCAAACGCAACAAATGCAAATATTTTTAATTGTAAGGCAATTAAAAGAATTATTAGACCTTTTCCCCCCCAAACTATGAAGATTCATTTAGAACTGAATACAAAGTACAGACAGTAAATTCTGCTTTGAGACAAGAAAGAAATATAGCCAGAATCTCCTACAGAGTCCCTGATGGCTGAATGTGTGAAATTAATCACTGACAGGTGGAGAGGACAATTCTCCACGCAGTGTTGAGCTTCCTATTCTCTGAATGACAGCCAGTTAGAATAAGAGAGCCAGCACTAATAAGAGGTGCTTTGCTGCATTAACTTTCTGATCACTAGCTGTGCACCTGCAGCAAAAAGAGTTTTGCCCAAAACCTGACCTGGGAGTATGTCTTATATAAGTATGTATTAATCCTGAACTTGCATTTCCTTTGGCTCTCTTCCAAATTGCTGTCACCATTTTCAAACTCCTCCCTCCCCAGCACTCTTTACACTTAAAAGTTTGGTGCAGACTCTGAATTTGTGTTTTGGCTGCCCTTTATTCTGCACAGACTCCTTGGTCTTCAACCTCAAATCTTATACCCTACGACACCCCCTTGATTCAGTACTCAAATCTTCTGCTTTTTTTTTTTTTTTTTTTTTGTGATTTTTTTGTGAATTCATTCACCATCCCTCCTAAATTTGTGACTCTTTGGGGTGCCCAGGAAGGAGTGAGTGTGGAAGCATAACAGAGGCATCACATGAAACAAATCCACATCAGGTTCAAAAGAGAGAAAATTAGCCAAACTGTGGAAATTCTTGCCATGGTGTTGTCTGGATGTCAAACAGAACTGCAACGCCTATCAACAAAGTCCCCTCAAACCCCAAAGAAGAGGCAGTCCCTCCAACATATGTTAAAAACAAGCAGAAGACATTAGGTCAAATCACTGAGTGGCAGACCACTGGATATTGGCATATTAAGTGCCACTGTGTGCTCTAAAGCTTTTTCCTGGGCATCCAATATTGTCATCTGCCAAAGCAGGATGTTGCGCTAGATCATCTTTCACTCTGACTCAAAATATCTGTGTATTTATAAACCAGCATGGATTTTGCAGAGAGGTATCTAAAACATTTTTTCTGCTTCAAACAATACTGGTAACAAATTTAAAAAGATCAAGAAAATTATAAATACATATAAGCAAATGAGTGCTTTTGTTTCTTCACAGAAAACAAATGTGTTCTCTGTTGCAGAGAAGGAAAAAGGATTCCTTTGTTTAAGCTTCCTTCCTCTTCACAAAATGGTGGTTAAAAGAGTGATACACCTCAGTCTTTGTCAGGGTGAAAACCTACTTCTTCAGCTCCAAATCCCTACTAGCTGAATTAAATCCTCCAGCTAGTTGTCAATTGTCTTCTAACCATCTTACCCTGAAAGATATACACAAAATCAGTCATGGCCACCCTTTTTTCTGCCAGCACCTGCCTCTGATTGGATGATCAACATGAAGGAGGAGCAGATTAAAATAAGCTGCAAGTTTAATTCCTCACCCTGATCCATATGTGGTTTAAAGGAATAATGCCACCTGAATAAAGGTAGATATTTGTAAGGTGAAATGTGCCAAATCCTGGATGTACATTATCTGTCCTGCAGTTTAGAATAGGAAACGTAGGACAAGCATTATGAACAAGCAACTAGCAGGCAAAAAAATACCATGTATTTTTTTTCCAGGCAGGATTTATATTTTCATACATACTTTTAAATGCTTGAGAAATTTTGGGTTTCATTTTTCTTTGTCATGGGTATGTAAACATGCATATGAAAAAATACAATATTTGAAAGTCATTCAGGACACATGACAAGTTTAAAATGCTTTCTTCTGCAAGCATGTTTGCCTACTGAATTTCTTATCCAGGTTTTAAAATATGGTTCTATGTTCCCTGACACTCAAATGGCAGTATTTAAAATCACTGCAAAGAAGAAGATAAGCTTGTTTCAGTGCTGTCAGCTAAGTCCCCATACCTTTATCTGGAGTTTTCATATGCTACAAACTTCAGCAACTGCTTACTTCATATTCACAGAAATATTTCAACATTTTCTGCAGTTCAGTCAGGAAAATCTTTGAGGATCAATGTGCATGCCAGGGCAGGATTAAGCCAGTGCTTGTAGTGCATTGAATTAGTCTTTCTGTTGGCCTTATTACTTTAAGCTCTATTAAAAAAAAAAACAGCTCACATTTATTAGGAGTGAAACTCTTTTCTAAATGTGAACCTAATGCCAGGACTTTGAGCAACTTACAACCTCCTCTGTGAAGTGCATGGTCTCATCTATTGATCTCAGTAAACCATTCACTCTGAGGTACAGCTATTTTGGCAAAGCATAACCAGGGTTCACTGTTTATGATACAGTGATTAAAGTAACACTTGCAATTCACCCCTTCATCCAGCCTTACTCCTGTACATGCTACTCCTGTCCTAGCTGTGGTGCAATTACTTTTGCTTTTCAGTCACTGAAGGGAGCTTGTGTGGGTGGGAGCATTGCTGTTACCTGCTCCTGCTGCTTTATCAGAAATATATGCCTGAAGACTAATGCCTTCTAAGAACTGGGAGAAACTCCCCATCTTTCATGTGGGAACAGAAAAAAGCAGAAGTAGATGACAACTTCTCATATTATTACAATGGCAAATCATAGCAGAAAGAAACTGGAGCACTAAGTAGGGCCAGTTCTTTGGTTGGTATACATTTATTCTGCTTAATTTACTTTGGAAGAGTCCATTCACTTCACCTGAGGCTCTGGGTCCTCAAAGATTCGAAAAATAATTGCTTATAAATAAGTAGATTTTCTGTGAAATCTTTTCCTTTTAATGAGGATTATCTTACTAGTATAGATATAAAAAGGAGCAGCTTTTTAAATCCATATTTTGTAGTACTTTCTTCTTTGCTTGTTGGTTTGTTCTTCTGTTCAGCAATGTGTCAGTGTGACATTTTTGATGCAAGTCAGTTCCTGCTTGCACTTGGAGCTGCTGCACCTTGAACAGTGACAAATCTAGACTGATTAATGCTGCACACACTCCACAGAACATCCAGTTCCTATGGACACCGGCATGACTGCAACAGCAACAGGATCTGGTGGGTCTCTATCCTACCCTGAAAAGTATTACAGCCCACACCAACTGCTTTCATTATGTAATTATTATTTTTTAATCTGGATCAAATAATGAGCTTCTCTGTATGCTGGCTTGACACTGTTAAATGTTAATGCTGCCCACAATACTTGGTGTGTTGTGTTCCATAAACCTAACAAAGTGTCTGCGCTCTCTTGCCAGCCACAGATTTATTGGGGTATGGATTGCACATATTAAACACAGTCATCAGGCCACAAAGGTTCCATCACAAACGGCCTACGAGCTAACATCATTAAGAGGCAGACTTCATATATCTTCATGACTGATACGCCAATCTTTCCCACTCCATTGACTAATGAATTGACGCACGCGATGTTCCTCTACATTAGTGTGCATCCCTTTGATTTACAGCACCATAGCGGGAGGCTGTGAGCACTCACATACTGATGAATTCCAGACAGCACTTGCACCTGCTGGAGCAGTATGCTTCCCTCCATGGAGAACAGTGCTTGCATCCCAGGATTGTGCATAATAAACATGGTGGGCTTCACTGTCTGCATTTTCACCTCTACAATGCCATCAGACTGCTTGCCTTCCTCAGCCAAATTCCCTAGCTGCTATAAATCATGAGGCATCCATTTACATGGTTTGTTCTCTGAGCACTGTGCCTGAGCCTTTTGGTTTGTGTGCTTTAAAGATACATCTGGGAGCCACCAATGTATGCATCATCCCAGGGAAGGTGTGCCAGTGCCAGGGAAAAGGGTTCAAGAGAAAGAGAACAGTGGAGTTTTGCACGCGATGAGTGTCAACCCTGCTAATCTGCAGCTGTGGTGAGAAAGCAGCAGCCACTGGCCCAGCACTGCCCCTGTGAAATGAGGGGAAGAATGAGGTTGTGAAAAGATGGAGAGTAATAGGAGATTTGGCCCAGAGCTTTTGTCTGTTGAACTAATTTATTGGCTATGGGCTCAAGTTTTGATGGCAGCCTTGTATTTATGTTACCCACAGCACAGGCTACCCAGTTCTAATGACTGGCATGAAATACAAACTAATTTCAACTCTTTGCAAGTTGCCATCACATAGAACAGTCATCTTCGAGTCTAGTACTAAATCCGTCTGATGAAGGAAAAAAGCCATTCTGAACACCATCCGTTCTGAGAGCAGGGCAAGGCAGCAGCAATTGCTTAGATGTGTCCTGGAGGAAAGACTGAACAAAATTTGCATTGGGAGTTTATGGTGTACTGAGATAAAAAATAGGATGTGAAAGCATTTTTGTAAAAAAAATAGGATGTAAAATAGGAAATTCTTAATTTATGTAACAAATAAATCAGAATTTTAAGACATCTGATAACAGATGTACCACTAAATCATGCAGATCTTCTCACAAAGAGATATATTCCAGGCTCTGACACAACATTTCAATGAAGGCTGAAATATATTACTCTTTGTAGATTCTTGGTTTGTTTGTTTATTTTAATTTTGAGCTGCCTCATATATTTATACAAATATTATCTCAGCAAGATGTCATAGATTTACACCTAGTAAACCACAAGATTTGGAGACACAGGCAAGTTTCTTCCTGATACTCATGGAAGAATAACTAAAAAGAAGACCTGACCACATGGTTTAACATGAGGGCAAAAATACTTTCATTGAGCTCATTTGCTAAAGTGGTCACCTTGCTTAAAAACAGCAAACTCACTGCATGACTAATAAATACACCTAGTAACAGTTTTCAAACAAGAAGTGGAATTTTTGTAATTGAAAACAGAAGAAGGCTCCCCTGGCTAGAGAGAGATTAACATTAGGGGCAGTAAATTCCATAATCCCCTTTAAATTAACAGATCCAGAATTTCATTGAAAAGACAGGGAAACAAAGCAAAAATTCTCTTAATTTTCCATGCTCTGACTTTCTGGAGAGAATCTAGTGGTAATAGAAACCAGTTGTTAGTTTTTGTAGTTGGCAAAATTTGAGGCTGGAGAATGAAGGGAAAAAAAAGCGAAGAAAGAGTTATATCACAGAGGAGGTTGTTACACTCCTTGCAATCAAAATTAGATCATTTTTCAAAGCTGCTAGAAATAATGTAAGCTGCTTCTGGGCATCTTTAATTTATGTGACTGCTACTGGCAAAGCAAATAAGGTGTTTTGATACTGTTCTTAATAGCGTTATAGGGATAAAATGTGTCACAGAGTGACATTGCCCTACACAGCACTGCAGCACCAGATATACAGAGAGTAAAAAAAAACCTTTCCTTTTAATATCTAGCTCATGTTGTATTTTGCTGTAGATAGAGCATAGTTACTATGCTGAACTGAGTAACAGAAAGAAGTGGTTTAAAAATCTAGGTAAATTATAAATTAAATTTCTAATGGGTGCTGAACACACCTTTATTGCAGAAAACAATTGAGGCTGACTTGAGTCTGGAGCTGAATTTCATTGTGCAGAACCAGCAGCACAGGAGTTATATGGGAAGATTCCTGGGAATATATTGTGCCACATGGAATGAAGGGATTATTTGGTGGGTGTGAGAAGAGGAGAAGACACAGAGATGGGCGTGAGGCACCGGGAGGGAGCACTGTTTGTGCAAGGTGCTAGGAGGATTTGCTCTGTGCCTGCATCCAGGTGTGATGGGGGATCAACTTCCAGCAAAGTCTGTGGAAGGAAAAAATCACAGGTGCCAAAACAAGCTGGACTATCTGCTCACTGAGGGACCTGCTTGAAAGCAAAAAAACCCTTCCTTCTCCTGGCCGGCAAGTGCAATGGGGTTCAGCAGAAGAAGAGAAGCAGTGGAGGGAAGAATTGAAGTCCTTCACCACCAGGACCTCATCTCTAAAGTACCAGCCGCTGTACTCCCTTTCATGGCAGGAGTCTGGGTCTGTTTCCTGTGCAGAGGAGGTTGGCTTAGAGAAAAGGACCAGGGAGCCTTGTGGGAAATATTTCCCTAAAGAGTGGAGGGAAGAAATACAACAAGTGAATGGTTTGCTGAAATAAGAAGTGATTTTATTTAAATGAATTTCCACCAAACCGCATGTTTATTAGTCTCTCTCTTAGTTTTCTTACTTGTGAGATCCTTGATGCCTTGGCATTCAGCAACTTTCCTGTGCTCAAGACGTTGTGATAAATTATTTAATTTTTTACTGAAAACCTCTTTCCTAGATGTCGTTAAACTATCTTGAATTTACTTTCTTTTTGATGTTCATATTGCCTTGAAAAGTTCCACTCCATAGTTCTGTTCTGTCCAACTCTTCTTCAGATCTGCTGACTTCTTCACTGCCCTAACTCTCAAAGCATTGGCTGAAAAGAATAGTGTAAATTTGTCAGTCTGGTGTTACAGAGAGCAAAAAGTGGATAAACTCAATATTGCTCAAACTGCACTTACTCTCTCATGTAAACAACTTCCCCATCTCTTTCAAAGGTGTAGGAAGTTCTTCATGGCAAAAATAAACCCCAAAACAACTCAAAAGAGCTCACTGGGAGCATGCTGAAACAGAAAGTCTTAAAAAGCTCTTGATAACATGCAACAGAGTTTGTATTTGTTTGTATAAACAAACTTACAGAAAAAAGAATTATTTTGGTCAGTATGTTGTTCACTGAAAACATTGCAAAAAATTGAAAACTCTCTAAGTTTCCAGTGAAACATGCATTATGCACTAAAAATGCACTTGTTTACATATGACAATATCCTGTATCCAGCATCCAGCAAAGTCGGGCTGGCCCTTCCCTGCATGTCTCTATAAATCCTGCACAAGTCTTTCTGTATCTCCAGCACCATCAAGCATATACTGTTATTATGACTCCTGTGACAAGCTTCTTCCTTCTCATTAGCTACAATTTAGAGATGGGAAAAGAAGAAAAACTACAAAGTTTGATTTGAGATGACAAGGCTAATTTTGGAAAAAAAATGTCATCCTTCTCCAGTTGTCAGGTCTAATCTAAAGCAAGCACAGTGTGCAGATAGTAAACATAATATCCTCCTAATTATATTAAATTACCTCTCAGGAGCTGCTCTGCCCCCTTGTCAAAGGCCAGGAACTGGCTTTTAATGATGAATATGAACCTCAGTGGGACATTCTGTATCATCATTTAGTTCAGCAAATGTAGCCCAGATCAGTTGTATAGGTGTAATTAGATGCTGAAAAATAATTACTTTGGCCTTACCATTAAAAATTTCTTGCTCGTATCCCCTTGTGATCTGTGAACAAATTACTTTATAAGGAAATCATTAGAGCTCAATTTGTCCCTATATACTACAGACATCAATATTCATTTCTCATAATGGAATCACACATTCTTGCCATAAATTTGTAAAACTACATAGCAGATACCAGTTTGGAGTCATTACTGACCTTAACAAAAAGACTGTTTTTACATAGCAAGATGTTTTTCTTCTGCACCAGCTTCCAGCAGAAAACTGAGCAATGTGAGCCTTATTGTTAGGCCATTAGCTCAGACATTCTTTGTGTTTTTATGCACCACTGCACAGGGAGAGTTTTCGTGTGGCTGATCCCTTTGTGCTACTGCAATATCCAAGTTTGGGTCATTAGGAACAAAATAGCTCCCCAAACAAACTATACTATTATGAGAACATTACTGTTATCAAGGCCCTTAGAGCATCCCAGGTGGTTGATTCCAGCTGTCAGCCTGTGCAAGGCAGGGGGGAGGCATCCCCAGATGCCCACAGGCAGACCCTGGCTATGGCTGACCCGTCTCACAGGACCCACAGGGGCTTGCACTGCCCCACAGTGAGCACAGGCTCCCTTGCAAGGTCAGTTTTGTACCTATTTCTCTGCAGATTTCTCTGAGCAATGACAAAGCAGGTGACTCCAATGTCCTTAGTGTGGGGAAGCGGTATAGTTTCAAGTCTTATCTAGCAGTTAACTGATTCATTAGCCATTAGGATTTATAAAGCAGATGTGAGGAGGAAAGGAGACCCATCAGTCAGACCCCAGGTCACCTCCTGTTGCAAATTGCTTTCACATAGTCCAGCCTTTAGCTTTCACACAAGTGCAAGATACCCCTGAAATTTATCATTGCATGACTGAGAAAAAAACTTCAGAGAATTCTCTGCAGAGGTGGTTGGAGAGTCACTGGCTGTTGAAATAAGCCAGTATTAAGCAGTCGCCATCTCAGTACTTCTCTGAACATCACACACCCCCATGTGAGTACTCCTTACACTTGAGCTTCTGAATTTGCATGTTGATGTCTGCAAACAGTCCTGCATTTTATAGCATGACAAATTTTTTCTGGATTTTGTACGCCACAAACATTTGTGAAAAATATTAATAAAAACTATTTCTGTAATCAACAATACGAGCACAGAATTCATAATCACTTCAGGAAAAAAGGCAGCAGTGGGTTTTAAAAAATATTGCTTGGAACTTGATAAGGACTGAGAACAGTCTCAGACTGTTGATTTTATCTTCCATTTCAACAGGTACATATAAGCATCTGTTTCCAGTTATAAACTTATCTGTCTAGAATCACATCCTTCACATTGTCCATACATTTTTGGTCACTGCAGTAAAGTTCCCTTTGCCATGACTCTGGTTCAGAAGCTATCAGAGTCCCACCTTCTGCACTCACTACCGTTTTGCACCCCTCTGACAGTGGCTGTGTCATAGCTATCAGAGCTGTTCAAGCTTCTGAGAAAATGCAACACAAGTCATGGCATTCAGCTAAGAGGAAATTAAACGCCAGACTCTCTGTGCTCCCTTGCAAGTACTCAATCTATGGCACTGAAGTTCTTAAAACAGCGAGTAGACAATAAGCATTTCAAGGGAAATCCTCACGCAAAAGGAGCACAGTGCATAAGTCATCAATGCAAGTAGTATAAATCATCTGAATAGGCAGCTGGAAAATGACAGCTACCTATATTATGAGACTTGAAAAGGGAAGACAAAATATAGGTGGATTTTTATCTTTTGGGTTTATAAGGCTGTCTGAGAGACA
>VZSJ01000651.1:0-30332 GCA_013398405.1 Pheucticus melanocephalus | reverse complement strand
TATGTGTCTGATAGAGCATAAGGTCTTGTGAGACTAAATGGGCCAAATTCCTACCTGGGTTAACTCTCAAGTTTGATTGCCTCCTATCAGAATGGCTTGAACGGAGAGATTAATGTATGCTACAGCACTAGTTTGAGGTATTTCTCTATTAAGATCTGCTATGCCCCAAATGGTATATTAATTACAAGACCAGGAAGCGTATATTCAAAATTAAAGAAAGGAGTAGAAAGAACAACATAGTATGTGTCTGATAGAGCATAAGGTCTTGTGAGACTAAATGGGCCAAATTCCTACCTGGGTTAACTCTCAAGTTTGATTGCCTCCTATCAGAATGGCTTGAACGGAGAGATTAATGTATGCTACAGCACTAGTTTGAGGTATTTCTCTATTAAGATCTGCTATGCCCCAAATGGTATATTAATTACAAGACCAGGAAGCGTATATTCAAAATTAAAGAAAGGAGTAGAAAGAACAACATAGTACAGAAACAAGCAGAGAATGAGTGCTCTCAGCCAGCACAAACAGAATGGTGACTAAAGAGCTCAAATCTTATCTTGCTGCAAAAGGCATCTTCCAATTATACTAATTCTTTTATCTTTACTTTGCTTGTCTGACACCCCCAGCTCCCAGTCAAATCCCGCCAGCACGTCTGGAACAGCGCTCAGGAAAGGACTCTGCTTTGCTCAGGGGCAAGTGTCTTTAAACATTATTCTGTCTCTCTTTAAGTTGCACAAATTTCTCTTGTTTTCTGATCACCTCCAGCTCCGAGTTCAGTCTGATGGACTGACAGCTATTCTTGAAGCTGGTTATTACTCAACAGTTGCAGTCAAGGACTTGAAAAGGAAAGAAGCAGGTCTCCCTTTCAACACTGGAAAGAGTAACTCTCAAACCAAGGTACCCTAAAGCATTTCAGCAAAGACATTCCTGTAAAGGGATTTAAGCCACTACCAACAGTTGACTTTCCTGGATTTAGAATGCAGGTTGGAAACATTGCTCTAGAAGGTTCATTGCCTAAAATTTTTCTTTTCCTTTTTTGACTTGAAGCAATCAACCAAGAATACAGTTACAAAAGCATTAAATAACACATGGGATGTTCAAGATGAAAAGTATAGAATATGTCGTTGAAGTTCTTTCTGCAGTTTTACTTTGTTATTGACCTTTCTAAGAGGACAGGAAAAGGTTTTGATTGTGGAAAAAAAAAAGATTATGCAGCTGGTGGTTAAAATATGACTTTCTGATGTCCATGGATTCGCTTGTCTTTCTTACCTTGTCTGTTTCAGCTTGTGGGTCAAACCAGTCTGGTACTGGCATTGAGTACAAGCAGACAGTAAGAGAAGCAAAAATAATTTGCCCTCACGTGACATCCATCAGTGCACTGTGGATGGGTAAAGAACCACTTTTGTTTCAAACCTGACTCTGACAAGTGCCACTCGTTGGCTGACAGTACAAGAATACAGGAAAGTCAGTGAAGAGTCAACACCATCTGTTTCAGGATATTGTGTATCTATTTTATCTGTTTCCCTAGGCTGTTCAGTCATTCTTTGCTGTTGATTACCCATTTTTAGGTACAAGAACCGTTTAGCTCTTTTTTTCATGGATCTAATCTGTTCCCAAAAATCTTTGCACATACTACTGGAGTGGCTCCTTCTTCTCCCAGTGCATTGTTCTATGGTTACATAAACTAAATTTCAGCTCCATTTGTTGTCATGTACATTAGCCAGTGGTACAGCTCAGTAAAACAAGATTTTAAAGCGACCCAATTTCAGAGTGAATCCAAGATGATGCTGGAAATCCAATATTCACAGTATATGCATTTTATGTATTGTTGGGGGAGGTTACTTGGATCTAGCCTGAGCTGAAAGATAGAAAAGTATTTTGTATTCAGAGTACATCATCCAGCTTAGTTTCCCTTAGACTGCAATGTAGATTGTGCACTCTAAGACTTTTTGACAATGGGAAATAAAGTGCAGTCACTGGGAATCAAAACACTTGCTTTGAAAGCACATCCCCAATAAAACCTAAAATGCTAATGTGGACACTCCCCCCAATACCTTCTTTCCCTATTACACTTATCAACCTCTTAGAATCAGCAAATTTTATACTTCACTGCTCCCTGTATTTTCCATGTTATTCGTAAATACATTGAATTTGAAAATGCACTCTCAAATTCATGTCAAGATGACACATAGCTCCCTCTGAAAAGCCACCCTTTTGATGGATGAGTCAGCTTTATCTCCTAATCATCTTGGAATTAAAAATGTTGGGCCATGAGTCATGTTTGAAAGTGACAGTTTCAGCTGTTAGTCCGGCAACTTTACATTAACTCTCTTGGGCTGGTCTTTTAGTTCTCTCACAGCATGTCAAATCCACAGAACCAAGGGCAAATTGTGCTAGTACCTTAAACCTGTCCTGCCTTAAATCTCCTGTTTAGCCCTGGTTGGTATCTGCCAACACCCCCACACCCAGCTGGCCCCCAGTCCCTGCTGTTGCAGGGGATGAGTCTGTCCAAGGTGCAGGACCTTGCATTTGCCCTTGTTGAATTTCCTGAGATCCTTGTTGGTCCATTCCTCCTTCCTGGAAGTCTCTCTGAAAGGCAACTCTGCCCCTTGACTGCTCCGCGCCCCAGTTTGGTGTCACCTGCAAACTTACACCTGGTCTCCTCCTCCAGGTCATTGATAGAGATATTGATCAGGAGAAGCTCTAGCACAGAACCTCAAGACCCCCAAGGTACTCACAACCAGCCTGGAGCTACAGTTCCAACCATGTATTACTGTGTACTCCAATACTGTGCATTCTGGTATAATACTCTGCTGTAAAAAAATCAAGAGGGTTTTTTTTTTTTCTTCATCTCCAAATAGATTTATTTGCAATTATGCCAGTATTTATACAAAACATTTAGTAGTTTTGGTATCTGAATTTATGGTTGTTGTAAATCAGATGGGTCCTACAGTGAATTTGTTTAACAGTAAAGGTCATTCAAAAATGCCGTCATAAAGCTTACTCAGGAGAACACTAAATTAGCAATAGTTATTTGTCTTTGTGCCTTTGTATGAAGTCTTATGATGTGAACTATTAAATGAGAAATGTGATAAGAAGGTGATAAATGTAGAATGGCATTGACATCAGTATTAATGAAGCAGCAATAATACAGAAAATCAAGTTATTGTTATTTCAAAAAACATTTAACAGTCGGAAATGAAAAACAGAGAGGGGGAAAGAAGATGGCTATTTCAGGCTGCTGATTTTCAGGAAAGCATTAGCATTGCAATTATGTAAAGTTTTATAAAGTTACTTTGTGCATGCACTCAACTTTTTGGGTTAGGGTTTTTATTTTTTATACAGTATAATGAGACAGAGATGAACCAATCTGGAAAAGAAAACAAGTTGAAAGCTGTATGATCAGCTTGGATCTTCAGACATTCAAGAAGAGTTGTTTTTTGCTGTTGGTCTTTCATCTTATGTTCCAGCCTTGGGGTGAGGGCAGAAAAAATATAAATACTGTATGAAAGCCTGGGTTGTTCATGAGCTCTTTTTATGACAAGCCAAAGTAAGAAACAACAGAAGTCTACAGAGGGAGAGATGCTATAGGAATTCATGTTCAGTGATGATTTTAAGTGTTGCTTGGTGAGGTATTAAAGCATGTTGCTAATGGGCTCTGACAGATAACCCTTGACAAATTTTGCTGCACTGTGTACCTCTCTGGTTGTCTGTGTCACCTTTCTGATGAAGGATACCACCGGAGGGCAGAGTCAGGAAGAACAGAACTGCTGCCAAACTTTCAGTTGCTCCCAAAACTACATCTTGGCCAAAATAAACAGTTACATAGATAGGCTTAAATGTAAACTGAAATGACAGATTGCAAACTGGAGCAGTGAACAGTGGAGCTCATGAAGGTATATGCTTTGATGTCTTTGACCATCAGATTAAGATGGTTCTGCCTGTTTGCTTTGGCCTAATGACTTATTTCTGACTATGCTTCTGCAACTGGTGCTCTAAAATGGTCCTTGCAAAATATAGACCCTTCAAACCATAAGCCAGCTCTCTAGTAATTCTGATTCTATACAAGATGAAGAGAAGTAATGGACACATACCAGAAAATTGTATTTACTCTTGCCATCACTATATACATACATCACCTTTATAAGGATGCAGGTGATACGCAGAAAAAATACTACATTACATTACTGGCAAGAAATTTCATTGTGAAGGTAGCCTGTTTTGAGTGTATTCTTTCCATAAGAGTTCACCTGTGGGGAGAACTTTCTCATGCCATTAAGGATCTCAGAAATAAGCCTTATTTTGCAGCTGCATTGAAGAAAAATAATGCCAGTTCACCATTAAAGAGATGTTACAGAATTTTATTTTTGCATGTGAAATAATTAATATAGTTTAAACATTATTCTGTAGAGGAGGGTTGTTTTGAAAGCAAAATATTGAAATCATCTATTATGAAGACATGAAAATCTGACATTTTGCCTTTGCTGCAATTTACATCTGTGTTGCAGTTTTGGGAGATCTTTTTTCTACGTAAATTACTTTTAGAATTGGCCTAACTTTAGAAATGTTTTGTTTTTATGCACAGACTCTTAAGAACTGCTCAGATCACCTATTTCTGGAGTAGATTTGACATATAGCCAGATACAATCCAAAGATAGAAACTTGCAAATATGTATTACTGAGTTAAAGTACAGGACAGGGACTGATGTAATTTGGGATCTCTTCTTTACTTAGAACTAAATTCATGTACATGAGACATCTGACAGACCAAAACTGTCAGGTTGGACTCCGTGATCTCAGAGGTCTTTTCCAACTTAATTGGTTCTGTGATTCTGTGCTCTTCTGATGAATAATTTGAAGGAGCTCTTTGAGAAAATGCAGTGAAATACTCTTTCTCAACCACCATGTGTTAATAATAAAAGTACAATGGTGTATCTGATCCTGACTGTTCCTAATGTAGTATGACTACTTCACATGGAAGATATATTCAACTTGCTCAGAATATTTGCTTTCTTCAGGGTTTCAAGTGGTTTTACAATATTTCAACAGCTCTCTACAAATTATGGAAATAAATCCCATTAGATGAGAATGGTCAAGATTTGAGATGTGATTTCTTCTAAACAGATTATAGCAGGTTTTTTGTCAAGATTTCAACTAGAACACTATATTCAATCTGAATGCCACAATTATGAAAGACAGTAAAGGTGCTTGATAAGAGAACAAAAGACTTACAAACATGATGTATTTTTAAAAGATTTGAATTTGATTAATCTACAGAAGAGAAAGAAAAGGTCTGTAACCAGAGAGAATGGTAATTACCGTCGTCTGAGTCCACTGCAGGTTGGATAAGAGGTAATAAGTTTAATTTGCAGCAGTTTAATTGAAGTTATTTAATTTAGGAGATTTAATTTAGACATTAGGAAATAAATTTTAATTAGGGAAGTAAAGGTCTAAAGAAATATGAAGATTGAAATAGATTGTTGGGTGCAGAATCTTTAGTATTATCTGAAGAACAGGAGAGATGAATAACTCTGCAGCAGTTTTGTCTTTGAAATGAAGAGCTGGAGATGAAGTGCGTCTGAGGTTCCTTCTGAAATGTATTCTATGTTTTATAAGTCTGTCTACAAAATATGCTGGAGCTGAAGAGACATTGGAAATGCAGATGGACAATTCTCACTCCACACCTCCAATCATCTGCGAAGTAATTCCCCCCCCAACCTTGCTGCTTATAGATGTACATTTATAAAACATTGCTGTGTTGACACTCTTTTCCGTGTTTGATTTGATTTTGACAGATTGCTGTGAACAAATTCTATTAACCATCAGTGCTGAGAAAACACTTTAAAGCTGTTACACAGAAATATACCTTGAAAGTGAATAGAAAAAAACCACAAGAAATGCTATTTACACTAGAAGACTGAATTATATGACATATATTATTGTAACATATGTATTATATAGCTCAGCAATTCAAAGAAGAAAAAACCTGTGGGGTGAGACTGCTACTTCTGATTGCAAAGCTTAAACAAACTTCATTAACAGTTTCTGGGAAGAAAGCAGGGAAGGAACTACAGTCTTCTCATGGGCGGTTTGCACACAAAAACAAACTTGATGGATAGATTTTTAAGGGCTTAATGAGTTAAATTTGTCCACTATTTTGTCTTTTGGTTTCTTAGTTATCCCTCACTGTTAGTGCCCACTTTAAGAAATTGCTAATTAGAGAAAGGTTTTTGAGAGGGTAAATCTCAAAAACAGAGAGGAGACACGGTTTTATTGTGGCTAGGTAAGTGACTCTGCGGGAAGGAGGGCAAAGAATCCTTTCTCAAAGCCCTGAGTCCAATAAAACCCTCTTTCTTTCTGGTTACCTGTAATAAAAAAGTGAAAGCCATGACTTCATTTATCATGCACTGAAGGACACCCTGGGAAATCCAGCTTGAAAAATATGGGTGATACTGTGGTGGAGGTGATGGGGCCCATATCTGTTAAAAAACCAAACCTAAAAAGAACAACAAAACACCCTGGCTCCAGAAAGCAGTAATCCTGCTGTGGCTGTGGCTACTGCCTGTAGTTTGAAGGGGTGGGTGGCTCTTCTCCCACTCTCCCCCATCTGCTCCCCCATCTGTCGGATGGTTTTCCTTTCTTGCCCTTGCCCCAGAACTGATTGGCAGACATTTGGCATTTGACAGACATCAAAGTGAAACTGACTGATGAAAATTCACTGCTTTGCCATTTCTCACTGCCTTTGACAACAGGGAGAGGAGAATGTGCGTTTATGAGTATGCATTATTATTTGTAGAACAGAAAGCCTCCATTGGCAACTGCTCCTGCCTATGAGCAGGTGCTGATCACTATCCTACTGACAAAGATTCGTAATTCAGCTGTTATTCCAGAGAGCCCTTTATGAACCAGAACTAATTTGCAGTTAGGACAATGCTTGCAGAATGCTTCATATATTGGTCTTGGTTTGCTTTTTACCATACTGAAGGGTTTCGCCTTAATTGTGACTTGTTCTAACATAAATCGAAACATATTCTAATATAAATCAAAAAGTAATTGAGAATCAGGTTTGTTAACAGGTACTGATCTGAAGGCTCAAACCTTCAGTTAGGAAAGTCAGTCTATTCAGTGACCTAGAAAAACAAAAAAAAACAAAACAAAAAAATAGTCTAGTATGAAAAGACCATCCCTTCATGACCTCAGCAAAAAGAGTAAGCCATTTGACTGATATCTGTTGAGAACTCAAGAAAAGTTGAATTTTTTTTGGAAAATAATTACTTCAGGTTTCTTGTTGTTATTGAAGAGAAATACTGCCAGGAGACATGTTTTTCTGGCCACCGCTTGTGCTAGATCCTATTTGCTAGGTTTCTCTGGCTGCAGCCATTGCTTTTTGGAGAACACTGATCACTACCTTTGTTGAAGAGGAGGAAGAGCACAAGTACCTGAGCTGAGGAGTTCTATAAAGTAGCAGTGAGGAAATTTCATTGAATCATAGAACGACTTTATTTGGAAGGAATCCTAAAGATCATCTAGTTCTGATTGCCGGCTGAGAGTAGGGACAACCTCTACTACACCAGGTTGCTCAAAGCCTCCTCCAACCCATCCTTGAATGCTTCCAGGGACAGATTACCCACAGCTACTTAGCCTGTTCGAGGAGGTGGGTGGTTTTGTGAGTGCCCCCACA
Source organism: Pheucticus melanocephalus (assembly GCA_013398405.1). Lineage (NCBI taxonomy): Eukaryota > Metazoa > Chordata > Aves > Passeriformes > Cardinalidae > Pheucticus > Pheucticus melanocephalus. Next base: position 22,654 of record VZSJ01000651.1, on the reverse strand, counting down.
GAAGTAGACAGAAGAAGTTTTTAATTTAAATCTCACCTCAAACAAAATCTCAAATCAAACCCCTCAAAAAAGATCCTTTTCTTTGTAAAGTACTTTGAAATTTCCTGCTTTCAGAAAAAAAATAAATAAATAACATTTTCAAAATTTTTGTGGAATGAAACTTATGTCCTAGACATTGGCAAAATGAATATGGAATGAAGGATATGTACTTCCATGCTTTCTTGTCTCTCACCACATTCATTTTCACCAGGGATTTTCCTAGGTTGTCTTGTCTGGTGCTGCATGCATTACCCTTCCTATCAACAGTAATTAATGCTATTATTATGTTAAAAGGAAAGAGGAAAAAAAAGAAAAGACTTCACAGGAAGAGACAAAATGTTTTGGAAGGACAGTGAGATCCCAGCTCCCAAATACATGGGTGTGTCTTGCTGATTGTTCTTATTAACAGAAAGCGTGTGCATGAGCCAAAGAGAAGGGTATAGGGAAATAAATACCTTTTAGTGCTCCAGCTTGGGAGTTTTGGTTGGCCTCCAGAGTAATCAGTGGTAATGGATTTGTCAGACAGAGACACTTAAAATTCAGCCTACATCACAACCTCAAAAGTCTTGAGAAGCCTTTCCCCACAGCAAGTCTCTCACTCATTTTATGGCATAGAGTTGCCATGTGTGATTCTGGACAGGATGGAAGCAGACTTACGGGAAGGGGGCAGCCCTTAGCACAGCCTGAACTTCACACCTTTCAGGAGACCATTTTAAAGCAAGACTTGATCTCCACATAAGATGCCTTTACAATACAGGTTTTTGTGTACATAACAGCCCCAGAGGCTATTCAAAATCTGTGTCGAGACCACAGTCAGTGCAAACTCTAAATTATTATTCTCTTTGTTTTGCTTATTAAGATTATACCTTAGTGACTAAACTCATTATTATACAGTGCAGGCGAAACAGCTTGTTCTGTGTCAAAGCAGTGAGCGCTTCCCTCAATATAAAAAGAAAATTAGTTTTGCAACACTGACCAAGACAAGTAATGAACAACTCTTCTGCAACATTTGCAATTTGCAGAATCACAAGCTAGCACTGTTCCATGTAATGATCATTTGCTACGCAGTATACATTAGGAAAAAAATTGCAGAAGCACTAAGTCTTCACTTTCTCCATAGGTGATGAAAGATGGAAAAAAAAATCAGGTGAATTCTCGGCGGTCCTCACGTTCATGTTTGTTTAGAATGACATTGGTGAGATATGAGTTGTTAGCATTGTCTATGAAAACACACAGCTAAGATAAAGCACAGAATTTTTTTGAATCTTCTGATAAAACAAAGCCCCATCTCTGCTTTTAGAGTTGCCATCAAAATATTTCCTCTGGACATGACTACTCTAGTTTTGGTTCCCTGTGCTGTTACCTGGAGTGCTGATGGGTGCCATAGAAAGCATAAAAAAGCATACCACACATCATCCTAACAAGCTGACAAAAGATAGACAAGTGTTAGATGAAGGACCTTTTCAAACCTGATGCTTCCCAAGATACCCCTTAACAGCTGAGACAGCAGGGATTTAACATGATCTAAAGCAATTGGACAGGAACTGACTTGTATCTATGTCTGTGTGTGCATGTGCAGCACTATGAGACGCCACAAACTTCTATTTTATAATTCAGCCATAAACATTTGCTCTAGGCAAAACACAGTGTGCCATCTAGGGAGCAATTTTTGTTTAAACAAATTAAAAATATCAGTTTGCTCTTTTTAGCTTCATGAGAGCCAATATTTCCTGTCCCCCTCTTCTATCATACTAGCACATAATTCTGCATATCATTTAGTAGGGATTTGATTTATTGGAATCAATTTGCCTAATTATTAGTTCAGAAAACAGAGTAATGTCTTTGCAATTCTTTTTTTGGTGGAAGTTTAGGTAGACCAGAGAAATACATAGTGTGAGGTCAGGGAACCTGCCTGTGACTGTGCAGTTTCCTAAGACATGGGTTATCTCCTCTTTGCTAGTCCCTGTACTGATAAGCACAGCTTAATTACTGCTGCAGAAATTCTCCCCTGGTCCTGGAAATTTCGTGTTAGCAAATTGACCCCAACAACATTTTACTTTCATCTCCTCACATTACAAACTTTTCTGGATTTGCTATGCCAGCAGATTTGGATTTGCTAACTCTGGAGGAGCAGAATTACCTCATGAAGTTTACTTTTTATTGCCTTTTCTTCAAATGTTTGATACAAAACGAACTGCATTCCAGCAAGAAAAGGGGGAAGCTCTGTATTGCAAACCTGGAAACAGAATGACAGAAGCTCACTAAACACAGAAAATACAGGCCTGGGAACTCCCTGATGCTGGTGCCCTGGTCCTTGTGGGTAGCAGAGGTGAGGCAGTAGAAAGCAGAAAGTTCTGCCCTACGGAACTCCTCTGTCCTGACTCCCAAAATGGGATGCTGAAGCTCCACTGGAGCTGGCAATCCAGATCATTAATGCTTTGCTTCCTATGTGAGATGAGCAACAGTGGTAAGGACAAGTAGATGAGCAATTAGCAGTGTGCTAATGAATAATTGGCACTTCTGATTTGATTTGAACCAAACTAACATGGGATGGGGTGGGAAGCCAGATGCAAAAAAGGATGAGATTTTCCTGCTTCAAAAGGAGAGAGAGGAGCAAGACTCACTGACAGTATGGTCTTGTATCCTTGGAGGGGGCCACTGAGGGCCATTTCCTCTTCAGCAGAGAGCTCTGTGGTTCATTGAGGGATGTGGCTGTTCTCTGGGTTGTTGTATTTTTGGGATAGTCAGAATACTTCAGCAATAGTTTTCACCTCAGGAAGGATGGTGATTCATACAGATTTCTGAACATACAACTCTGTAAAGTTGATAATTTGAAACCCTTTGGATCTCAATCACAGAGACACTAAAACATTCTACCACTTACTTTTATTCTCTTCCATTTTCTGGCTCGAAATATCCTCAAAATGTGCTGGGGAAAATATAATTTGTGAGCCTTATACATGTATTAAAACCAAGGATGCCCCTTGGACAGTTTGTGAAACTCTGAAAGGAGTCTCTTGTTGGGTGGTGAGACATCATTCCTGGGAAAGGACCTGCAAATAAACCCAGCACAAGGAACAGCTCTTATCTGCATGCACACCTTCACATGTGAAAGGCAACTTTCTGTGTCCTTCTCTTCATCTTATCCTTTTCTACCTTGCATTGTATGGGAAGGTGAGCATGAGGACCTGTATTGCTATTGGACCTCATGAACACAGCATTGCTAAAATAAACCATAAATTGCTGTGAAGCCTGCAAATGCTGATACAGATGATGGATGGGAAACTTCAGTGAAATTTCCTTTGTTTTTTATAGTATTTGAATTTTTGCTGATCTTAATCAGTTTCATAGTCTGACTGAAACCAGAAGGGATTATTTCTTTTGCTTTGGAATTTAAGGATGAACATATTTGTTTAGAGGCTCGACGAGACCAAATTAGAGCATGCTACTGGGGCGTAATAAATTCACAGTAATTGCAAGCTAGTGTTCCTTAATTCTTCAGACACTATCATCTGTAAATATTCGGATCCTTTTCATAGCCAGCTCATTTGTGCTTTTGTCCTTATTGAATCAACTGTTGTCTTTTCTTTCATGCTGTCTCCTGAGGGAAACCTCTTTTAAATCTTTTTGCTTTAATTCCATTAATTGGCATATTGTCTGGTCTTATGCTTCCCCTCCTGGGCCTCGAACTTATGTTCCTTCAGTTCTTAAACTCCTTAGCTATATTTCTGCAGCTTTGACTGACAACTTGGTTTATCAGAGTACAAAGCATGTGCTTTCTTATCTTTTACTTCCAGGCTAATGTTGAACAATGTAGTCAGTTTATCAGTCAATTTATTAAGCTGGGGTGAGAGTTCTCTATTCTGAAGTCATCACAAAAATCAATAATAATCAATTCACTTATTCTAGGATACATTAAAATATTATTAACTATAATAATTAAAAATAAATAATTTAAAGGTCCTCAAGCCTTTAATGATGTATAGATAGTTCTTCTTTTGCCCTTTGCTGGAAACTTGCACATGTTGAGCCCTTTTTCAGGGACATGAACGACGACAGCAACTAAATCATACAACCTTTTCAGTATGAAAGACCAGAAGGTGAAAATTGTGCTTTCAGCATCATAACTTCCCCCCTTTTATTAGCAGAAGAATGAGTGTGCAGGAAGTATGCAACATGAAAGAGAACAAAATAGTTTTACTGAAGTGTTATTGCAGTAGCAAAGAAATGTGTTGAAAAACACAGACCTAATATTACTCCTACACAATACATTTTATGATTATAATAAACTGAATTAATGATACACTGGAAACTTTTTCTTTTTTTTTCTTTTTTTTTTTTTTAGTACACACAAACCCCATGTAATATTTTTACTGTAAGTTACTCACAGGAATGATATGAAAACATAGTCTTGAGTAACTCTTCTATGCCATCAACCAAACTGAAAGAACAGCAGGACAAAAAAGACATCTAAGGTAGTGATGAGTTTAAGTAAAAGCAGAATGGTTGTATCATTCCAAAATTTGTAAAAGCTGGTCTCCCTTACATACCATGTCCCTGATCTTTACCATAATATAAGATGCTGTTTTCAAGGGGGAGAAGAACTAGTTTCATAAAAGCTTTTCTTAGGGCCCAGGAAGATCCCAATGTGAAAACCAGCAGTGTCCTAAGCATCATAAAGCTTTGCTTTGTATCTACTCCTTTCTGTTGGGCAAGAGTGTGACAAGTGCTTATTTATATCTGTGTATGTATATAAGTATGTTGTGAGGCAGCAGCTGTGTAGGTGTTGAAGAAGCCAGCCCAGTGAGACCTGGCCACTTCATGACTCGCAGCAATCCTGACCTCTCATTCAATCAACAAAGACCAGATTCAGATTTTTTTCTCAGGCAAGTTCTCCTTCAACCCAAATCCTGAGGAAAGGGTGACTTGAAATCCAAGAAAACCGCTGACAATGTAAATTGCTGGACAACTGATCAACTTCAAAGAGTATTTTGCTATTATAAGAATTCAGAGAATGGCCCATGCACTCAAACTGAATGAAAAAGAAATTGTATACTTCACTGTGTTACACCTCAGAGGTATTTAGTTGCAAGAAGGGGCATAAGACCCACCTGACTCAGCTTGTGCATTTGTTTATTCATAGTGCCCAGATAGCAACAGCAGATTAGAAAGACCAGAATCCTGGGAAACATGTGAGCCACTCAACTTTGTCAAAAGTTCTGCATTTAACTTGGATCCCATAATGACACAACCTAAATAAATTATCACAAGCTGTGTTGCTTAGCCTTACACAAGGAGGAAAGGACTACAACATGTTCTTTTCAGCTGTCACTCTGCTTACCTAGCCTTCTGAAAATAATGATTAACTTTTTATCTGTGCCTCTGGCCAATATTAAATGAGAGAGCCCACCAAGCTGCAGAAATTAATCTAGTCTCTGCTCCAGAACTACTTCAAGGTAGGAGTACATACTAAAAATGCAGTTTGAAAATTTTAAGGATGGTCTTGTTAACATGGACAACATTTGCCTTAAACACATCTTTTGAGGCTCGTCATAAAACTTACTCAAGTTTTCAATCTGCACTGTCCCTCCTGAAAGCTGTCTGAATTTCAGTGCTCTGCTCTATCCAAAGTTTCTCATTCCCAGTCTGAATACATTCCTTGCCAGTTTATTTGTGCTTGTGACAATGTATTATGTTAAGCAGATTCTTTTTCATTTTGATTTTGAACAGCTTTTCATATGAGTATTAGTATATGATGAACTGAAACACCAGCTGAGAGAGAACCTAGAACTGAGGTTTACTGTAAACATTCCCATGAAATGTGTACTTATATAGAATTTTAAGGGAGACTAAATGTTCCCTTACTGTCAAAGCCAGATTTTTGTTTTATAATAAGGCATCTGTGAATTTTCAGTTCTCAGCTTTGTGAGATACCCATCTCCATGACAGCAAGTTTCAGATACCAATCCAGGCAATGCCGGACTCTTGCAAAGGGTTGTGTGATTTCAGTGTCTTAAGGTCTGAATTTTCTTTGATCCAAATCTCTGTGCTTTCTCCATGTTTCCCCTGCTGTGTTTTAAACCAGGTCACCAGAGGAGCCACAAGACGTTAGCAGAGAATAGTGTGCAGGCAAGCAGTGACATTCCAGAGGGCAGATTTTCAGCATGCCAAGAAAAACAACACACAGCTTGCAACCATAGCCAAGCAAAACACAATTCCAATTGTATAGGCAATATACAGCTTCTGCAACAAAACTTTTAAGATGGAGAGCCATTTCAAGATTTCTTCTATGCCATGATTTTAGCATGTATGTGCTGCCAGGAAGGCTAATAGAGGTATCATGCATGTAAATCCCTTGATTTTCCTAAATGTCAGCCCTGTCCCCATAAATTATTCAGTCAGTTACACTAATATTTGCAGCATATTTCAGCAAACAAGAAATCCTCATATTGACATGCTCCACTAGATTGTACCTGTCATGGATTTGACTATCTCTAAATTTTTGGTAATCTCTAACACCATCAGTTTGGGGAAATATTCTGTTATTAAAGTAACCAGTATAGACATAGCACCTTTGTATGGCCCAGTTGCATTCCCTGGGAAATGGAGCTTTCAGTCAGTGTGGTGGTGTCCATGAAAACAGACAGTGCAATTCATACCAAAGAAAATCCACAGTGCAATTCATACCAAAGATCAAACAAGAACAGAAACCATAGATGACGCAGATATCAGACACAAGGCTGCATCTACTTAAACAGAAAAATCAAAATATCTACTGCTCAGAAATAAGCCTCAGCTACTCTGGCTTTATGTTTATTCACATCCCTATTAGGACAAATTTAGGTTTATCTTCCTTTTTCCATTGCTCAACTTCCCTTTGCAAGGTCCATGAAGACTGAACTTGATTAAGGCAATTCAGGTAATTAGTGTCATGTATACTTAAGCTTCAAACACAGATGCCTGGAAAATGTATTTAATAATATTTGCAAAAATTGATTCATTTCTTCTTATCTAAATCTTAATAATTCTAATAACATTTCAAAATTTGGAGCACTAGTTCATATTTCGTGAGTTTGGAGTTATATATGATGAACTTCTAAACATGCAATGTATCATGCTGTTGGACAACACGCTCAGATTCTGAAGGAAAAAAATTGGAGGAGAGGGGAAATAGACAAAAAAGAGGACTAATAAAAAAAATCAAGTTTAGAAGGCATCCTGAACCACAGTTCCCTACTTGTTAAACTTAACATCTGAAACAGGTGAAAGATATTGCAATCTATATGTTCTTTCCACAGAAGAAATATTGGTTTTATTTAGAGGGTACCCAAAGCTTCAATCAAACTGAAATCTTTTCTGAGCTATTGTTGTTGTTACTGCAGCTTTCACACTCTTCTTTCAACTAAAGGCGTTCATGACAATTTTCAGGGTCCCCATGTGGAACAGCAGTGACACAAGCAAATAAAAAATCTGAAGCCTTCTTGAGAAAGACCTCTAAACTTAAAAGTCTGAACAGGCCAATACATGATAGATTATAATTGCTTTTAAGCAGACAGTGTTATGGCCTCACATCAAGCAACAGCTAATTACTAAGGGCAAGAAAAGGGTGCTCTAGCACTAAGGTATATTAATCACATGAAGACTAATGTACACATTCCTAGATAAAAATGATATAACAATAAATTAGATTAATTCCCTTTTCATTGGCTGGTCAGGCAGTCTAGTTCTATGAAACTCTAATATATATTTATCTGCTGGAACATAATGCTATTTTACTATTTTATTAGTTATTGCCCTTACTGCATAAAGTCATCCTCCTTTTAAAATGCCAGACTATAACAGATAATGTGTGATGTTGATAATAAAACCAATGAATACAAATAGGGGGTTGAAATTAATCTATTCTAGAAGTGTTACATTTTTGCTGCCCATTTTGGTCATTAATGTTAAGGAAGTAAGAAGTATTGAGTGAGAATGTCATAACCTTTACCAGTGTGTAGCAAAACCAAGGCAAAAAAGGTTCTTTGATCATCCTGTGGGGGCTGACAGACCCTGGATGATGATAAATAACTATGAGACATTTAGAGGTAATTTTTCAAATCCTATCTAATTTAGCATAATCCATAATACATAAGATTTAGAGCTAGTTCAGGCTGGTGCTTTCAATGAAAGATGAAACTTTTAGAGAAAATATTTTAGATAAACTAGGATCAATGCCCTTTGGGTAGAACAAAGACTGGTGAGTAGTTAGCAGCTGGGTGACCGCCCACCAACCCAGGGACAGCAGGGCCAAAAGTGCGTGTTGGAAACAAGGAGTCAGCTGTCAGGAGTGGCCAGAGCTATGGCCACCAGGAGAACAAACCCCAGCCACTATGTGTGGATGTTCACTGGTGGAGTGTCCATTTGAGCACAGAGGTGGCTCAGCAGGTATTTGACCTCCCCCAAGATGTGTGCAGTGAGTAGGGCAACTGCTCACCCTTCCTGAAAAGGGTAATGTCAAGTAGAAGTTCCAGGTGCAGACCACATCCCCATTCATTTCTAACAGTGAAGTTCTCTAGAATGGTTACAGCATTTCACTCTCAGTTTTTCTGATGAGATTCTAATGGCTTTGAATATTCATGGCTTCCACAGCACAAATTGGCAGAGACCAGAAAACCAGGACTTTTTATGGTCATGGTTAAACATTCCACCTGTAATAATTGCAGCATTAGTGATGTTTAAAGGTAACATTAGTAGTGCTCAGGGACTTGAAATATAAGAGACCAACCCTGAAAGATGCTGCAAACATTGGAAGTGTGGAATAGTTTGCATTTCCCTTGCTCAGGATGCTGCAGGTTCAGGCCTTACCTGTTCCACAGACCTCAGGGAGAATCCACACTATGCACTGCAGTGAACCTGTGTCTTCTGGCCAGATCTGTTCCAGAAGCCAATCCAAAATAATAATGTCAACAAAGCATTAGTAGAATAAAGTCACTTCAAAGCCCAGGTGAGCATCCACAGTACTGTTCTGCTTGTGCTGGGTGCTGGGACCAGTTCTTGTTGACAGTGACTTGAGAGTGCTGCAGCATTTCATCGGAGGTTGTCAACAAGCCCACAGGTCCTGAAACTGTGCAAACTAAAATTCTGTGGAAAGTAAAGAGAAACTAACATGGTCCTGAAATTGTAAGAATAGTTACTCCCAATCTGAAATTGTTCTGCTCTGTGACAGAGCATTCCATCTTCTCCATCATGGAAGAATTGGAGACCCTTCTAAAATCTACATTCAGAGCTATTTACACCAGCTGAGTTTTAGAATGTGCGCCCCCACTTTACAGCTAAGGAATAGCTTTCACAGTTAAGGAATAACTAGGGAATAACACCCACTGTGAAGGTAAGCAAGTTAACCTCAGTTTTAATGATCCAGGGACAGAGTTCTCTGGGAAGGCATGTGCTCTAAAGCAAATGCTGATTTATGTATTTCTCTTTTATCTTTCCCTCTTGCCAAGCAATTTCAAATCATACTGTGTAAAGAATCCTGGGTAAATGGCCCCTTTTGACAGGGAAGGTTAATAAATATTTTTTAAGTAATGAAAGATGGTGGAAAAAAACAGTGAATTAAACTCAGATCTTTCAAAAAATATCTTGGTATGTGTATATAAAGAAAAATATTGTAGCTGTTCTCTCAATATATAGGAACCTTGTCACTAAGATGGAGATTAAAAAATCCCTATTTAATAACTGCCATTTATAATTCAGAGAGAATTGATTTACTGATTTAAAAGCATTCTGCCAATCGAGAAGTTCCTGTAATATTGAAATCAATTTCTTTCAAGTCTGTGCAAGTAAAACAAAGCTCTATCAGTTAAACAGCAAAACAACTTTTCATATTAATCAGTAGGAACTTGATAAATCCCACTGATGTAGAAAATTAGCACCTTTGCATGTTTCCCAGATTTTGATTTCATTTTGGACACTTGGTCATGCATTATAAGTGCTGCCTGGCTGGCTGCAACTATTTCAGTTGAAATCCATTATTTCTGGGAGAATTATGTGCCTTGTTAGTGAAATGCGAGCTATTTCCACTCCAGCATCTGCACTGCAGTTGATCTATTATTAACATTGAGCTCATTAAAAAAATGAAAGAATCTGATTTGTGTCTTTAGGGTGGGGGCTGCTGAAGCTTTTGCTGAAGCAAATAAGCTGGCTGTGCTGCTTCCAGTTGACACAGCTGTCAGGAAAGCGTTGGCTGTCGCCGCAATGCGCAGGGACGCTCAGTTACGAGGGCCTTGTAGCCATATGTAAACAATACCAGGCTGATGACAGGTTTATGACACTGGAGACAACATGTGCAGCTGTTAGCCACTGGGTTTCATGGCGCAAAACAAATGTTTTTCAATGCGCGGGCGTTTGGCACGGAGCCGCCGTAGCAGCAGCGGGAAGGAGAGGATGGGCGGCTGCCGGAAGATTTATCCCTGCCTGGCAGTGCTGTGCTGAGAAAGGGGCTGGTGGGCTCCTTCTCCTCACCTCCTCAAGGGGGGTTCTTCAGAGGAAGCTGTGTTTCTGTCAGTTCCATACATGGGATTTGTAGTTTAAAATATTGAAGAATTTCCCGTGGGGAAAGAAAGAACCATCACTCTAGGACAGGGATGCTCTGCTAGCAGCTGATTTGAGCCATGTCATACAGTAGGCACACTGAAAGGAGAGCATTTAACACAGGGAGAGTAAAACAGCTGTATTAGGGTTTAGAAATACTGACCAAAAAGTCTTGAATGGGAGGGTGTAGAGGCCTGAAAGAGAGAGCTGAGTAGCAATGATGCCTAGGAGTAAGGCATCATCCTGTCCCAATTTTGTGTTATCTACCCTGAGCACTGATTGCTTTCTGATCCAGACTGCCTATTAGAACAGGTGGGGAAAATTAAGTGAAAGAATTTGGAAAAAAAATGTAATTTCCTTTATTAAGCATCAGTGACTCATCAGCTACATCCCCAAACAGTAACAATATTTTACAAATCATTGAGTTGTCAAACTGGTACTTATTGTACTTTAACCTTGGGCACCTCCGCTAGCTGAGCCATTTCAAGTACAACTTTCTCAACAACTTAAGTTTAAACATGTTTATCAAAAGCTGTTGGCCACCATAGCTTTTTGTGACAGAAGGATCCCAGCACAAACTGGTTAGTATGTTGTTAGGCACTAAGTCATGCTGAGTCTGTAAGGAGTGCTACCAAAGGAAATGATCTGGGACTTCTTCCCCAGTCTTGCAGGCAGTGTCACTCAGTAGCTAAGTTCTCTTCTAGGACACTGCTTGGACCTCATTGGCATCCAAGAGAACAGTCCCTGGACTATGCTGTTGTCTCATTCTAGACTGGCATTGACTGGGAAAGTGCTGATTATGCCTGGTCAAAAATGTGCATAAGGAGTACACAAACAAATCAAAGGCATGACGGGCCAGGGCTTCTAGTTATGTCCTTGACATATTTAGTACACCACTGTGGATGCAGCTTTTGTACAAACCCATTTTCATGAACTCTTAATTATATAGGACAAAGAGCTGCTATGGGATACTGGAGTTCTGCTTTGCAGTGAGTCAGATACCATCTCTTGAATCTCAGGATGCTTCATTTTAAAAGATTTTCAAGATAAACAGGTATGGTTAGTTGCTCACAAAACAAACCAAAAAAAAACCAAAAAAAACCACCAAAACCACCAAACCAACAAAAAAAAACCCCAAAAACCCCACAAACAAAAAAAAAACAAAACCCAAAACCAAACAAACAAGAAAACAAAAACAAAACAAAAAAACAATGGAATATAAAGTATCCAGGGAAGCTTTTGCATGTTCCCATCTGCAAATATTCTGGAAATGTGAAAATTGATCACCAGACCTGCAGAGCTAACTATTTGTGAAAATTTTCCCCTTCTTCTTTGAGTGTTCTCTTCCTCACTATAACTTTTTCCTTCACATTTGTAAAAAGAAGCCATGTTTCTGAATGAAAGGCATAAAAAATTGAAGGAAATTCAGGAAATGTGTTTTCTTACTTTGAGTTTTCAAGAGTGCGCTGAATTCAGAATGATATTCCCTCTTTCGTTTAAAGTATCATCTTCTCCCAGATAAATTCAACTTTCACCCCATGTTTTTTTGATAAAAAATATTTTTGTTTATGCCTAAGAAGCAAAGGAAAACAAGCAAACAAACTTACAAACTTATTTAAAAGTAATTTTTTTACCTCCTGAATTACTTTAAAGAGAAGATTAAATCTCAGCATTTGACTTTAAATAGTTGCAGTGTGAGACTTCAATATTCAGCAAGAAATGTTAATATAGCAAAATAATTGCATTGCTGTATAGCTGGAGGGAAATCATAAAGGGAATTATCTTGATTTGAGAGCTAAACATCAGTAATTGTGCTGTATTTTATACTTAGCAGCATGTCCAGATGACTGGGTAACACATTTGGGAGAATTATTCCATCATACAGCTTTTGGAAGAGCTGTTAGTTATTGCCTTCTGAGATCTTCATCATCTAACTTTAATTTTTCAAGTTGTTCACATCCTTGTCAATATTGGTATTTTTGTAGTGAGTTCTGGAAGTAATGACTGTTTATGACACATCCTACTTACAAAATGCCCCTTTTTCTAACAAGATCATAGCATAGTCATCTACAAAAACTGCATATTCTTGCCACAAAAAGCAGATGCAGCTGGAAAGAGAATTTCAATTTTGAGCAACTATTTGTATGTGTGGTGCATGGTTCCATGAACAGCTTCCAGCCTTCCATAAGTGCTCTGCCTTTTAGCTCTGGGTGAAGTTTTATAGCCATCATAATCTTCACCCTCTAATAAAAAAACCCCAGCAAACACAGATGGATGATGAGATTGATGATGGTGCTCTCCTAAATCCTCTCTCTCTTCCTTTCTTTACAAATACTGGGAGAAGACAGACCATGCCCACACAAAGCATGTGAGAGCTTTGCTCCTGTTTTAGCTCTGTCTGCTACACGGATGGACCGTGCTGGATGACACAGATAATATGAGGTCAGAGTGATGGGACCTAAATTGTACCATTCTTGTAGTATTTGTGACTGATGATCAGTAGAAACAACAAACAAAAACAAAAAGAGCAAAAGCATGAGTCGGGAATTATCAACATTCATATCCATCTGAAATCATAGCTGGAAAGTCTGTGCCTAGATACATATAAAATATTATATAAGTCCCTTTAACTTTTCTTCTGCCTATATGTCAACATTATCCACTGTCTTAAGCCTTTTTCTCATATGTCTTATGCTTGTGGATTTGTTCACAGCAGCACCATTTCTGTCACATCACTTCTGAGAGTCATATCTTCCGATACCATAAGCCGAAATTTTTAGTTATGTTTTTATCATTTCTTGACTATTATTTGTGTCTTTTCAACCTTCTTGGACTTGCCTTAGCAAGGAAAACTGAAGCTCTTTTTAACAGAGAGGGAGGTGACCCGCACCTCCTTTCACTGGAATGCAAAACCTCACCTATGCCAGCGAAACTTGCCAAATATTTTAGAAAGAAAAAATGGAGCAATGCAATTAGTTAGGCAGTATATACAGCCTTTTGGTGGGTCACCTGTAAGGTTACAATAGAAGAAGCTATCCAACAGCTGCAGGAGAACTTAGCACATTTCCTGTTAACCTGCATCAGGCACTGCTGTAGTTGTCAGTGTTCCTGTCTTCCTCCTGGTTGTGGTTCAGAGCCCATTCCAAATGTTATGCTGTGAAATTTAGTTCATGCCCAGCAGAATCCCAAAAGAAATTTCTGACACAGAAAGAGTACTCTGTGGCAAAAAAAAAAAAAAACTGTGTTAGCTATTTCAGCAAAATTGAAGAGAATGCAGGTGAGATAGGGTGAGCATGAAAGGACCTGAAGACACATGGCTTCAGACAACCCCAGGAAATGCTAAGTTTCCTAATCAAAAGAGGGCTGATTGTGCTGTCTATCTCCAGCATGGAAGGTCTGGAACAGGGAAATGAGTTTTGCAGGCTTAAAAATTCTAGGAAGCCAGTGGTCTGAAATCTCACTTTGTAATCCTCTCACAACACATGAGGAGTGTAAGTAAGCATTAGCACCACCTTGAAAGAGGAAAAGAAGCTCCTGAACTTCCAGAAATCAAAGTTAGAGTGAGTTTCATGTCTTGTATATAACATGAAGATTATTTTAACAACAGGGTGACAAACATCCAAACAACTTTTTCCAGAGTGTGATGAAAATCTATACAGTTTGTTGAAGACAATCAAGAGTTTAGTAAAAGCCAGTCCCAACTCCTGAACATTTTGTGAATGCTTGATTCTAGCAATTTCCCTTACTTGGCACTGGCTTGATACTGGAGAGGAGAAATATTTCTGCAGTTGCAGGTTAGTGTTCCACCTCACCAGCAACTGGCTGCTCCTTCTACCAAACTGGCAGAGAGACTTCCACTTCCCTCAGGATGAAAGCCTATATTTGCATGCCTTGAGGAATGTGAGGGTATAAACCCATGATTCCCAAGACAGCCTATCTAATTTATAGCCTTATCTAATTTACAGATATGGCTTCCTTCATATATAGTAACAGGAGCTTTTATGCAACCACAATGAGAAACTATATAAAATTCATATTATATTTTTCTTCTTATATATCTGTGTCTGATTTTTGAAAATTTCTTCCCCAGAAAGAAAGGGTTTGCAAATTTTTTTTGATAGCCTTATACAGAAGATTGACTTTTCCTATGGAAACATTGTATGTCTTTTAAATAAGATGTGTTGTCAATACTGTTGTATTATTGCTACGTTCTTGAAATATAGAAAACCTTTTATTAGGGAGAAGAGGCATCTTGAAATGAATTAAAGCTGAGAAGTCCAAAGTATTTGCAGAGCTTTAGTAATCTGCCAGTTTTTCTCTAAGTTTGATAGCTGAAGGTTATGAAATCAACAGTGCAGACAAGGAGATTTTCACCATGGCCTGGCTTGCAATTTGCACTTCTCAAAAAGCAGTATCTTTTTCTTTTTTTTTTTTTTTTTATTCCTTTTAATCAGCATGTCTCATTTCCCTTCATGGCTGGCATTTCTGCAAAAATTTTCATTCAAATGTGCTAAAAGTAACATGACCTCCTAACGAACCTCTGCACACAGACACACACACAATTCTCTGGAATCAACAATCTCGAATTAATTTGTTTTTTACTTGAGAATGGACTGGTTTGATGACCTAAACATGAAGGTACAGATAATTTCTGACTACTGACACAGTTACTTGCTAGCGCACTGGTTAAAGCACAAAGATTTAAATATCATTATTTTAAATCAGCAAGCTGAAACCCACAGTTTAAGTAGCTGATTTTTATCTCATTTTTCATACACCTTTTTTGCAAAAACAAAAGTTGATTCTTTTTGCTACTGTACATTGTAACCTACTCACATTTTTTTAAAACAAATTATATAGAGCAGGCCTCAGACCTTCTTCTAGAGTCAGAGGAAGACCAGACAATTAATATGTGACTATTGATGCAGGACGGCCCCCAGTCAGGGAATAATGTGCTCTGACTCCATGATTCAGAAGACTGAATAGGTGCTTTATTAAGCTATACTATATTACATGCTATACTATACTATACTATACTATACTATACTATACTATACTAATTACACTTCATACTATACTATACTATAACTATCTTACACTAAAACAACTGTGACCCTTACCAGACAGTCATGACACAGCTTTGACCTAATTGATCAATCAGTCTAAACAACCATCAGCAGAGTCCAATTAAAAATCCCTTTTGGTAAACAATCTCCATAACACATTCCACATATGCCAAACAACAGGAGCAGCTAGTAGAGATAAGAATTTTTTTCTCTTTTTTCTCTTTCTCACAGTCTTCCCCAGGAAAAATCTGGGGAGAGAGAATTATGACCCTCCCTGTTCAAAGAGTATGTGAGTACTGCATGTAACCACACTTGTGATGCATGGGCAGTAGTGGATCTCTGTGAGTTCCTTCACTTCCTATTTTGTGCACCCACCTGGTGGCAGCATCCCTAGCAAACCAAAGTTCTTGGACAGGGTTGCTGCCGGCAGAGTGTTTCATCTGCCTTCCATGTTGTTCCTGAGAAATCAGTAGGAAACAGGGCAAAGAGAAAACGGCTGTTAGCCAGTGGAGCTGTCTTGGCAGGCTGCACAAAACCTGTGGATCACAAGTTGAACTCTCCTGACTTAAACAATGAAACAATAAACAAATAAATAGTGTTTATTCTTACTGTCTGTGCCCATTATTTCTAACATGCATGCCCACATCTCACTGCTTAATTACCAAGTGCTAGATTCTTTCTTATAATTCGGACCAAGCTGCATGTGGATATCATTGGACATCTAGCTTTCTCATAAAGAAAGAAAAAAGTTCCTAAAATGTGCTTAAAATCTTTTTTTAAATGGGGGAAAAGACCCTTACATTAAAACCAGCCAACTTTTTAAAGGGAACAGTATCTACCAGTGAATTGAACAGCAGTGGTTCTTTCTGGTCACGATCTCACTAAGCTTTCAGAAGTGGTGGTAGATCTCCTCCTCCTCCCCTCCTATAATTTTTGAAAGCTCTGAGAGGAATATCAGCCTCTCTGCTTTTTCAACTCCCAGCTGGTTTCTCAGGTTTGAATTAAATAGTCACTGAATGGAACTAAGAGAATGCAGTGAAATGAAAAAAAATCATCCTCTGTCCTGCAAGATACTAGTGCTGTCAAAAGCCAGTTTAGCACTTCAGCACACTCTGGTTCCAGGTTCTTAACTGTACAAGCCATGTGTATAATGTTTGGACTGTTTTTGACAGCAAGTTGAGATTTCTGCAGGGTTTTATTTCCTGTAGATATTATCAGCCGAGACACTGTCATTTCTTGCCATGTTTTCACAGTTCATTGTACATAGCCTTGCTTTTAACACAGGCAAAGCCAAACCTTCAAAAATATGAATTTTATTTTACATTGCTTCTCTTCTTTTCCAAAGCTGCCCTTCAAACTGTTGACACTTGCTAAACTAAAGGACCAGCATCCAAGCTGGAACTGCAGGGGACCGTAAAGCTGCGACACACAAAAAAGCTGCAGGCACGCAGTTTGCATCTGAAAGCAAGACTGGTTGCATCTGTAGGCTGCTTTTCCTCACCTAATTAATGCTTTCATCGGCAGGACTAAGTAACTTATGTACAGCTCCATGATAAAGTATCTATGTAATGCTGCATGGCTGTTAGAAAATCAGTATGATCTCTTACCACATTTTGCAGATTTAGTGACTTTAGTCCCTGCTCACTGCAGATAGGCAGTAAATGTGCCCTCAGTCTGCTGCCAAGCATCTGTATAGACTTAAACATCTGTAGAGCAGGAGCTGAAATGGATTGTCTAATGTGAACAGCAGGCTACATAATTACCCTTTATTTACTTGTAACAAATCAGTTACTACAAAGAATTGTATTTTCTCCACTGAAAAAATGCTGCATCAATTAAATTGGAAACTGCACTTGTGTTAATTCTGTCAATGAGCAGCATAATTTCAAAGTGGACAGGGTGAGTATAAGGGCACAGAAAATAGATTTTTTTCTTTTGAAGGGTTGGCAGTAGTACACCAAGTCTTTGCAGTAATTCCAAAGAGTTATTGATTTTTGGATTCGAGAAGAACCTTTGCTTTCATTTGGCTTGACCTCTCATACAAAAGAGGGTTTTGAACTGCAAATTCTCCAATAAGCCCCCTACCTTTTTTACTCTGTTTTTTAAAGGCCTTTAGAAAAAGTCCTGAAGTAATGAGGGAACTGCAATCTGCAAGTTCATCTCATGTTGTAAAATAGATGTGAACAGAGTGAATTTAGTATACTTCTGGCACAGATTTATCTGAGCTCCACATTTAGGGTCTGCCATATTTTCACACAGCTTCTGACCTTTATTCTGTCAGTCAGAGGAATACTTTCGCTTTTCATCAGCACTGGAGTAAAGAAACAGTGCCACATATAGGACTCACTTATTCTTGGGCAGAGCGTATGAGAAGTGCCAGATGAGGCATGCAGAATGTAACATCCACAGTGAGGCTCTGGAGTGATCTAGATTGATCCAACAACCCGTGCTTGTGTTAGAAAAGAGAACAAAGGAGAATTAGAAAATGTGACTAACACACTGTAACACTTCCACTCACTTGAATGCACAGAGAACATGAAGCAATTGCTCTAAGGAATAAAATGTCTTGCATACAATTCTGTCAAAATATGTGACTTTTTCCTCTGTTTAGATTGGGCCTTCTAATTCTGTCCCTACCCTTGCCAGTCAAAGTAGGAAGAGGACCCAGAGATATTTTGTGTCAAGGTATGTCTGCCTTGCCTTCGTTCACATCTGGATTTTTTTAAACGGAAGAAATGTGAAGCTTTATGAAGCAAAATTAACCAAAGAAATATTATTCACAGGCTCCTTCACCCATCTGCTCAGCTCAGAAATGATCTTATTTCTCCATGAAATATTAAAATTTGGAGTGGCTGAACTTGGCAGGAGGGGACTATCTAACTGCTGCAACCTGTCCTACCCTAAGGGACTCCAGGGTGGTGCTGAGGGCTCTGCACCACCTGGAGCTTGCCCAAGCATTCCTATTGCTGAAGAGAACCAAAAAGACCACCTGTAGTCAGAAGTGTTCTTCCTTTATCCCTTTGACATGTATCCCCAATGGTGTTCGAACAAACAGCCAGAAACTCTTAACAATAGAATGAAAAATCCTACACTGGCGTTCTGAAGGTGCTTTTAGGTCTAATACTGAAAAATGTCCTTTCTCGCTCATTAAAGAAGATTGTATTATGTGTATTGTAGCTCTCTAGAATATCCAACTGTCCAAGGACCTTTAAAAATCCTTAAAAGTATTATTAGACAAAATAGCTTTGTATTTACCTTTCAAGTAAAGTGGCTGTGTCAACTAAACTCATGTTGAGACAAACATCTTCGTTCACAGGATATACATGGATCTCCAGAGAGTATTTACAGCACTGGAAACTGCATGATGATATTTCAGTGCCCCACAACATTTGATACCTTTGATCCTTTGATGTGTTTTGTATCTATTGCAGAAGAGATGCCAAATTATTGAAAGCATGAGATCTTAGGCACGTCTGTAGAATCTGACTGTGTGCACCTGTCATACATAAAATACATCTTTTTGGGTTCCACTTGGCATTTGAACATGAAAAATGGGCATCTTTGCATTCTGAGCAGCTTGTGAACCCAGTTGTAGTTATCAATTTTGCATGCACATAGGCTCTTTAAGTACTAAATGAAACATGCCATTCAATAGGGATGAGCAGTTAAATGTCTATACTTCTGAGAAAAACTAATAAATAATGTGTCTTGTGCTCAGAAGAAGTCAGGAAAATGTTTCATTCCAGAAATATAATTTCAGCTACAATATTTTTATACTAAATTGCATATGTCTCAAAAATAGCGTTACTAAATAATAATTTAATTCCTATGTTCTAGCTATGACTACTAAAGTGTCCATATGTCACCTGTCATACTGGATTTTTAATTCCTGTTCTTTTCTTGATCCTTAAATTATATGGCTTTTACATTCTACGGCTCCCAAATGCAGCCCTTCTGTTGAAGCTACAAAGAATCGTATTTTTAGGCCTGGAAATGGCTGGTTCACTTCTTCCCAGCAGTTAAGATGGAAGTTCCTATATATGCATATGTCTTAAACCAGTAAGTGCATGGTCACATCACTGCAGCACTTACACCTCCTCAACTACTGGTCCCAGATGTCAAAAGTACATGTCATATTTTAAAATGTAACTTGGGTGGGGATGGCTATTAATGGTGCTGAACAACTTCTGCATTATACTTCTCTACTGATGGGGTAAACCTTCTGCCACCAGTAATTAGATTAGAAAAATGCAGCTCATTTTTTCGAGTCCACCTTTCTTCCTTCTTCTGGCCTTGTGAGAAGACACATACTGGGTGAGAAGGGCCTACTGCAAGTGTTGTGATACAGTGATTTTGAAAATCTTAGCAACTGAAAACAGGCAAGCAAATAGAGAAAGTCTTCTTTACGTTATTTTTAGGTGCCATTTGGAACAGAATGTCAGCAATTTTAGGGGCAACGATTCTGTGACATCTGATACCAATCTCATGAGGCATATTCTGCTGCTTTAAGTCCCCCAAGTACAGGTTCATTCCCTGACAATATTCCTGTTCAAAACTAGTGGCAGCAGAATGTGACAAAAATCTAATGTTTTCATTATTAAAAATCTTCTTTTAAAAAACAAGAATGTTTTATTGTGATAAGCGAATCTTTCTGCTATGGTGAAATAAGAGGAGATATGAATGGACATGATAGAGATAATATTTTCCAGTGTACATGGTTTTTTGTATGTAACACACTCTGCTACCTAAGAGGAAGATAATTTATAGTAATCGTCTCTGCAAACCTTGCTCATGTCATTGCTGTTGCTCTGTGTTAGCAGATGAAGAAACAGTAAAGAAACAGCACTTTCAGTTTAGCAGATGTGTACTTATCTTGCAGGATGGAAGCATGTTACACACATATGCAGGCATACCTAGATGCACACATATACACATGCACACACACAAGCAACCCTTATTTACTCTATGAAGAAATAGTTGTATGAAATGTAGCATTCACAGCCATGCTGTGTATCCGCCTCCTTAGCCAGAGGAATGGGTTGCACCAGCTCCATGCATGCACTGGGCCAAGGTGAGCAAAGGTTACCAGCAGCAGAGACTCTGCAGTAGGACAGAAGTGATTTGGGTCAGGTAAATTCCTTACTCATGTATCAAGAGACTTACTGTTTAAATATAGAGCTGGATTTTATGTTTTATTGCAATTTTCCATGTTTTTAACAGTCACTGTTTTATCAAACCCTGCTGTCCTTAGGGCTCCTAATGATGTCAATGACAGTTTTGTGTAGACAGAGATTTTGGGACATGACTCATAACAGAAAAGATGATTGATATAAGTAAGAATACAGAAGCATTGATCGATTGATCTGTCCAAAAACAGTCTGACACAGGTCCAGTTTGCAGAGAACAACATGAGGAAAAAAAATATGGGCATTTATCTCCTGGGACTTACAAGCTTGCTGCTTGAACCAACAAACTGCATAACATCCTAATGCACTTGGCCAGCACAGCAGCCAGCAAGATTACCCTTCATAGACTTTGAAATGAAACACCCTTCACCCCGTTTATTCTTCATGCATGATTAAGTGCAAAGAAAGCAAGCCATATCGGTACGACAATCTGTCAAGGAGAGGAACCTCTTGCACAATGATAAAACAAACATCTAAACACATTTTCAGTGTAAAACCTCTTGTGTTGTTTATAGAGTATTACATGAAAACTGTGTTAAAAGGACATTAAGGCTGAAAAGTCAGGCTTCTCAAAGTCAGGAAAATGGAATTCAGATTGCTTGTGGAACTAACATTTTATGCTTTTGGTAATACTCATTATTACCAGTAATTAGGTACCTGCATGCTGTATCTTTGCATTGGACCCAGGCCTTTCTCAAAGCAGAGCATCATTAGTGCTCTGTGAGTTAGAGGCTATTCAGTACTTGGATTTAGCCTCATTATTCAGTGAATTTTTATTTATTTACTCGCATACCTATGTACCATGTACTCACATACCTATGCTATTCAATACCACTTCAGACTCTAGCATTCCATATGTCATAAATTGTTGGGAAAAGCCAGATTGGAAGGGGTCTCAGAAAATCTCCTGTCCAATTGAAAGAAGGGTCAGCTGTAAGACAAGGTATGGTTGCTCACAGCCTCTCTGGGCAGCCTTGTTCATTGCTTCTTTTTAAGAAAAGGATCTCCTTAAATCCAGACTCAACTTTTCCTGATTCCATTCTCCCCACTGCCTTTTGCAGCCTCCCCAAAGGTGCCTGGTGTGGGGGATTCTTTTAGGTGCTCCCAAAGTTGCCTCTTCTGCAGTCTGAGCCAGTCCTGCTCCCTCAACTCCTCTTCACAGGGTGAGTGCTGAAGCCCCAGCTGGCAACCCGCTGCTGACCTCCACTTTATCAATGCCTTTTCTTCACTGGGCAGGGCAGGGCAGGGCAGAGAAGGTCACAGTTCTTGCAATAGTAGTGCAATGAGTGTTGAGTAGAAATGCATCATCACTTTCCTGAACCTACTGCTTGTGCTCTTGTTAATACAACCCAAGGTATTTTGGGCCTTCTCTGCAGGCAGTGCACACAACTGGCTCATCCTCAGCCTGATGCTCTGCAAGATCCCCTGGTCCTTTCGTGCAGAGATGCTCTCCAGGCAGTCAGTCCCCAGACTATGATTTATGGCAGGGTTTTCTTCACAGGTGCAGAGCTGTGTATTTGTCCTTGCTGAATTTCATAAGATTCCTGTCAGCTTGTTGAGGTCCCTGTGGATGGTAATTCTGCCCTCAAGTGTATCAAGAAGTCCTTTCCAATCTTCTGTGACCTGCAAATGTGATAAGAGTACACACCATCATCTAATCTAAAACATCAATAAAGATAACAGGATGATCCCCAGGATAAATCTCTACTCTAGAAGGTAGTTATAGCTACACCAGTAGAGTGAATCTGTTAGAGCCTGCCTCATGTGACCCATCACCTAACCATTTTTTTT
>VZSJ01000650.1:3186-17097 GCA_013398405.1 Pheucticus melanocephalus | reverse complement strand
GTCTGGATGGCCGTGCCCAGCTGAGCTCCTCCCTGTGCTGGGTCACCCTGAGGGAGGTGAAGTCCTCAGCCAGAGCCACAGCACCTCCTCCAAAGCCTCAGCTGACTGCAAAATCATGGAATGGTTTGGGTTGGAACTTTAAAGCCCATCCAGTGCCACCCCCTGGCACAGGCAGGGACACTTCCACTGTCCCAATGTCCAACCTGGCCTTGGGCACTTTCAGGGATGAGGATGGAGATTATTGTTGGATTATCCACTCTGCAAATCTGTCAGCTATAAATGAAGTCACTGTAGCACCAAAACAGAGTTCAGCTTTTGTTTGGGTTTTATGTTTGAATAAGGTGAGGAGTCAAGGCTTTTCCTGCCAGCTGTGTATGTTTGTGTAATCCATGTGTTCCTCCACAGGTATCCACAGAGCTGGAATCCAGCAGTGCCAGTGTCCAGGCCTGGGCTTTGCTACTGCCCCTCCAAAATAAACTCTCCTGTCTGAGCTTGTGCTTCCAAAACCTCTCACACCAAGTGAAATCCTTGTCCCAGCAAAGTCCCAGCACCCAATGCTGGAAAAACACTTGGAAAAATTATCACAGACCTTGTTCTGTGGTGAAGGAGGCAGAAAACAGCTCCTAGAAAACCTCTGCAAAGCGGTGCTGGCACTAGAGGTGTAGGTTTGGGATGCTGCTCATCCCCACTGTGCAGCTCTGAATCCCTCACAGGAGAAATGTTTTGAAAGACTTAAGTAGCAACTGAGATCATTAAGAGCTTAATTAAAAGCAGAACTCTCAGCTCTTGCCTGATGAGCTTGTGCTGGGCTTTCCTTGGCAAGAGAAAAGTGGATTTGCTGCTGAAGCTTTCTTACGAAATAATTAATAATTATCTTAACTGATAACCAAGGTTAACGGCTGCTGCCCTGAGTAAATGACACTCTGAAGCATTAAAGGCTCTTTGCAAAAGCTGCATTGTCCTCAAAAGAGTTTAGAGTTCTGCACTTGACTTATTTGGAAAGTTTGGTACTGGGAGGGCGTGGGGGACATCAGGAGGAAATTCCTCCTGGAGAGGACGGTCAGCCTGGGAAAGGGCTGGAGTGCCCATCCCTGGAGGTGTCCAGGGAATTCCTGGATGTGGCACTCAGTGCCCTGGGCATTGGGCACAGCTTGGACTCCATGGCCTTGGGGGTCTTTTCCAAACCCAGGGACTCTGGAAGTCTACAATAAGGTTAATCCAGTGTGAAATTGCTGAATTTAGAAAGACCAGACAAAGTTTTCCACCCCCAAGTTAATTTGGCAATTTTAAAAGCTCCCAGGGTTAATTATGGCTGCCGTTGTCAGTTCTCTTTATTGCATTTTTGTTATTTAAATGAAGGCATTTAGGGGCTGGTTCCTGGGCTCTGTGTAAGCTCTAAGCACACCTGGGGGATCCCAGCTCCACACTGACTCCAGGTATGGCACAGCCCGTGCTCCTGGGATTGCTGTGGGTCCTGAGGGCTGCTCCTTCACACTTCATGGACAAGAGAGTTGTGAATTCAGTGAAACAGCAGCACTTTCCTTCTGCCTGCCCGGTTTCTTCACTCAACACAGGAATTTCCCAAGAAGTGAGGCAGCAAGGACAAGGTTTACACTTTCCTGTGGCTATTAAAGCCCTTGCTTGAGTTGGACAGGTGTAGGGAGGTGTTCCAGGCCAGGCTGGACAGGCCTTGAAGCAACCTGGGATAGTGGAAGGTGTCCCTGCATGGCAAGGAGCTGAGCTTTGAGGTCTGCTGGTTTTCAGCTTCCTTTTTCTACCTCTGTTGAGGTCACAATTGAAGGCACTTCAGAGGATGGTTCATGTTCAGACTCAGGTGTTTATTATTTCTTATCTATGTTACAGTCTCACAGCAGTGAGTTCTGCAGTTCTTCAGTAACAAGGCACAAAATGGCCAACTATCTCTTGTACAAGGTCTTTATTAAGGCTAAACTATCCAATTAAGAAATGACACCTAAATTATTTTCACTTTTAACCCAATAACTGATCCCTCAAAGTCTGCAGGGTGGGCTTTTCTGTCTAGTTACAAAATACCACCCAAACCCATGGAGAAAAAAGAAGAAGAAGGGAAAGAACAACCTGCCACCACCCTAAACTTCCATCTTGCTTAATATATATTACAATACTCTAAAACCCCAAATTCAAGCTTTCCACCCTGTGATATCCCACATTTCCAACTCCACACCGACAATAATCCCAGTGCTCTCCATCAATTCTGGAAGCTTCTCCACGGCCTCAGGTCAAATGCAGTGCTCTCCTGGGGGTCAGTCTGTCTGTACAGAAAGTCTGGAATTCCCAGCAGCCAGAACTCCAACAAAGGTTCCTTCCAACCCAAACCAATCCCTGATCCCTTCTATGATTACACTGCTCAGCTTCAATTCCTGCAGCCCCTCCCAGATCCTTGGGGTGTCTCCTTTGCCTCATCCATGGGAGATGAGAAAGGAACAGGCCTCCATCAAGCAGTGCTACCTGTAAGAATCACAGCTCTCTGAAAGGGCACTCAGGAAAGAGAATCTGAAGCTATTCCTGGCCTCATCCTTTGACAAAAGCTTAAGGGAAACCCTGAGGTTTATCAGGGAGCCAAACTCAGGGAATGTGGGAGGGAGTGGGAAGCCTTAGGCTGGCTGGGACAAGCCTGGACACTCATGGCAATTCCTCCTGCAATCAGGCTTTGCCACCTCTGGCAGCCAGCACAGCACCCAACTGCAGAGGGGGGGAGTCACCAGGAGGGAGATAAAACCCCCACTGTCCTCCCCCAGTCCCAAAACTTCTCTGACAGGAGCATCTCTGAGCACCAGAGCTTTGGGAGCTCTTCTTTCTCAGGAGAAAGTTTCAATAAAACAGCAAGAGGGGTCACTAGGCAGTCCCAAAACTCACTCCCTGACAATGAAATCATCAGAGAGATAGCAATGAGGAAATCTGAAAGCTTGGGACCACCTGACTTCTTTAAAACAGTACCACGAAGTTCCAGATTAAGGAATTGACACTTCAGGCCATGGCTACCCTTCCTAACAAAACATTTATTCATCAGGAGTGAGGACTGCACTGCATTTGAACTCTTCCTTGTGTTCAGCCCTGATCACGTGCAGCACGGTCAGGTACATGGGAAGGGCAGCTGGATCAGCAACAAAAAACCAGGGATGGAACCAAAACAAGAAGCCTGTGCATGCTCTGGGTCTGACACAGGGTGCTCCTGCTTTAAACCCAGCAGGCAGCACCAGTTCTACTCATGCCTTTGCAGGAAGATGCCCCAACTCCACAGCCCTGCACACACCCTGCTCTGGGAGCTCAAACACACTTAATCCACTGAATAAACAGCAGAGTAACTCCGTAAAGCCAGCAGCTGCTCCTCCTCCTCCAGGGGAGAGCCCCTGCACAGGCAGCTCACCTGCTGCTGTGTGTGTGCACAGAATCCCAGCACACACATCCTCCCCTGGGGGAGCAGCCACTCCTGCATGGATCCTTCCTACACTCACATGTGGCCAGGAATTCTTCAAGGAAATAGAAAAAATAGCATTCATTGAATCCCACAATGGTTTGGGTGGAAGGGACATTAAAGCTCACCTTGTCCCACTGGGTGCCATGGGCAGGGACACCTCCCACTGTCCCAGGTGGAAAAGCTTGTGTTCTATTTCCAGGCATCAAAAGCCCTGTCCAAGCTGGCCTTGGGCACTGCCAGGGTTCCAGGGGAAACCAGTGCTAGGGCCTTCCCAAGGGGAATATCAGGATTCATTCCCAATATTCCTGTCCCTTGCCCATGGGAGCCATTCCCTGTGCCCTGGCACTGTCTGCCTGCCTAACCCAGCCAGCCACGGAGGGCAGAGGACCCCAGAGGAATCTCCAAGGCCAGAAGCCCTGGATCAGAGAAGCCAAGGGCTCTGCTGGCCTGAGCCAAGCCCACACAAAGAGCTGCAAGGCAGGTTATAAATAATGCAGGGCCCCAGCACACACGGGCAGCAGAGCTCAGATCTGCTGGGCCACGCTGCACATTCCCAGCCCTCCTTACCACAGGCTACTCCCACACTACTCAGAGCCAGGATAAAAGCTCTCCAAAGCACTCCAGCTCGTGGAACAAACTGTCAGGGGAGCTCCCTCCCAAGCTGCAGTGACTCAGGAGTCCAAGGCAGGATGAGGAGTTCCTGCCTGACTTGTTCAGACACACAGCCCATGCCTGGAGGGGGAGCAGAGCTCGGCACAGGGAGCAAAGGGGCCCCAGGAAATGAAGAGAGGCAGGGAGGACTCCCAGAGACAGAGCCTGGGCTCCCACAGCTGTGGGGAGAGGCAGGAGCAGCCCTGGGAACAAGGCAGGGAGTATCAGCCTCACAGTGACACTGGAATGGCCTCCTGGCTGGCTTTGCTCTCCTCTTCCACACCTGCAGTTCCATCATCGCTGACATCCCACCACCAGGAGTGTAACAAAGAACTCAAGGTATGAGTAAACCACGGATCTATGTGTTAGCAAAGCAGAAATTCAGTGACTTTTCAGTGAATTCAGGTGTTTCACCTTCTGTGCAGGAAGTTTTTGCCAGTGCAGAGTGTGCAAAGCAGAGCTGCAGCAGGAACTCACTCGTCCTGCTCTGCAAGGTTTCAAGTTGTGACAGCTCAGCACTGACAGAGCACCTGAAGCTGCATCTGAATAAAGTCAGCACATACCTCACATGAATAAAGCAACACACACCTCAGCTGAAACCTTGGGAAATGTGCACTGAGCTCATCTACACAACAGAACTGTGGAATTGGAAAAGACCTCTGAGATCACCGAGGCAAACCATCCCAGTGGTTCAAAAAAGCTCCACAAGTGGGTGGGAGAAACTCCTCCCTGAAGGTGCAGCTCCTGTCTGGGAGCCTGGTTTGGATCAAGCTGGGCTTGGCAGCACCATGGGGACAGTGTCAAGGGATTTAATGGCTTTAATCCCACCAGCCACAATTGATGACATGATCCTGTTAACAGTTTTTCCCATACATCCAGGCCCTGGTGCCAACCCTCCCATCCTCAGTGCATCACCCAAAGGCCTCTCCTTCCCCAAAACTCAGGGCACAGACCTCAGTTGAAACCTTGGGAAACGTGCACTGAGCTCATCTACACAACAGAATCATGGAACTGGAAAAGATCACCAAGGCCAACCATCCCAGTGGTCTGAGAAAGCTCCACAAGTGGGTGGGAGAAACTCCTCCCTGAAGGTGCAGCTCCTGTCTGGGAGCCTGGTTTGGATCAAGCTGGGCTTGGCAGGACCATGGGGACAGAGTCAAGGGATTTAATGGCTTTAATCCCACCAGCCACAACTGATGACATGATCAGTGTTAAGTTTTCCCAACATCCAGTCCCTGGTGCCAACCCTCCCATCCCCATTCCATCACCCTAAAGCTCTCTCATCACCCACTCACCAAACCAGCCCTTGCCCCCTTTGCTTTTCCCCCTCAATTATCACCTGGGCAAACATTCCCTGCTTTATCCCAGGGTCAGCAGCCTCCATCCATCCTCACCATGGATGATCCACACCAACAGCTACACCAAACTGCTTTTCTGGGTAACATTCACAGCAGCAGCAGAGAAACTCCCATGGGAACAGCTGTATCCAACTGCTGGGGATCCACAGGACCTGCAGCTTCCTGAAAATTGCTATTTGTAGAGCAGGTATCAAAACAGGAATTATGACTAGATCTCACTCTGTAAAGGTAAGTTAAAGACTCTTATCCACTGATATTTGCTAGCATGAGCATGTGTATCTTAAAAAAAACCCTTTATTTAATTCCAGCATCTATTTTTAGGAATGCAGTAAATTCCCAAAATCCAAACAAAGCACTTCAGCTTTTAACATAAAATTTGCTAAATTAGAGATTCTTAACCCCAAGTGTATTTCCTCTTCAAGAGGCTGCTCA
Source organism: Pheucticus melanocephalus (assembly GCA_013398405.1). Classification (NCBI taxonomy): domain Eukaryota; kingdom Metazoa; phylum Chordata; class Aves; order Passeriformes; family Cardinalidae; genus Pheucticus; species Pheucticus melanocephalus. The sequence continues at coordinate 11,199 of VZSJ01000650.1, read as the reverse complement.
AGCTCCACCAGCCCCTCTTAGTGACCCCCTGGCTCTGTCCTGAACCCCTATTCCCCAATATTTTATAAAACTGCCCTTCCAGGCTGAGTTTCCCCAACCCCACAGCAATCCAGAGGAATTCCAAAGCTGGTGATGCAAGGCAGGACACGGGACAGGGGCAGCAGCAGCAGCAGCAGCAGAGCCAGATCTTCTCCTCCCAATTAATCTATTCTTAACGAAGCAGATGACAGTCCTGTGAGACAGCAGCTCCTGGGCTGACCTACATTCCCCTCCTGGATGCATCCGTGTGCCTCAGTGCTGTCACACATCCCTAGCAGGGTACAGGGAGATCTGATTTATGCAAACCAGCCCTGAGCAGCCCATCGGGGACTCGCTGAATATTCATTTGGGTGGCAAATCCAGGACTCTGGCTTCTATCCCCCCAAATCCCAGGCTTAATCCCCCTCAGACAATAGGAGGCTGTTGTTATCCAGCCTGAGCTGGTGTCTGGGAATGGCCACTTGCTGGGAATTCATCCACATCTCCACTGCTGGAAGAATGTGGGGATCTTCCCAAAGCCATCTCCTACTGCCCTTACAGCACCAACCAATTCAGAGAGGAACAGGATTCTCAACTCCAGGAGTGAAGGAAGGAGACCTTCCAAACTGGAAATTCCTCTCTGGAATGCTCCTGTTGCCATCAGAGCAGCAAAGGAGCTGTGGGCAGGTGAGATCTCTGCCCTTTCAGGGATGCACAGCAAATGTAGGGCACCAAAACTGTCTCACTGCAAATCTCAACTGAAACCTTCTCCATGACTGGTTTTGAGATTTGTATTAAAAATCACAAATTAACACCTGAGGTAAGTCACTGCAAAAAGCAGTACTGCTTCCAAGAATTCTTTAAGAGTGCTTGGCAGCAATGTTAAAAAATATTAAAAATATGAAGAGATCAAGGAGACAGAGGTGCTGGGAGCTGTGTGTTCCCCACACAGCCCCTCCATGGCACTGGGGACCTGTCACCTCTCCACTGCTCATCACCTAAATTAAAATATTAATCATTGCCAGGAATAATCTTCTTTGTTCCACCTTATTCCCTCCAACAGGGAGAAGTCCATTACCTTGCTATTACACACTGGATACTTGCAGATGTAAATCCTTTCATCAGCTGACTTTTTTCTTCTTAAAAATACAGATTTTATCCACACATTTAGGTCTGGGAAGCCACAGGGCTGTGAGGAAGCAGAGTATCAGCATCAGGGATTCCCCAGAGCTGCTGCTCCCCCAGCAGCACTGTTCATGTTTGACAGATGGATTACAATGACAAGTGCTGTTCAACCCACACCTGCAGTTCAAATCCAAATAATCAGGAGGTGGGGAAGGCCCTGGTACCACACAGCAGCCAGGGACCTGCCTGGGAGGGATTTCCAAATGTCTCTTCCTCATTTGTGATGACACACAAGGTCTTCCCAAGAGCTCCACATCAAGTTCCAGGCCCCTCACTCCATCTGCTGCAGGTATTTAATACTGACCTGGACACAAAGTGCCAGTCATGAATTTTGTGCTGATCTTCGCAAATAAATTTCAACTTTTCTGTAGAGTGAAGGTGACAGCTCCTCCAAGGGAGGAACTAAGGTGTGTGAGCTTACAGCCATTAGTTAGAGGTGCCTGGAGGGAAAGGGGACTCAAGGGACTGAAGTTAAATCCCCAAGAGCTCAAACCAACCTATTCCTACCCTGACAGGCACCACATCCTCCTCCAGCTTCACAGGAAGGGACAACAGCACATGGAGCCCCACGTGAGAAATTCAGCTACCACAGAATCATCTGGGTTGGAAAAGAACTCCAGGACTGAGTCCAACTGTGCCCAGTGCCACCCTGTCACCAGCCCAGGGCACTGAGTGCCACATCCAGGCCTTCCCTGGACACTTCCAAACCTCCCTGGGCAGCTCCCTGGGGGATTAACAAACACAGCCTTGGTGGCTTCAGCTGGGGTGGAGGTGAGGCAGCACCAAGGGACAACGTGGCTCTCCCACTCTGGCAAAGACACCAGGGCACCTGGGTGAGCTCTGGCTGTGCCAGGAACACTCCAGGGAATGCTGAGCAGTGCCCACAGCAGCTGCCTGATGGCCAGGGCAGGCCTGATGGGGAGGGGTGATGAGAAGGAGAGGCCTTTGGGTGATGCACTGAGGATGGGAGGGTTGGCACCAGGGACTGGATGTATGGGAAAAACTGTTAACAGTGATCATGTCATCAGCTGTGGCTGGTGGGATTAAAGCCATTAAATCCCTTGATTCTGCTGCCATGGTGCTACCAAGCCCAGCTTGATCCAAACCAGGCTCCCAGACAGGAGCTGCACCTTCAGGGAGGAGTTTCTCCTCCCTGGGCAGGAGCAGAGCCCCAGCCAGTGGGCCAAGGCTTCGTGGCACAGTTTGATCTGGTGGTTTGATTCCTGAGCCAGCACATATCAGCACATGGGCAAAGTTCAGCAGATAACTGGGGAGAGGAGCATTCCCATAAAATGGAGTATTTCCCACAAGATGGAGCATTTCCCATAAGATGGAGCATTTCCCATAAAATGGAGCATTTCCATAAAATGGAGTATTTCCCATAAAATGGAGCATTTCCCATAATACGGAATATTTCCATAAAATGGAGCATTTCCCATAAAATGGAGCATTTCCCATAAGATGGAGCATTTCCCATAAAATAGAGTATTTCCCATAAAATGGAGTATTTCCCACAAAATAGAGTATTTCCCATAAGATGGAGCATTTCCCATAAAATGGAGCATTTCCATAAAATGGATAATTTCCATAAAATGGAGTATTTCCCATAAAATGGAGTATTTCCCATAAGATGGAGTATTTCCCATAAAATGGAGCATTTCCATAAAATGGAGTATTTCCCATAAGGTGGAGCATTTCCATAAGATGGAGCATTTCCATAAAATGGAGCATTTCCCATAATACGGAATATTTCCATAAAATGGAGTATTTCCCATAAAATGGAGTATTTCCCATAAGATGGAGCATTTCCATAAAATGGAGCATTTCCCATAAAATGGAGTATTTCCCATAAAATGGAGTATTTCCCATAAGATGGAGCATTTCCATAAAATGGAGTATTTCCCATATAATGGAGCATTTCCATAAAATGGAGCATTTCCCATAAAATGGAGCATTTCCATAAAATGGAGCATTTCCCATAATACGGAATATTTCCATAAAATGGAGCATTTCCCATAAGATGGAGCATTTTCCATAAAATGGAGCATTTCCCATAAAATGGAGCATTTCCCATAATACGGAATATTTCCATAAAATGGAGTATTTCCCATAAAATGGAGCATTTATGGGAGTATTTCCCATAAAATGGAGCACTTCCCATAAAATGGAGTATTTCCCATATAATGGAGCATTTCCCATAAAATGGAGTATTTCCCATAAAATGGAGTATTTCCATAAAATGGAGCATTTCCCAAGTGCTGTGACCAGGACATGAAGGGACAGCCACTTTCCAAGAGCCCAGAATCCAACACGTTTATCCCAGACAACAACAGAGAACTCCAGAACTGCTGGGGCTGGAAGGGACCCCTGGAGACCCTTCAGTCCAACCAGGATCACCTGGGGGAGGTGGGTTTGAAACATCTCCAGAGAGGGAGACCCCACATCCTCCCAGGGCAGCTGTTCCAGGGCTCTGTCAGCTCCATGGACAGAAGTTTTTCCCCATGAGGAGCTCCTTATGTTCCAGTTTGTGGCCTTTGCTCCTGGTCCTGTCACTGGCACCGCTGAGCAGAGCCTGGCACCATCTCTGGCACCCCCCTTGGAAATATCTGTGGGCACCATCAGTGTGGGGCAGTGAGTGCTTCACGTTTCTGAAGCCAGGATATGGAACATCCTCTCCTCCCCAGCTGCCCTCAGCTCACAAACATCAGTGCAACTTTCATCCAGGGAGGTCTGACTTACCCACACTGCCCCCAGGGAAGGAGTTTCAGAAGTCACATGAAAGCAGAGCTCAAATCTTTGTGTAAAAACAATCTCTGTGCAGAAAGAAGGCTCCAGGTTCCTGCTGACACCACCTACACTGTCACTAAGGTCCCTGAGACCACAGCTTCAACACAAGCAGTTATTTCTTCCAGAAAAAAGAAATTTGATCATTTTGTTATTCCAGCAGCTAAACCTTACACAAGGCTCCCACAAACAAAACAAAAGAAAATGAACAAAGGAACTATTTTAGTGATGTTTTATGCATACCAAGAGACAAGAGAGACAATAAGGTTTTTATTCATAAGGTACTAAGGGGTGGAAAAAAAAGGAAATGAAGCTCTAGCAAGAAAAAGAACTTCCTTCAGAGCTGTTCCCATGCAGCAGGAAAGTCTGCTCAATGTCAGTTAATTCCAGGTTTGAGGGCTGATTTAATTCCCTGCCATTACATCTTTCATTTTCCAATATACTCAATTAACTCTGGTCCAGGCCTTTAGCAGCCCCTATTTTTAGGGAGGGCATCACATGAAGCAGCTGCATCTCCTCATGAATCCCATTGTCAGGAGCCCATCAGGTCCCACACCCAAAATGACAGCAGGGAAAAGTCTGGACTCCAGACAGCCCAGTCTGCAACTGGAATTCTACTCTAAACCACCAAGGACATGAATTAAATATGTTCAAGTTCAATTACAGCCAATTAAATCAGTTTTCATGCATGTCTCACCCTACTTAAGCTATATTTGTTAGCTGGGAAATAAATACAGCACAGGAATCTGCTTTCACATAGACTGCTATTTATGAAACACAGAATTTGTCACTACTTGCTGCAATGGTAATTTTGCCCCCAAATTACATAAAAATAAAATTCAAGTTAACACTTATCCTGGCTAATTTATACTCAGCAGATGGACAAGATAGATAATGTGAATTCATTCAGAAAAGCTGGGGAGGTCATTAAAGGATTCAGCCACTCAATTCACTGCCATGGAGTCACTGAATCCCAGAAGGGTTTGGGTTGGGAAGGATCTTCCAGCTCAACTTGTTCCATGGGCAGGGACACTTTTCCCAGGACCAGGTTGCTCCAAAAGGACCCATGTGACAATTCACTGCTGGAAAACCTGTTTGTGTTCTTACAAACACAAAAACAATCCTGTTATTTCTGAGTGTCCCAAGCCAAGCTGCCCAGAGCAGAGAGTTCTGTCACTGCTGGCACCAGCACTGCCACCCCACATGTGACCTCACATCACTGCTGCCTACAAAGGGCTGGGGACAGGCTGGGAGCCAGCCCTTGCTGGGTGACATTTCCAGCAGGGAATGGCTGGTTAGGGACACACCTGTTCCCTCCCCAGGCTCCAGGGCTCCTGCAGGATGTTCCAATACTCCAACAGGTGCTCATGAACAGCTGCCACACTGCTGGGGGTGCTCCCAGTCACTGAACAGCAACTCACACAGCAGAAAATTTCATTTATTAACCCCTCAGCATCAATAAAAAGCATGGCAGCAGGTTCTGACTGTTGTTTACACCAAGTTCTAGGAGGTAATTCCTACACATCAGAGTCATGGACAGTGTGATCATGAGAGATCCTCCAGCTCTTGGAGGAGGTCAAGCATTGGAACACCAGATTTCCAGTTTCCACCCAAGCTCTAAGTTCTCCAGCAAGCAAGATGAGTGGCAGAGCTCTCCAATTCATCAGCAGGGAAAAACCTTGAAATAAAGGCCCATTGTTATGATATTGCCCTGAAGCATCACATTTATCAGGAAGTTTAATTACCCTTTTGAGCTGTTATTGATACTGCAAGAGTCTAATTGAACTCACAGAAAAAACCCTGAGAAACAGGAATAATGTGCCATTGAAAATGTGGAGACAACTGGAAGAATGTCACACAACACACCCAGAATCAACATTTCTTGCTACCCAGAGCACTGGAATCTCCTGAGGCAGCACTGGAGGCTGTGAGACTTGTTTGGATTTTTCAGTTTGCTGTAATCTGCAAGAAGGTTCAGAGAATCCAAGAATGGGTTGGGTTGGAAGGGACATCAAAGCTCATCCAGTGCCACCCCTGCCATGGCAGGGACACCTCCCACTGTCCCAGGTGCTCCCAGCCCCAGTGTCCAGCCTGGCCTTGGGCACTGCCAGGGATCCAGGGGCAGCCCCAGCTGCTGTGGGAATTCTCTGCCCACCCTCAAAGGGAACAATTCCTCATTCCCAAGATCCCATCCAGCCCTGCCCTCTGGCACTGGGAGCCATTCCCTGTGTCCTGTCCCTCCAGGCCTTGTCCCCTGTCCCTCTGCAGCTCTCCTGGAGCCCCTTCAGGCCCTGGGTTCTGAGTGTCCCCATTGGTGCTGGGGACAAAAGGAGGTTGACATCGATCATAACAGGGAAAACTTGGTCTGGGTGTTGGGGAAAAGCTGTGCTGCAGGTGCTGTGTGACTGGAACAGAAATGCAGAGAGCTGCTGGCACTGCTGTCCCTGGGGCAATGAGAGACCCCAGAGAGCCCAAATGACCACAGCCCTGCTGTGAGGTGACAACCACAGAGTCTGTGCCCCACAGGCTGCCTCAGCCTTGCTGCTGGTCCTGGGTGCCAGGGCAGGGCCTGAGGAGGGGATCCCATTCCCAGTGTGCCAGAGCTGCTCAGGATCCCATCAAAAGCCCTGCAGTCAGGGGAGATTCCTGCTGGATGAGCTCTCCTTATGATCCTCAGAGCATCTGGAAGCTTTGAAAGAGCTTCTGACCCTGCAGGTGGGCGAGAGGCAGAATGAGTGGGTGACAGAGGTGGTGTGGGAAGTTCAGCTCTGAGCAAGTGCAGGTGTTGTCACCCAGCAGCTGCTAGAGGTGACACAAGGACTGTCAGTGCTGTGGTTTTGGCACCCTGGGGCCTGTGGGGCTGCTGCTCCAGCTGCTGGCAGAGCTCTGCTGCAACCTCAGCTCTTTTCCTGTGAATCCTGGTGTTGTTCTCTGACACAGCCCATGGCTGGGCTGGAGCTTGGAACAATCTGGGAAGGTGTCCCTGCCCATGGCAGGGGGTGGAGTAAGGAATATACTAAATGCTCCTTCCAACCCAATCCATTCTGTCATTCCATGATCCAAACCCAGGCAGCTCCATCTCCTGTTCTCTGGCTGGGTCAAGGGCTCAAGCACACTGGGACACATTCCCAAGGCTGGGGAACACATCCCTGGGACTGGGGACACATCCACGGGGCTGGGGACACATCCCTAACACTGGGGACACATTCCTGAGGCTGGGGACACATCCCCGAGGCTGGGGACACATCCCTGAGGCTGGGGACACATCCCCGAGGCTGGGGACACATCCCTAACACTGGGGACACATCCCCGAGGCTGGGGACACATCCCTAACACTGGGGACACATCCACGGGGCTGGGGACACATCCCTGAGGCTGGGGACACATCCCTAACACTAGGGACACATCCCTAACACTGGGGACACATCCCTGAGGCTGGGGACACATCCCTAACACTGGGGACACATCCCCAAGGCTGGGGACACATCCCCAAGGCTGGGGACACAGCCCTGAGGCTGGGGACACAGCCCTGAGGCTGGGGACACATCCCTAAGGTGGGGACACAGCCCTAACACTGGGGACACATCCCTGAGGCTGGGGACACATCCCTAACACTGGGGACACATCCCCAAGGCTGGGGACACATCCCTGAGGCTGGGGACACATCCCCAAGGTGGGGACACATCCCTAACACTGGGGACACATCCCTGAGGCTGGGGACACATCCCTAACACTGGGGACACATCCCTAACACAGGGGACACATCCCTGAGGCTGGGGACACATCCCTAAGGTGGGGACACATCCCTAACACTGGGGACACATCCACGGGGCTGGGGACACATCCCTGAGGCTGGAGACACAGCCCTGAGGCTGGGGACACAGCCCCGAGGCTGGGGACACATCCCTAACACTGGGGACACATCCACGGGGCTGGGGACACATCCCTGAGGCTGGGGACACATCCCTAAGGTGGGGACACAGCCCTAACACTGGGGACACATCCCTAAGGTGGGGACACATCCCT
>VZSJ01000649.1:625810-762942 GCA_013398405.1 Pheucticus melanocephalus | reverse complement strand
CTTTCTTTCTTTCTTTCTTTCTTTCTTTCTTTCTTTCTTTCTTTCTTCCTTTTTCTTTTTCTTCCTTCTTTTTCTTCCTTCCTTCTGCCACTCCTTCCACCACTTCCTTCTGCCACTTCCCTCTTTCTCTCTTTCTTCTTTTCTTTCTTTCTCTTTGCCTCTTTCACTGTTAAATAAAATACCTCCATTTTTTGGTATCAAGATCTAACTTTGTTTGGTTTTAATCACCTGTTTTGGGGCATATTCAAACCTTTCTGGGTTGGATCCATTTTATTCACAGAGAATTAGCTCTCTTTACTCCTCTGTAATTAGACCAGACGGCAGCACCCTCTGCCCAGCCAGGGTCACCTTGAGCAGGTGACGCAGGAACATGTCCAGATGGGTTTGGAATGTCTCCAGAGAGGGAAACTCCACTATCTTCTTAAGCAGTGTGTTTCAGTGCTCTAACACCTTCCTTTTGTTGAGGTGGATCTTCTTATGTTTTGGTTTATGGCCATTGCTCCTTGTCCTGCCACAGGGCACCACTGAGAAGAGTCTGGCACCAGCCTCTTAGAAGTCACCTTTAAGATATTTATATGTATTAATGAGACCCCCTCTCAGTCTTCTCTTCTCCAGACTAACCAGGCCCAGATCCTGCAATTTCTCTTTGAAAGACAGACACTCCAGACTCCTCATCATCTTTGTAGTCTCTGTTGGGCTCTCTCCAGTATCTCCTTGTGTTCCTTGAAATGTGGAACCCAGAACTGGACGCAGCACTCCAGATGTGGCCTCACTAGGTATGAACAGAGGGGAAGGGTCACCTGCCTGAATCTGCTGGCCACACTCTTCCCAGTGCACTTCAGGAGTTTTCTACAGTTTAAATTAAGGACTCATTTTCCAGTCATTGCATCACTACAATAAAAGTGAGTGTCTGACATTGATAACTACTGAGCTCAATTTCCATCTATTCTGTGACTTTCAGTGGCCCCTGAAACTGCTCAACAAATTTCAGCAACCTAGGTTATAACTTGTTGGACTAAGCAAGACCCTTAGGAGTATCCACTTCATCTTGAACTATCTAATGCAGCCAAGGGACCACTTGACTGGGACATCCACCTTTCTCTCCATAGTATTAATAAATTATGCTATCATAAATTAAACTTTTAAAATGTACATGATTATAAGAAGTAGGACTCCTTTTGAAAGGAGTGGTAAAGTGACTCAAAGGAGAATTTTTGATGCGCGTCTTCTCCCTTAAGTGTTCTCACTGAACCACTGAACCTTCCTATGCACATTCAGCTACATATCATTGTCACTGTCATTCCTAAGAGAAGGTTATAAAGAAATCCTCTTAGGAAGGCTTCTGATACAAAAAAAAATTGAACAGTTTATAGAATGATATTGAAACCAAGTGATAAATATGCAAATTAAACTTGCCAGGTGGCAGGAACTCTTTCAATGTTCCTTTTCACCTTTAGATAGAGCCTGAAAGTCTTCTACCAGTCTCTTAGTCTCAAAGTGATTTTGAGGAATACTTGATGAGCAAATTTAAAATTGAAAATTTAATTTCCAAGGTCATTCTTATATATTAAATTAAATACTCCAAGAAAAAAGTACAAATCAGGTATGAACACTGGTAATGGAGAGAATGTGAAGAGCAAAGGGAGAAAAAACTATGCAGGACTATAATAAAAGGCCAGAAGCAGAAAAAAAGAGTTACATCTATACAGAATCTTAAGAGTGTTCATAACAAGTCAGAAGGGTTGGTGTTGAGCTGTTTCAGCATATATCCTTTCCTGACTGTGCCCAGGAGCAAGACAGAGAACTTGGAATAAACCTTCAGCAACTCAACAAGTTCTTTGTATAGTCTGAAATTAAGGTTTTTGACAATAGAAAGTGAAGCACTTTACATGCAAGCTAACTTTTTAAAATAATGCAAAATAATCTTTGAAATAGTTTCAACACCTGTGGCAGGTTACAATGTTATATCATAGTGATAGTTTACATGAGGTTCTGAGAAAAAAAATGCAATGTTTAAAGAAGACTGTGACTGTATTTTGCCTGGTGAAGTTAAAGATGAATGAAACAACCTAATCTGATAAATATTTTACTGGTATTATCATTATTATTGTTACTGCTTTGCTTCCAAAACCAGCATCAATTGACCATATAATGTAAGTGATTATGTGGCTTTAAATTGTGGTATTAAGGCTTGTTTTATTTGTTCAGTGCTAGACAATACAGAAATAAAGGCAGAACACGTTAGTATAAATTGGCTATTTATTTTCCTTTATGGTCAGCATGGGAGAGTAAAACTGAAACATACACATCTCTCAAGCGAAAAAAAGATTGAACTAATTCTGTATTACATCTAATACAGACTTGAAGAAAGTTGTAATATATGGTTGCAGGGTGTCTTTCTTCTAAAGCAGAAATTTTGCTAAATCAGTGTCCTAGGTGTGATCTCAAAAATATTTTGAATGTGTTGTACTGGTTTCTTTTCCTGGTCTTCTTAACTGCCATTTTAGATGAAAGGAATGTCTTCAGATGTGATTGTGTGATAAGGATCCATGATGAGAAAAAACCCAATATCCCAGTCCTTTTAATAAAGGTTTATCTTTATGGAAGTGTCTGTTTTCAGGGGTCAGGTTTAATTTCCTGTCACATATATCACACAGGCATTAACAGCAGTGCCTATCTAGTCCTGTTTCTTATTTTGTCTTGGAACAGGATTTTTCAATATTAGACAGCAGTTGATGCATCTAACTACAGCTTGGAGAAATTTTTGTATTTCTTAATTAATAAAACTTATTTTTCCAAGGATATGGCCTGTTTGGATTATGATTTAGATAAAGGTTTCCAGTTGTTTTCCTGCATAACTCATGGTTTGGTTCAGCACTTGGCAGCTTTTTCATGCTTCTGCTGAAGTTCATTTTGCTTCTTTACAACCAGGTTTCACATAGTTTGCTCTCACTCCAGGAAACTCTGGAATATGACTAGTTTGTTTCCTGAAGAAAATATGATATGCTGCCAAAGATATAATAATTTTTTAGTTCATTTCAGGTTTCAGAACCTAAATGCTACTATTTCCTGTCAGCCTCATTTCATAGGGATGTGGTTTATATCCTTTGGCTAAATCTGAGTTATCTAGTTGCACTTTAGCAATTCTTGTTCTTCCCCCATGAAACGAGATTATAAACTTATATGCACCTCTGCTATGTAGTGTGTACCTCTGCTTCTTATACACAGATGTTCATGTGCACATGGAGTGTAAGTCCTGTTGTTTGGGGTTTTTTTTCCTTTCTTGGATAAAACTTCTACTTACCAACAATGCATCTCTTTTATTCTTTACCATACTTCTAGCACTTCTTTGGCTGTACCAAAGGAATGGACACATTTATCTAGACACCCAGACACGCTGTGCTGATAGATTCCTCCTAGTTCTGTGAACTGAACAGTGTATTCCAGTGGAATGCATTTTACTATGGATACCTCTTAATCCCAAGAGAACCCACAAAGGGACATCAGTTGGGCCTTTAAGGATATAAAATTATTTTATGTCAAAGTAATAATTTTTATTGGCAAACTTATTTTACTAGACTATTATTGAACTTGTAGAAAATACTGAAAGAAACTCAAAGAAAACAAGTGTCCCCATCACAAGAAGGACATGGACATGTTGAAGCAAGTCCCAAGATGATATGAGGGATGGAGCAGCTCTGCTATAAAGATATCCTGAGAGACTTGGGATTGTTCAGCCTGGAAAAGAGAAGCTTCAGGGTCACCTAATTGTGGCCTTCCACTACTGGGAGGAAGCCCACAAGAAAGATGGAGAGAGACTATTTACAACGGCCTGGAGTGACAAGACAACGGGCAATGACTTCAAACTGAAGGAGAACAGGATTTAGATTTGACATTAGGATGAAATTCTTCATTGTGACGATAATTCTTTATTGTGTGGTCCTGGCACATGTTTCCCAGCAAAGCTGTGGCTGCCCCATCCCTGGAAATGTTCAAGGCTAGGACGAATGGATCTCTGAGCAACCTGGTCTAGTGGAAAAGTGTCCCTGCCCATGGCAGAGGGTTTGGATCTAGATGGTCCTAAACATCTCTTCCAACCCAGGTCATTCTATGATTTTTTGATTCATTCTATGATTTCAAAGAAAAGCTTTGAAAAATGGTATGATCTAAATTAGTTATGTAAACAAGGATTATGAAGTACAAACTGGTAAATGTAATAGGAATATAGGAATTTAATAATTAGGAAAATAAATTATAAGCCATAAGAATTAGTGGAAAAACTACATTCACAGAGAAATTTCAATAATGAATAAATGCTGGTAGGTGACAATCTGTACTATTCTCAGTTCACTTTTAAGCCTTTTCTGAAAAGAGGTAAAGAGCTGGAACTTTGCTGTCATGTAAAACAAAAGAGTAGAGCAGCACTCATGTCTGATAGGAGCCATGTCTGTCAAACACTGCTTCACTAGCAATGCTTTCTGACTTAATAAAATGAGATAAATAGACCAGAAGCCTCACTGAGGGCTTAGAATTTACTATACTGAAAAATAACTCTTGGGTCATCACTGCTCTTAAAAATGATTTATCTTGCAAACAGAAAGAGTGGGTTTGGGGTTTACTGTGAATGCCTTTCATGGAGTAACTTACACACTTTTTGAGGGTAACTTCTGAACCTTTTGATTATAACGGAGTTCCATTCTGTTATACTTTAGATTGGAAATCTTTCTCTCTGTAAATGTTGACCCTTAAGTGCTCTAAAAGCCATGTAGGCTCTGAATAGTGATGTAGAATACCATTATTGCCCCAAAATGGTGAACATTTCCAGAAATACAGTCCATTCCACTGACCCCAAAAATTCCATTTGAAGAGAAAACCATACTTTAAAGTTGTGTCCAAAACCAAATTACTGGATGTTTTCTATTTTAGACATAAAATATCCTCTATCCCTTGTGTTATATAAAATATCACCATACTTGCAAGTACTTGGATCTCATGTGTGAAATAGATAATACTGAATCAATTTGGTATTGAAAACAAAATCATAAGTTGATTTCTCCTAAATTTATAATCTCTATAGACTGCAGGCATGAATGTATTTTTGTGGCTTGGGTAAAAAATTAGCTCAATTTTGCCACAGATGTGACAGATTCAGTTTCCTCTGTTTGTTGTGGCTGTTTTCCTTTGTTGGAGCTTCACTCAATGGTTCTGACAGCATAACTGCAACCACCATCTCTGGGAACTCCCATACCAAAATGGGCCAAAGAAGCAGTTTCCCATGTTGTGGAACTAACATCAAATAGCTAATGATTTCCCTGAACGTTGTTTTTAAGCATTCATTGGCCTACCTCCTGGAAATCCAACCCACTTTTTCCACCCCTTGAAAGAATTTTAGGCACTCTGCTTTGACACCTGTCAGAAACCATTCCAGTATAACTGATCCTGTAGGAGTGGTCCTTGGATGCTGAATATTTGACTGTGACTATGTTGGTTCTTTCCTGAAAGACTGTCCCTCGTGGGCATGGAGTGTGTGTGTGTGTTATAATCCAAAATGCTTATTGGGACAGCTCTGAACTGTCCACATGCTTCAGCCGCACAAGAGAACAGGAATTACAGCTGTGTCACAGACATCTTTTATGGAAAATCCTTTCCTTAGGATTTTTCCTCCTGAGAGAGGCCTCAGAGACAAAATGTAAACAATGATTATCTGCTGCTGTGGAATGAAACAGGTGGATCTGTGATTGGCCCATGTTGGTTGTTTCTAATTAATGGCCAATCACAGCCCAGCTGGTTCGGGCTCTCTGTCCAAGCCACAAGCCTTTGTTATCATTCCTTCTTTTTCTATTCTTAGCTAGCCTTCTGATGAAATCCTTTCTTCTATTCTTTTAGTATAGTTTTAATGTAATATATATAATAAAATAATAAATCAAGCCCTCTGAAACATGGAGTCAGATCCTCGTCTCTTCCCTCACCCTCAGACCCCTGTGAACACAGTCACACACCTGCATAATGCACATTTACTTTTGTTTGGATTCAGATACTTATTTACTTCTTGAAAGACTGTTTTAATCTCTTCAAAAGCTATTCAGGCTTTTCCTCAGCTCCGTTGGACTTCATCATCAATCATGACACTCAGAGATGGCAGGCTGCCACAAGGGCAGAATAGCTGGTGCTGTACTGTCAACAGAAACAAGTGGTTCGAGTAGCTTTCCATTAGGATATGGCTGGACCCAGACCTCTGTTTATTAATCTGATGTTTGGGCCAAAGCACTTAGCAGCAGGATCAAAGGAGTAATGAATGCACTGCAAATCATGGAGTGTGTGTGCTCTGTATGCAGTTGTTAGCAAAAGTAGGTCACGGGCCAGCAGCTCTGCAAGGTCTGACTTAGTGCAGGCTCTCTAGGGAGAAAATGCCATCATTACTAAAACACAAATACAGATTCCTTTGTTATGTACTCAAAATTCAGAGCTGTGGTAGAAAAGCTTAAAGCAACAGAGGAAGGACCTTTTTGAAAAAACAAGATTAAAAAAGCCACACCAACACTTCCTCCCAGAATCAAAGCAAACACCAAATTTCTTTTTTCTATTTTCAGCCATGAAAACTGTAACACTCTGATTCTGCTCAGGAGCCTTCTCAACATGCCATCAACAAACATCACAAGAAAATTCATACAGAATCCTCCAGGGAACTTCATGATGTCAACACTTCTAAACCACAAGCTAAACTTATTTTCTGATGCTTTCTTTAAGCAACTTGTCTGCAAAAATTGTAACAAACTTTTGTTCAGACCCATGTAACTTCAACTGAAATACTTTTTAAAATACTATGAAAAATATTTGGGATTAAGATATCTTCAGATTATTTTTAATGGCAAAGTACTACACACATGGAAATCCTTCTAGGAAGAGAGGATAGATGGGTAGAAGAAGGTGGGAGGAAAATAAGGGTTATGAGTTAAGACAGAAATGAACTTCCCTGCTTATTTTTCATCCAGCAAGGTGTGCTTTCAAATGGCTTAATTTGATCTCTGGTAAAGTTTTTCTTTCTTTTAAAGTAGAAGTGTAAGCTGCTTTTTTATTGACTTAGTCATTCTAGAAGCTCTTTCTACGTTAATATCCAGTAGTTTATATAGGTCATCATTAATCTTTTACATGTTTCATTGTCATTATTTACCCTTCCTTACTATTGCCCCCTCATATTTTAATGAAAAAAGGACATTCTGGAAAAATAATTGCTTGTCATAAAAGGCTTATTCTTTTGCAGTGTGGATAAAAAGAAAATTTTTCTCCCAAATTTGCCCTAAACCAGGACAAGTGGGCAGAAGTGATTTCTAGGGAACTCATGAATCCATCCAGCACAGCTGACCTAGCTATTCCCATTTAAATTAAACTAATTTTCTTTTTATGAAGCAATTTAATTGTCTCACTACCTGTCTCTTTCCCATGCATTCTGTTGTGCTGAATGGTTTTTTTTTTAAATGCAGAGACCACTAAAACTATATTTTAAAAGAGATGGAGGTAGGGTCAACTCAAATCAGAGGCCGAACAGCAGAAAAAGCTTCAGTTTGTTCAGTTTGGGTTTCATTAGCAGAAGATCAATTTGATTATCAGTTAATGGACTCATTAAATGAGATAAAAATTAATTGTGTTGAAGCCTAATAAAGTTCTGTTGTGTTCAAGATGGAAAAAGTGCCAAGAAATTACTGGGGGAAGGGGATTGACAGTAGTTACTATATTTTGCCTTACATTTATTCAAAAAGGGTTTCTATGGCTTCAGATTAAGCAAAGCTCACCCCCTCATTTTTCAGACAAAATAATTGCATTTGCCTTCAGGAAGTTTCAAAGGGAAAGTGTCAAAACAGGACTTCCTTCCCCCTCCCCACATCCCCTCTTCCCTGAAACAGACGCTTGTTAAAAAAAAAAAATCCTGAAGAATTTCAGCTGAAAAAAGTCATGGTTTGACAGCATATTGTTTCACTGGATTTTACTGAATCAGACATTATCAGCCTTCAGGGAAGGGAAGCAGCTAGAATAGATTACAATAACTTCTTGCAGAGTTGACTTCACAGCAAATGAGAGTTGAGACATAAGAAGCATTAACTAATTTGTTTTCTTGTTTGGCGTTTTTTGTGTAGAACTGAAAGACCAAAATTCTACCTAGACAGAGTGAAAAACAACTCAGTTTTTCCATTCTGAGAGTTGTAACCTTCCACATCGACCTTTGAGGTACCCAGCCAGCTCTATACATGAACTCCTGAGTCTTGGTGATCTTTCACCATGTTCAGTTGTTTCCCTACAGCTGAGCAGCAGCAGCAATCCACAGAGGCCAGCTGAGCCTCTGAATTTTGCCCATTGCAAATTCAAGGCTTGCTCCTTACACCTTGCAGGTAACACCTCTGATTTTGACTCTACTTACCCCACTTTCCTTGCAATTTATAGGGTGAATGTTTTCATGCTGTTGTGAGCTATTCAATTAAGCAATTGATTAATTACTAACTATTGAGCATTTGTTACACATGAATCCTTAAGCTATTTATCCTACAGACTAAGCAAAAGCTTGTTACCAACTGCCAGACTCAAAACCACATATCTAGTTACAGCTACCTGGAACAAATATATTTTCCTGATTTATTTCAGGACAGCAGCTGTCCTGGACAATATTTTTGGCTAACAGTTGAATTTTCTTAGCCAACTCTATATTTCAAGATATATTTAAATATCTCTGTTTTCTCTTCTGCTTTCTGCAAGTGTTCAGCTTGACAAATAACTTAAAAATAACATCATTGCTGCTTTTCTGCTTATCCACTTCTTATAAAAACAATGATACAGAAACTAGAATGGTTAAAACCATATGAAGTGAGCATTTTGTCACTCATTACTGTGACAGCTTCTGTATATTTGTTAGTCATTACTGTGACAATTTCTGTATTTTCATCTCAAACTAGGAAAATGCCCCAGTCAATCAATTCAACAATCAAGACAGGCTCAGCACTCATATGCAGAAGTTTGTTGCATCGAAGACAATCTCCTTAAAGAACACATGTGCACACACATACACTGCACTGGTTATAGCAAAGATGACCTTTTCTTAAAGGCTTTGATTAAAGGCTTCAAGATGAAATTATCTTTATCTTAAAATGGGATCTAATCATAAGGAGCAACACAAACAGCTTTTACTCATACTTGTAGGTCCTAAATAGTGAGATGAATAAGTTTCTGAGTAATGATTATATTTCAAGTAAACGACCAGATCAAGGATGATTTGTCAAGCCATGACATATTTATCTTCAAGTTTAGAAAATGAGATTTTAAAAACAATTTACCTTGGGTTTTTTTATTTAATACTGTTATTTGGCTTATAATATCTGAGCTTTATTCTTGCACAGAACCCATTCAATCTTTCTTTAAATAAATGAAAGTGTATAATTCAGTTCTAAAGGCAGAGTTTTCAGGAAATCTAACAATATAACAGGATTGCAAAATATGGTAACACAATCAATTTACTTTCTTATGGCTTTACATCTTGCATATTTTTTTCTTTTTTTCATCATGGCACAGCATGACAGGCTGCTTTGTAGACCTGCCATAGATTTTATGTAGCTAGTGAGCACCTGTTTCCTCCTGTAACTCTTATCCAAAACAGGAGTTATAGGTTAGCAAATTCAATTCTGTTTATATGCTTCCTGTAAATAAACACTTACTTTGTGTGTGAATTTAATTAAATAGACCCAAACAAAGTAATTTGAATATCCAATTCACATATGAGCCATTGCCTTGTCATCTGACAAATAGTGTGTACAAACCCCAGTAAGAAGCTTTTAAAGTACAGCTTTAAACATTTTTATTTTTTAAGTCCAGATGACTTGATTAAACACAGTGAGGAAATATATTTATTTTATTTAATGAACCAAAATTTCATAATGAGATTGCATCCTTGAATAACATTTTATATGAATTATAGTTTATTCCTACAAATATTTGGCAATACACAGGTAAAATAAATTTTACATTAGCATTCATGCCAGCTAACTAATTTTCTCATTATTTGCAGCAAGCAGAGAGAAACAGGTAAACACAGTCAAAACAAATGCAATTCAAATGAAAAGTGCTGGAAGATATGTTATCAGTACAAGTGTACTTAGGAAAAAGCCTTCAAAAGTTATTTATGAAAAAATGTATTTTATTGACTGCATTATAGTCCCCTTATAAAATCAAAGCATATTCATTTGATTGCCATGTCACTATTTAATCTTTGATTTGAGGAGTAATGGTAAAGAGATATGTAAACAAAAAACCCCTTCACTGCCAATGTTATAAAAACTGAAACTAATGGAGAACGTTTCTTTCAAAAAAATCTGTCATTTGGTCCAGGCCTTGCCTTCCAAAACAGAATGAGTCACAAGAGAAAGCTGTTATAGGGAGATGTGAACAACTTAAAGAGGAGCTGATCAGTAATTGAAAAAAAATCACATGGCAAACCACAGGGTTATAATCACTTTATTCATGGATTACTATTGTTAAATAAGACCCATTTTATTTAGTAAAGACTGTAATTTGGAGCTTTATCAGAATATTTGTATTTATACAAAATTCATTAATTTGAACAACTCTCTTACAAAAACGACATTATTAGTCTAGCAACTGGGATGAAACTTAGAAGTTCTGCTTTTGTTTAATGATCAAGAAATGAAGCCATCACCTTTTCTGCAAGGCAGCACGTAAAGACAGCTGGGTTATTTCTGGGTACTGCAGCACAATTCCAGGCAGGAAGACCACCAATAAGTAAAGCAGAAAATGTGCCACACCACAGCAATTCACAATTCTGCAATTGCCTGCACCTTCTTGTGAGGAAGCAGACTCACCATCCCACTGGAAACATCACAACTCATTGGTAGATTTCTACTACTACTGGATCGTAAATGTAAAATGTAAAATGTAATGTAAAAATAGCTTTGAGACATCACACCCTTTTCATTCTCAAAAAATTACACACACCCCCAAAAGTCAAAATAATGCTGCCCACTATGCAAATGGCAGGTGAAGGGAAAGCTAATTAAGTGGATGAAGATTTGTTAATTATGTATCACCAGACTTTGCTGTACGCTTGTTAACTGTTATCAGAACCATAATAATTATGAACCTGTACTAGCAGCTTTGAATATTACTAACTGAGGTGGAAAGGAAAGAATGTGATTAAAGCTCCACAGAACCAGGATGGTAAATTACTTACCTGCCAGACATGGTGTCATATGCTGACTTGAGTAGCATGCTGATGAAATTTGCATGGATATTTCTTCTGACAACTTAAAAAAAGTCTTCCTTGAGTACAATCTGAGATCTATGAATTCACACACATAAAGTGTAGGTGCACCCAATACTTGAGTCTAGTCTCCCTAGTAAAAGGTATACAATTGATTTTCACTTGATTTGTGCTGAAAAGTTAATTGAAGGGTAATGCAAATAGGGAATTACAGTGATACTACTGGTAAATTAGCTTCATTTCAGTTTTCCTCATTATAGAAATATGTCTAAAATGGCACTTGAGGTTTCTTTTCCCACAGTAATCATATATTTTTTTCTTATTTTTAAAAATTTTTTCTAGCACTTAGAAAAAAGAATTATAATTTTTGATTTGAAACCCTAATGACACAGTTGAGAAACCACTAACTTGTACTTCAATTAGAAAGTACAGAAAGATATTCTCGTGTATGACTGCCCAATTTATATCTATGGGGTATTCAACTACTTTTACTATTTTATAATTGGGAAACTAGGTTCTGCAGAAAAAAAATTTGTACAAATCATGTCTGACAGAGAAGGTATTTGCCTCCTTATTTCAACCTTTAAACAAGTTAAATGTTTCAATGAATTGTAACCTAAAAAAACCATTATTTGTTAGAAACCATTTCTTCCATAAGCAGTTCTTATAGGATTATTTGCAATTAAGGTATAAATCTGAGAGTAAGTTATAAAAGATATTTTCCAGAAGTGCAGTTTATCCTTACTTAGAGGGAGGGAAGGCATACTCTGAAGGAAAAATGGACAAATTCATGAATGTGTCAGCAAAATGCCAGTTACAATAACATTTCTCAAAATCATAGGGAGAGAATCAGGGAATATTACAGTGAATGCTGATATTATCACCCATTGAGCAAAATCCATAAATAGACAGTGGCAAATATTCTGACTAAAAGCTCTCCAGGTGTTACTGCTTGTTCTAAGAATACTTGTACTGTGGCCCACCCTAACAGTTGGACTTTTTCCAATAATATGTTTAAATGGAAGAATAAGCACAGAAGTTGATGCCACAGTGGTAGCCAAGTGCAAACATGGTAAAGAAGAGAAATTAGGCCAAGCACAAGAATTGTGCAATGACAGGCCAGACAGGGGAGGCCTAAAAATATGACAAGGATCATTTCTGGAAAATGGAAGATTTCCTGTATGAGGGAGATGAAAGATGGATGGGTCCTACTGAGGCTTCAGTTTTTGTGGGTTCTTTAGATTTTATTTTTGTTCTCCCACCCCTTCATGAAGAAGCAAAATACAGCTTCAAAAGATGATTCTCCACATACTTTCATTCTGGTAGAAGTCATATTTCAGTCAATCCCTTTTTGCTTCATGTGGATCAAAAAAATAACAACCATTCAAGCAAAAGAGTAAAATATAAAATGAATAGAACTCTGTGTCCGAGCAATTTCTGATTTTTTTCTCTAAAGATTATTTTTAACCTGAGAATGTTCATGTTCATGCATATATGTGTGTCTCAGAAGACAGCTGAATGTGTCTGTGATGAAGAACAGATATACTAAAAGTTTTAGTTTAGATTGATGATGATTTTGTAATTGCCATATTTTTATCCCAAATTATAAGTTCAGAGCATTCTCTACTTTTTACTTGACAAGAGTTAGTCCTCAGACTGAAATCTGAGTCAGAAAGCTGAAGGCAGGCAGACTAATAAAAAATATTTTTAGGAAGCTCAGCAAGCTTTATCCAAATTTCAAAGAATAAACCCTTTAATACAGTCAGACCAAAGAACTATTATAACCAAAGGACTCGTGGCACTGACTGGAAACTAACAGACAATTCAGTGCTCATGAACACTAAAATACATATAGAATACATACAATTCATTCAATTAAAAATTACACTTTTTCTTCACAATTTTCACACTTCCAAATGTTATTTGAAGTACTAAAGCCTAGTAAAAGACTGAAATTCTTTCAGAGGTGAAATTATCAGAGAGCTGGAGCACCTCTTCTACAAGGACAGGCTGAGAGAATTGTTCACCTCAGAGAAGACAAGGCTTTGGGGAGACCTTAGAGCTGTGCCTCTACAAGAGAGCTGGAGAAGGAATTTTCACAGGGATATGTAATGGTAATACAAGGGGGAATGATTTTAAACTAAAAGAGGTATATATAGACTAGATTTAAGAATAAATTATTTACTGTGAGAGTGGTGAGACACTGGCACAGGTTGCCCAGAGAAGCTGCGGCTGCTCAAGGCAGGCTGGATGGGGCTCTGAGCAATCTGGTTTAG
The DNA here is from genome assembly GCA_013398405.1 of Pheucticus melanocephalus. Taxonomy (NCBI): domain Eukaryota; kingdom Metazoa; phylum Chordata; class Aves; order Passeriformes; family Cardinalidae; genus Pheucticus; species Pheucticus melanocephalus. The sequence continues at coordinate 749,409 of VZSJ01000649.1, read as the reverse complement.
TGGAAGGTGTCCCTGCCTATGGCAGGGGTGTGTAACAAGATGATCTTTAAGGTGTCTTCCAGTCCAGATCATTCTATGGTTTCATGATTCTTGGTTTGACATTTTGCCATGACACAAGAAAATATACTAGCTCCACACAAGTTTTTGAGAGACTCAGATGAAAAGGTAGGATCCATTCATTATTAAGGTCATGCTAATACACAGGAATATCAAAGATTCTGTACTCTTATACTCTTCTGTAGTGATGACAACTCCACTTGAAAAAAAAAAAACACCAACAAACTGCACCATAGCATTTAAAGGCTTATAAAGACTAAAGCTGATAGCAAGAGAGAGAGAGATTGTTTAATGCTTTTCTTTTTTTCTGCAATTTTTAGTCTGCAGAATTTTTACTCTTTTGTAAATGTTGAGAATTAAGCTAGAGATGTCAGTGGACCTGAAGACTTAATAGGATTCCACAAGCTTGTCAGCAGCTCTGAGAGATGCAGTCTAGACAGATGTCAAAGAGAAATGTATGTGGGATAGATAATAAAGGGGGCTTGCTTGACATTCCGAGCTAAAGTTCACCAAATTTCTCCAGCTCTTTTTCTTCCCTTTTGCTGTATATTCTTTACCCACACAACCTCCCACCAAAGTGAATAAAGTCTTGAAAGTATTTCCCAATTGCAAGGCTGCATCAGCACCAGCATATTGCACAATAACGCTGTAGAACAGCAAGATCCATCACAGTGTATTTATGCATGACTTTTTTTTTTCCTTTTGCTGTTACTGTTAGAGATATATAATGTCAACGTGTTTTGACCCCTTGAAATTTTTTGTTTCCTCTTACCAAAATGATTTTTTATCTGCTTTCATGGATGTAAAAACAACTTAGATATATATTTGTGTGGGTGCGTGTGTCTGTGTCTGTGTCAGTGCCTGTCTGTCTGCAAATGCCCCAAATTGAATTCTTGAATTCTCAAGGAGAAGTTCACTACCTGCTGGCAGCAATAGATGTGGGCTCTTTGAAAATCTGTCAGCATCTGGACTAAAAAACTGGCCTGTCCCAAATCCTCAAATTAACAAAGAAATGAAAGAAAACCACTAATTAAGAGACTGATCAAGTGTTGGGTTTCAGCATATAGATTCTTGAAAAGGGGAAAATGGGAGAAGTGACAATTTGGAAAAGACTTGTCATTAAAAAGGATTCCTATATAAACTGGTCTTGGAAAGAAGATGATCCTGAAACAGTGAAGATCTTTGCTGGAGAAGAGATCCTGAAAGAAAGGGAAGATTCTGGAAATCAAGGGGCTGTAAGAAGACCAAAACAGAGAGATGCTTGGGGACCTTGAAAGGAAAGAGCTGAGATGGGTAAGGATGAGCAACAGCACAGAGGGAACCAGCCCACTTTTCTAGAGACCTTCCTCGGCCAGGAGGAACCTCCTGCAGTGAAGGAGAGGAAGGTGTGACTGAATGTGTGAGGTAATCATACAGGGTAAAAAACCCTCATTGCCCTTTTCTTATATAAGTTCCAGCATCCAGATTCACCCTGGTCTGTCGTTTACTGCGTCTCACCTGCGACACTTGGCACTGTCTCTTCCCTCTTCTCCCACTTCTGTCTTGGCTTTCCCTGTTTTCCTAGTACCTGCAGTGACTTTTTGATCTCTTTTTTCCCCACTGGGAACAGCAGCAGCCGTGGCAGAAACCAGTTCAGGCCTGCTGTAATTTGTTCCTAGGACAGGTATCCCTTTCCTCTTTCTCTGGTCCTCTTTCAGAAGTCCTTATATTCCTTGTTGCAATCGTGTCCTGGCCATTTACCTGCATCATTATCAGCTGCTGTGTGATCATGCCCATAGCTTTACCATGAAGGGAGTGAAGCATGCAAAGGTAATTCTACATATGATGTTAAAAAATTGGCTAGTTGTTCTTCTTCACCCTGAAGTGAAAATATATAACCCAGAGCTTTTGTTCCCAAGTGAAGGACACACAGACAAAAGCTATAAAACAATTTGTAGCAAATAACAAGCCCCAATATTTTAACAGGTCATTCAGCAATTTTTTGAGCAAGTCAAAGTTTGTTTTGCTTTGATAGTGTCCTGGTACACATGTTTAAACAACATCTACAATATCTATTCTGTGCAAATAGTATAACTGGCTCTAAGTCTGGGTTTCCAGTGACCCAGCAGTGACCTTTCTTGCTAATGCATGCACTAAAAGCAAGCATGAAAGGTACACACAGAGACAAATAGTTTAAAAATTCAAATTATTTTACTAAACATTTTTTTTACATTCTATATGCATAGAAGGCCAAATCAACAGAAATGACCTTGTGAGTCTCTAAATTTTTCTTCTATTTTTTCATAGTACAATTAGATAAAACCATTAGTTACATTCCATAGCACTTCACATTGCAGATAGCATAAAGCATATTAGCAAACACATTGAGTACCTTTGTTTTTCTATTTTTATATAAACTCAATACTGTAATAATTCCAGGCTGACTTTCTGCATAAATTTCAGGGTTTTGCACCATGGAGCCAGAAGGCTTCAACAGGAACCAAAAGGAGAGAGTACAAACTTTTAGCTGTACTTTTTTATACAGGTATGTGTCAAGACTATTTCCTCATCCAGCTTTAACACCTGAGAGATCCACAGTGGGGAAGAGTGTGGATACATCTGCATTGAGGACCACAAAGCCTGATGAGGCAGAGTAACCTCTGGTTACTCTCACCTCCAGATGCTTTGTTTCAGAGGCCTGATCTTGCAAGGCTGGAACAGTTCAGGTACAGCTGCTACTGTGCAGTCTGCATGAAACTCACAGCCATATTTTGGTGTTTTCACTTTACCACTGCACCTAGGAAAAAAATGAAGTTAATTTTTTTAAAGTTATTAGAAATGCCTCAGCCCCAATTGAGGTGCAAGTGAGATGACGTGCCAAAGTCAATAGTATGGATTTTATTTGATAGTAAATATGAGAGAGTGAGAGAGAGAGAGAGAGAGAGAGAGAGAGAGAGAGAAAGAGAGAAAAAGGAAGAGGAAAAAATAAAAAAAAGGTGGTGGGACAGAAATCTAGACAGATTAAAGTACCACCACTACATGGATCCTCATGGTGTCCTGTTGATCCTCTCCAGCTGGTGTTCTTGGTGGTGAGGGTTCTTTTTCTCCAGAAAAAATAAAATCCACTGGATTAATTTATGCTCAGGCCAGGTGGGAATGCCCAAGTACCCTCCCCACCCCACCAGGGCGAGGGCACAGTTTGACACAGTCTCTTGCAGCTGACTCTGGATCTGCTGCATCTCTTTGCATCACCTGCAATGCTGTGGTGCAAGGGCTCAGGAATGAGTCTGGGGAGTGCTTTGGGGGTCTTTGATGGATTATGACACCCCCTCAGCTGCCTCCCATGTGAATGTCCTGTGGATGTGGCCTACGGGGTTGGGGGTTTCACAGGTGGGCTGTGTAAGGGAGGATGGGTGTTCACTGCCTCTGACCAGAGGTCACACATCTGAAATCTCCTCCTCATCCCTTGGTTAGGGCAGTCTGTGCAAACCTGGCCTCTGTGGGCTGTGGTCTCCCCCGCCCCAAAATCAGCCAGAGATGATTCTCAGTGCAGCTGGGTTTGGCTTTCTTGCTGATGCATTCTCCTCCCTCATCCCCAGATAATTGAACAGTATCCCTTTTATTTATCTACATGGCTTAACTCACAGTCCAAGGTTCCAGTCAGGAATTTTCAAGGAGGGATGGGCTTCTGTGGTTGTAGCTTCTCTATACAGATATTCCTACAATGGGCAAAACTCCTTCATAGCAATTTTTAAAGCATGAACCATTTCAGTCTCTGATATCACTGGAAAAGTGAAACATGAAAACTCACAATGAGTTTTGAGTCCCAGAAGACTGCTCATTCCAAAAATACCTGTTATTTCAGACAGCGTCATAGCCTGTCCATAATGAACTGTAGCTCATGTAATAAATACCTCCAGGAACCTGAGAGCATGACCCAAACCACTCTGTTTCACAAGCTGTATAAAGCAAGGACCACAATGATAATATCATGTCAAGAGACACAGAGATTCTGGAATCAGATAATTTAATTTAAAGTAGATAATTCAGCATGCATCAATTTAAAGTGAAGTACCATCATACTCATGAAGCTCATTTTGTCCAGAAAAGTACTGCCCATTATTTGGAGAGATCGATGTCAGAAGGTGACTTTGACCCTCAAGCTGCCTCTAGTGTTGATGTCCACACTGACTGTAATCAATACTCTGTAGCATCCCACAGCAGCCTAGGCACAAGGGGAGAATAAAATAAAAAATATTGAAATATTTCATTGTAACTTATCCTTTAATAACATAAATGAGGGTTCTATACCCACACAACTTCTGAAATGAAGAGCTATAATATGAATAGCCAATATCTGAATGATTTTTGTGATTCTTATAAATCTGAAGAGAAAGCTACAGATGTGAAACTCTCATACATTCAAAATGACATCTAGGCAGAATCTAGATATTAGCAAGCAAAAAAATATATTGGCAGAATGTTGTTAAAAATTTGAAAAAAAATCACTTCTTCAGAGTAACTTTGAAAGATAAATAATTATACAAACTTGTCCAAATAATTGATTTTTATTCCTTCACTGAGACTATAAAAACCTTTGAGCTATAGAATCTACTTTAAAAAAGGATGGTTAAAATTCCAAATGTATTTAATAAGACTGTGAGATAAGCATTAAGATGTATGTTTGGATCATATATAGAATTAGGCATGGGAAAAAAAATGATGGTATATGTACACACCAGAAGTTCAAAGAAAAGCTCATTAATGTTCTGTTGATTTTCAGAAGACTTGATGAAACCCAATGTGTCAGATAAATACATATTTTTGAATGCCTAATGGTAACATGAAATATGCAGCTAATGAAAAAAATGAGTACTTGGGGAGAAAGTAGCAATACAAACAGATTGTGAGGCTGCTGAAGACTGTAACATCAAGAGAGATGTATGCCAAGGTTGCATGCTTTATCTCTGCAACTGTTCAGCACAGATGCAGAAAGCATAACAATCTGCAGAAGAATCAAAAACATTGTAAATGAGAGGTCTGAATGAAGGAAGTGAATAGTAACAGCACAGTGGGTGCTGGTGATCATGTTTGAATATCATTGACTAGAGCAGAATTCAGGAATTCCCTGTGAATAGCATCTCAAAGGGTTTCAGAAGAGTGAAAAATGTTAAGAAAACAATATTAAAAAAAAACATCAACTGAATAAAATCAGCAAGAGAAATTCCCAGATCTTGCTGGACTGACTGAATAGGTCTATTAATGGAGTGATTTCTGAGGCTCTGGTTCTCTTGTCTTTCAACATAGTGCATATTTTAAGAAAATAGTCTATACTCTAAAGGTAAACCCCAAAATTAGAAAGGAACATTTCAGTGCTCTATATATAAGAAGCCAATATATTTTTTTTTAATACAGCTTAATTAAAAACCTTAAAAAGGAGGATGAAACACTAATAACTTCAAAATGTGATGTTTGCATGTAAACAGTCTACTTCTATTCAAATACATTGGTCCAGCTGATGCCTCCTTGATTTAAATATGGACAAAACTTATGTAATTAAAGTATTATTCTTGTCTGTTTCTAAATCAGTGTATCTCCTACATTTATAGTTACATGCCAATTCCCAAGGTCTGCTAATGCAATAGCCAAAATGCTCTTAATGAGTACAAGGAAAAAAAAATAGCAAAACACCCCTACCTACAGCACCCCACTTCCATAGTTTAGTTCAAAAAACCCTGTAAGCCTTGTATTTGAATCTATTTTTCAGGTGTGGAGTTACCAAGCACGAATTTTCCAAGTGATCAGTACTGTATTATGTTCTGAAAATTAATCTTTCTGCAGATTAATATACAGTTTCTGACTAAGAAGGTGCCTTTAATTTAGTTAAGATCCCAAATTCAGAGCACAAAACACAAAGCTTGCACTGAATCTGCACTCACTATGGGACTGAACTAAAATTCATGATAAAATGAAAGTAATTTTACAGGCAGTGAGTCATTAAGTTATTTTAATTTTCACCCTCTAGTGCAGTAGAAAAACATCTGAAGCAGATGGATTTTGCAGGTAGTGAAACATTTTAAAAGAACAAGGGAATTTAGGCATAAATGCTTTTGAGGGAGAAAAATGAGAAAATGGTAAAATTACTTGGAAGACCAGAGAGAGAAAAGAAATTAAGCAAACAAAATTGCCAGATTTCAAATGCTGGCAACAGCGTATCAATGAAGAAACACAATGAATTTTTAAGACGCAGTACCAGCCAAGAAAGGGAAATGTTCTGGGGAGGTGTTTCTCATGAAAATTAATTTTGTTTTCTTTTTTTCTATTCCCCATTGAAGGAATTTTGAGTTGGCATTTGGATGCTTTTTGCAAACTTCCGCAAGCAATTATGTTACGTGTATCAAAAGCTGATGAAATCTTTTCACTTCTTTCTAATGAACACATTTCTCTTGTGGGTTTTTGTTTATGGAATTAAACTGAAATATTTTATTCCCTACCACTCGCTTTATGTGTTTTGAATAATGCAGTAAATTCTCACACATTCTGCCGTGCCCCAAAACAAGGTTAAATACACAATCCTTCAGTTATGTTTTATAGCAAATTGAAAGGGAAATGTCAGATGAATGAAACTCCATGATCTTGCAAAGGAAAGCCTCCTGGTAATGCTTTCATTAGTCTCTCTGTTTTAAGGTCCAAATGGCTTTGGAGTTTTGCCCATTTTTGTATTTTTTAGGTATTTCCTTCTCTTCCTAATTTTACCCAACTGCTGCTATATAGTGATGTTGCAGTACCAAATCTGCATGTAAAACTATTGTATAATATGGATGCCTCTTTCTTTCTGTAAGGCAAAAATGCTTTGCTATCAAAAGGATGTATTCCTAATTATATGAGGAAACATGATGACTTTTGTCATAATTTTTTTTTCTTTTACACAAAAAAAAAGCCCAGTAATTTGTCTTCTTGTGTGACATTTTCTCAAAACTCTCTACAACTTTGGGATAGATGTCATCTTGAAAGAGGATGAAGAGAGAAAGAAGGAATTGAGAACTTCAGAAATCTTCAATACAACTGTTCCCATTTCCTATCTGATTTGATGCTGCCTCTTGAGATTCGGATAAACATACCCCTTGTGACTCATTCCCACTGAGACAATTTAAGAGAAAAAAAAGGTGTTGTCAGATAAGGATATCAATGCAGAGTTTAATTAAGCCATAAATTACAGCTTCAGTTTGTAATTTTAACCTTAGTCTCCTTTTTCCCTCAGACTTCAAATATATTGTATCTCATTTTTTAATGACGCAATGATGACATTTGATTGATTTTTTCAGTGTGAGTTATTGAGTATATAAAAAGGGAATTAGCAGCTGTATTCAGGGTCAGTTCTATTTTGGAAGGACACATTTGTCAGAGTATATCTTTGCTGCTTGACAGTGTGTGGGTTGGACTATTAGCACTGAAAAATAAGGTGTATGTCAGTCTAACCTCCAGCTCTTTGTTAAAAGGAGAGAAAAGAAAACATCAGTTGAGCAGTAGAAAAGTAGAGAAGAAAGTGTGAAAGATGAACTGCAGGCGTTTCAGAAGCAGATGGGAAAGTATTTTAGCTGTTTCCTGAAATCACTGGGAAGTTACAGAAGACAAGGATGTTTGGATGGATGGAGCATTAAATGTGTCAACACTTATGATTTTACCTTGGTTTCACGGGTTTTTTATTTGTTAGGTCCTTTTGTTTGTTTCTTTGGGTTTGGAGCTTCCTGGTTTGTTTTTGGGATTTTGTTGTTGTTGGTGGTGGTTGTTGTTGTTGGGTGTTTTTGCTTGATTTTCTTTTTTTTAATGAGTTTGACCATTTTTAACTATCCAGAAAATAGCTGAATCATTCCATCTGCACTTTAGAGCAGGTTCAGTACAGAAGTCAGCAGAACAGTAATAATCAAGAGGCAATAGAATCAGGAAATAGCAGTGTGCATTCATCTCTGGAAGTGTTCAAGCCTAGGCTGGGCAGGGCTTTGAGCCACCTGGTCTAGGGGAAGGTATTTCTGCCTACTGCAGAGGGGTTAGAACTGGATGATCTTTATGGTCCCTTTCAACCCAAACAATTCCATACTTCAGTGGTTGGGATCTAACTCAAGTTGTAAATACAAAATTATGCTGCATTGAATAAATTCAAAGAGGAGAAAGCCACCATCTTCCAGAGGTTATTTTTTAAAGGAAAAAAATAAAACACAACTCTTACAAAATTTCCAGAATACAATTTCAGTTTGTTTTCCTAAAAGTTACAACACACAGATATCTGAATTATTATGATAACATATATTTCCAGATACAAGCAATTATTGGGGTGAATCTATAGTTTTGTTTTAATCAATGCACAGTTCAAAAATGGTCTGCAGAGAAACATTTAAAACTTGCAGACTATCTCTCTACAGATCAAGACAGATGATGTTTAAAAGTGAGTGGTAGGTGCCTTGGCTTTTGGATAGCAATAATCACTTGAGTAACTGCACATTGCATTACTGTGTGCAACTGTTCTGATCGCAGTGAGATCCCTGGTCACTCACTTTAAATTTGTATCATCAATAAAGGAATTAGGTCATAAGTGTCAAGTAGGAGCAGCCTAAATTTTGGAGACAGTAGTTAATACCTATCGTTCCGTTCAGCTTTCTTTTACCCAGTAGTGCAAACTAAACTGGATCCTGTTCATTTCATTCTCAATGACATGCGCAGCTGTTACTATTTTACACAATAAAGCAGGAAATAATGAAATAGGGAAAAAGAATTGGGGTTGATTCCATTGCAGGTTGAAAGAGCTATAGTAGCTAATAATAAAATAGGAAAAAGTTTTGGGACTGGTTCTGTTGCAGATTGACACAGCTCTGAGCTACCTTGGCAGCACAAAAAGGTCTATAATGATTTTAGCTAAGAAGCACTGAGCTCATTAAATAGGCAGTTTTATTGGGATGGAAATATGTTCACAGAGGAATTCTGGACTACTACATGTCTGAAAGTATTTTAACATGTGTGCCTTGAATCACTTATCTCTTTTTGACTGCATTTCCCACAGCATTCTCCTGGAGAAACAGGCTATTCGTGCCTTGGACAGGTGCACTATTTGCTGGGTAAAAAACTGTCTGGATTGCCCAAAATGTGGTGGTGAGTGGAGCTAAATCCTGTTCGTGGCTGGTCACTTAGTAGCTCAGTATTTGGGTCTGATCCTGTTTAATAATGTTACCCACTATTTCAAGAAAGGAACTGAGTGACCCCTCAGTCAGTTTGCAGAATGTCCAAGTTGGATAGGAATGTTGACAGCCTGGAGGAAAAGAAGGCTCAACAGAGAGATCTGGACAGGCTGGATCAATGGGTTAAGGCCAATTTTATGAGGTCCAGCAAAGCCAAGTGCTGGGTCCTGCCTTTGAGTGAGAAGAACAACCTTCCTACAACCCCAGGCAGCACTACAGGCTGAGGCAGAGTGGCTGGAAAACTGCCATGGGGAAAAGGGCCTGGGAGAGCTGGTCAACAGCAGCTGAACGTGAGCCCAGGTGGCCAATAAGGCCAATGGCACCTGGCCTGTGTCAGTGATAGTGTGGCAGCAGGACCAGGGCAGTGATTGTCCCCTTGTACAGGGCACCAGTGAGGCCACACCTCAAATCCTGTGTCCAGTTCTGGGCCCCTCACTGGAACAAAGGCACTGAGGGGTGTCCTAGGGTGACGTTATGATGCTTGCATCCCCAGTCATTGTTCTGTTTATGCTGGGTATTATGCTCTGTATCTTCAATCCTGGCTCTGAAGAGCAAAGATTTGTTCTCTTTTGTTATCAGTTGTCAGCCTGCTCACTCCTGCAGCGGTCGGTGGGACACAGAGACAGGGGCAGTACATAGCGCTGCTTTTGCTTTTTGGCTTTTGCTTTAGCTTTGCTCTTGCTCCTGCCTTGCTCCTGCCTTGCTGCTGCTTCGCTCCTGCTTGTTAGTTAGTTTAACTAGGAAGTCCAAATTTTCTCAGGACTGTTTTTCTTTTCTTTTCTTGGAACCACTCGAAGCTGCTCTGGACTGGGAACTGGGAAACATCAAGAGTTTGCACCTTGTGGCTGCAGCAGCCATCCCCAGCACTGGAGGGACTGATAACAGAGCAATCACTCCCAAGACAGACTTTCTGATTTTGTCATCTTTTTCAGAGCGGTGAAAGAGTGGTGTCATCTGGTATTTTGTGTGCTGGGGGGGGAGCTATGCCTGTTGAATAAACAGATTCTTTCCGCTTGTCTCCGAGGAATCCTTCCCAAACCGGCTGGGGGGAGGTGCCGTGTGGGCTTGCTTTCTGGAGGGGCCCCCTTTGGTGGAGATTTTCTCCCAAATTTGACCTAAACCAGAACAAGGGGCTAGAAGGTGTCCAGAGAAAGAAACAGAGCTGGGGAAGGGTGTGGAGCACAAGTCTGATAAAGAGAGAGTTGCAGAACTTCATCCTGGAGAAAAGGAGGTTTGGGGGAAGCTTCTTGTTCTGCAGAAAAATCTGAAGGGAAGTTAAGGTGAGTTGAGGGATTTTTCCATTTTCCCAAGTGAAAGGACAAGAAGAAATACCTTCAAATTACACCAGGGGATTTAGATTGGGTATGAAGAAAAAATTATTCACAGGAATGTTTATCAAGCATGCCCATGGAACAGCATGCTCAGGAAAGAAGTTGGGTTGCAATCTCTGGAGGTATTTAAAAGATCTGTGGACATGGTTTAGTGATAGACTTCTTAGGGACATGGTTTAGTGATGGACTTCACAGTGCTGGCCTTACATTTCAACTCAGTGGTCTCAAAGGACTTTTCCAACCTAAATTATTCTATGATTCTATGCCTGAGTCATCCTTACTGACAGAACAACCTATTGGCTCTACTTGAAGGTACAAAAAAAAGCCAAAACTATAACTTCAGAATCAGGAATTGCAAGGAGTCTCCTGCCCTGGAGCTGTGTTTCATTTTCTCTCTATATAATGAGATGGGGTCTATATAGTTATATAAATTAAGGCATTATCTCAACCATTTTTTCTTTGGGATATGAAAAAAAACCCAAAAAACAAAGGAAAATAACGTCTAATTAGAAAACTTTGAAATGGTTTCTGTTTAAAATAATATATTTTAAAATATATTATATATTTAAATATATATTATTAATATATATTTATATATTTAAAATATTTAAATATATATTATATATTTAATATATATTTTAAAGCTATTAAAAGCATATAATAGTCTGCAGAGCTTAGTATAATCATGTTATGAATCCATCTCTGTATTGGGATCTGAAGTTTTCACTGTTCTGTGTTTTATTTTCAACTTTCCTTTGAAGTATGAATTATGCAAGTAATAAGACCATGCTTTACAGAGAGACACAGGCAGAGATCATCAAAAGGTCTTGAGGTATGTTAATTTGTTCCCAAGTGGGTTATCATCCTCATTTTTTCTTTGGAATAAATACTAAAATTCCCCTTTTCCTTAAGGTACACGGTAACCACTTCTATGGCTCTTACAATCAAGGGATGTCCTCTCTGACAGAACCTATTGCTCATATCAACAACAACAACAATAATTAATAGATAGATAGGTAGATAGATAGATAGATAGATAGATAGATAGATAGATAGATAGATAGATAGATAGAAATATTTGCAAGGGAGATGAACATTCAGTCTCAATGGAATGGGTGTGGACTGTGGTTTGAAGATCTCACTGATCCAGCAGTGTGACACATGGAAATAGCACTGTCCACAGGAAGCAGAAAAAGAAAGAAATATAATGCAAAGCAAAGCTGCTTTAATGATTAGATACATCTTTGAAATATTTGTCAGAACAGTTTAATATTTAGGCTATCACTAGAGGTCAAAAGATTATACCTATTAGTATGTTTTAAATCTTCTGTTACTCTTGATGTTTCAGGCCACATTCTAAAAGCCAGTAAGGAGCATTCTCCTAAATTGCTTCTGGAGGAGATGTGAAATGTCATTTATGCATCAACCAGTTCTGTACCATTAAAGCAGAGGGCTTCCTCTGTATTTTTTATTTCCTAGAGGCCTGAAGCCACTCGTTATTATTTTACAGGAACAATTTAAGGAATTAAATATGTTTTAACAAATTATGACTACTTCAAGTTTTGGAGGGAACCAGTGCTCTGTCTGCAGCTGTAAGGAACTGGGTTTGTGAGAACTGTATCCCTTCGTGTCTCTGAATGCATTACCTACTGGATCAGAATGCAAACTGAGACACCATCAAGGCAAAAAACTCCAGCTCATGAGTTCATGACACACAGGGATTCACAGGCTAATGAGTCTAAATGTTAGCCTCTAATAAGCATTAGTTTTACTGTGGTTAAATCCCAAAAGAGAACTAATAATCAGTGAATGTCATCCCAGATAGGTAATACTGAATAGCATTTAAGAAAGAAAACAAGAAAAAGAGTGAAAGGCTGATCCTGGGGACAGGGGGTGCAGGAGGGGCAGCCCCCAGCAGTGGATGGGGCATTCCCAGTCCCGGGTCTCTGTGTATGAGTGACTGGCTTTGGGCCCCAAGCAGTAGAGAAGTAGAGAAGCAAGGAGAAGAAACAAAAAGAAACAGGCAAAACCCACAAGACAGCAGTATCTCTGGTCAGAGATATTGCTGGCTGGGGGCTGTGTACAAATCACAAACAGGATGGGACTGCTGCGGAACGTGCCTTGAGCTGTTGTATTTTCCAGCATCGGTCTCATTACACGGTTATGACAATGGGAAGATGCTACTAGCTCACATCTTAGGCAGCAGATTAAGAACTTAATGTTACAACTCACTTTATAAGTTTTTTGACCAATCACACAAAGCAAAAGCACATTGACAGCAGTTCCATTCCATCACTATAAGCACACGTACCTTTGGTTAAAACAATGCTTGCTTATTTCAAATACAATACCTGCTTGTAAGCCTTAAAACACAATGCACAGAGCTCCATTATTAGGCTTCAAACTTCCTAATATCTTGCTAGATAAACTTTTCTGAAGCTTAGAGAATTATTCTAGATAAGTGTTAATACATAGACCATTGTTCTATTTGTCCTTAGTTTCTACTTTTTAAATAATGTTTCTGCTGACCTATCTCATGACTGCTGCTTAGCTCTAATCATAGTTCTACTGCCTCTGAGGCCTGCCTTTTGTGGCTTTACCAAAACCCTCTAATTTTGTGAATTCCCACAAGAGACACCACATTGCATGGCCCTCAAGCCAAATCTCCCAGCCAGGAGGACACAACCACCCTCACTCCCCCAGCTCTCACAGGAAATCCTGGGCTGCTCTCACCCATCACAGTACTCCTCTAGGTGGGGGGCAGGGCAGTGACCCCCTCCAAGACACAAAAAAAAATAAACAAAAATGGTATGGAATAAAAACATAAACAAAAACCAAAAAAGAAAAACAAAACAAAAAGCAAAACCAAAACCACCCCATACCCAAGACAAATAGTAAGGACAAATTGCCAGTGTGAATGAGAAAATGACCTGTTTCTGATGGCAAGAACTGTTTGTATGCACTTTGACTAAGGTCAGAGTGTGATTTGAATTCTATTTATTATGTATTTTGAACATAAAGTTATTCTCCATACTCAGATCAGTATTAAGCACACTTTGAGTATTCCACTAAACATTGTTACAGCATCATTTTTAAAGGCTGTTATTTGTTGTGAAACAATTAAAATTCTAGGCTGATCCTTGTGCTTTAGGGATATAAACAATATTTATGTTTAATGCTCAGTAAAAAGTTGAATGACATTTTACAAACAAAGGCATGAACATTGTGTAAGTCTTTCCTGTGTTAATTATAGCCCATACCTTGTCAATCTCATCTGCAACTGAGACTAATTATCTGCCATATAAAGAGACATGCCTATTGATTTTGCAAAGGCTGAAACAGGCTAAACTGTACTCTCTTTCTAAGGATATAAAAAGCATTCCCTGCCTATATTGATTGCTTACCCCACAGAGCAATAGCAAATTGCTATTGTGGAAGCATAATGATGCTGAACATTTGTTGCACAGATGATAGGGTAATGTTTAAATGCTGTGTCTCCTGCTCTTTGTAGATTTACTAACAACATCCTTAATCATTCCTCTTCAAAATACCATGAATCCTAGAGCATACGCTAACCTAATGGTACAACATCATTTATAGACCATAGAATTTCATAAATTCAGAATTAATTGAATGAGATATTTTTTCATCATCAAATAGACTGGATGCCAATTTTGCATAATATTTCCCAAGACTTGGGTAGGAGTGAAATAAATTAGCTACAGCAAGATCCTTTCATCTCTTTTTATATATAGTACTTACTTGGCATATAGTCTACCAAAAGTAAAATAATTACTTGAGGAATTATTAATTACATACCATGAAAAAGACAGACTGAATCTGCTCCTTGCATCCTTCTAAGGGAGAGTTTTATAACGTTTTTGTACTTCATTTACCTGACATAGGTATTATGGTCTGATTAAATGAGGTTTGAAAATATGGATAAGTAGCATGAATTTTATTTAGCTGAGTGTTAATTCTTAATATTGGAGTTATGCAAATTCATTTGTACTGAACATCCAATTAAGATAAGAACTATCCATTTTCTAATGTTATTGCAGAATCACAGAATGGTTGGGGTTTGAAGGGACCTGTGAACAGGGTCACCTCAAGAAGGTTGCAAAGGATCACACATCCAGGCAGGTTTGGAATATCTCTAGTGAGGGACACTCCACAACCTCACTGGACAGCTTGCTTCCAGTGCTCTGTCACACTCAGAGAAAAGATGCTTTCCTTACATTCCAATGGAAGTGTCAGTGTTTCAGTGCCCATTGCGCCTTGTCTTGATGCTGGGCACCACTGGAGAATCTGGCTCCTCTTGACACGAGCCTTTGGGATATTTGCATGCACTGATAAGAACCCCTCCCTGGGGTCTCTTCTCCAGGCTAAACAGGCTCAGCTTCTGCAGTCTGGCCTCATAAGAGAGGCTCCAGACCCTTCATCTTCTTCATGACTCCCAATCAACCATCTCCAGTATCTCCTTATCTTTCTTGTCCTCTGACCACACTCAGTTCTCCAATTCTTCCTGCGTGTTCCCCATGCTGTGTGTGGTGGTTTATAGGCATTGCAGAGAGGGAACCGAGCATACACGTTTCTGAGGAGGAGTGTGAGAGGATCCACCACATCTACACACACCCTTAAGGTGCTTGGTCTTCTGGTTCACACCTTGGGGGACAATCTTTTTGACAAAGATAAAGAATTCCTGACATGGCATTCTAGACAATATAAATCCTGATATAACGAAGCAATTGTTTACATGTTTTTCTTGTTTTCTAGTTTACACAGAACAAAATTCAGGGTGTATCTCCTGCACTGCACTACTCTCTTCCCTTCTCCCGTTTAGGAATACATTAAATTTCATGTCTACTTTTTTTTTTTTTTCCTTGAAACACAATCCTAAAGAGTAAGACATGGATTTGATAAAAAAGCAGAAAACTATTTGGAAAGTAGACCAGGATATAGACTGACAGAAACAACAAAAATTACAATTAGTTCTTCAGAGTAATATTAATATTTTCTACATTTTTTTTCTATGACAAACATATGTCCTTAAAAAACTAAAACAAATTTAAAGTCATTCCCAGTATGGTCTTATAAAGCATGAGTTTTCACAGTGGAATATTTAAAAATGTAGCAAGGAAACTATCTGGATTCTTAATAATCCCTGGATCAGATAGCAAAAAGACTCCTCCTTTCAATGGAGAGTCATATGAAAAGGTTTAAAAAAGGTGGAAGAGGGGTAGGGGATGACAAGACTGACCAAGCTTTGCACAGAGAGCAATGGAAAGATGTCCCATCACTGTTTGAATTCTAGGTGCCTGCACATATTTATATGAGTTATTAAGGATGATGACCTCTCATGAGATAAAGCAAAGAACCATAAGCACCCATTCTAACGTGTTTTCCCCGATTTCCCAAATTGATATAGGACAGAGTCTGCTTTTCAGATTTTCTGAGCAATCCACTAACCCAACATTTTTGTATTCTGAGCATCTGCTATAAAATATTTAGCCGTTCAAAATATCCAGCCATTTCAAATGGTCATGCCAATAAAATGATAATTTCTGACTGTAATCTGTGCTTCACACTTGTTCAACCAATCAATACTATTTTTCCTATTATGGGAATACATCTATTAATCATAGGATTGATACCAATTAAAACAATCCTGAGGAAAAAAAAAACACATGAGAAAAAACATTTGAAAATTACAAGTCACTATCTGTAGAGGGTTTTTTAAATCCAGAAACAGTAAGCAGGCATTCTTGTATAAAATGACAAGCTAAAAAAGTACAAATCAACCAGTTCAATAAGAACTGATACTTGCTGATTTCTGAATACTCATCCTTGCAAACCTGAACATTGTTTCCCAAGGAATTCATACAGTGGTGGCTTAAGGTTTTGGGTTGGTTGTTTTGGGGGTTTATTTTTGTGTGTCTGTTTTGATTTTGTTTAGTTTGTTTGTGGTAGAGAATACAATACTCGTGGCTTATTATCAAAATAGGAGCTGAAGCTGAATTCTATATACAGTAAGAGATTGCATTGAAAGATGGTATGAAAGCCTAAAAGTTATGAATTCACAGGTCCTTGAGATGATTTGATAAATGCAGTTAGATATTTAGAATATATTTATTATTGTAGTATACTATGACAGCATATTATATATTAATGGGCATTTTATATATTTGATATAATATTCTTATATGTCATTGCATATATTGTATTTACCAAAAGCACACAGTGACAGGACAAGGGACAATGTCTTCAAACTGAAAGAGGCCACATTTAGATTAGATATTAGGAAAAAATTCTTTACTGGGAGGGTGGTGAGCCACTGGTACAAGTTGGCCAAAAAAGTTGTGGATGTTTCCTCCCTGGAAGTGTTCCAGGCCATGTTGGATGAAGCTCTGAGCAATCTGGTGTAGTGAGAAGTGTCCCTGCCCATGGCAGGGGGTTGGAACTAAAAATATCTGAGGTTCCTTCCAACCCAGGCAATTCCATGACTCTTTGATATGTTTTAGTTCATACATGAAGTCAACAAATAATGAGGACAATATTATCTTATTTTTCTACTTCCATACAAAACATCCTTCTACCACTATCACAATGCACACTTTTTCTCTGAATTCAATAGATTTTCAAACAAAGCAATCCTTGTTGATTTAGTTTGCTCTTAAGACCCACATTGGCTTTCAGAAGTATTTCAGTCAGGACAACCTGTGACATCTATACAACCGTGCACTGTGCAGCTTAGCAGTAATGGAAAAATATTTACTTACAGTTTATTGGATACTTGCATCCAATGTGCTTTTTCTTGCATTTTCATATAGCAACTCTATCTAAAGCATGGGTGCTCTTAAACAATCTACGTTTTGTGGTTTTTTACGTCAATGAAAGATATAAGGTAGTTGTGATTGAATTTTCTTTTCATTATGAAGAAGGAAGTCAGGCCAAATGAAATGTAAATTGACAAGAACACCAAAACACTTGCAACGTTTGGATCTCTTTGTAGTAAATTCAACAACAATATCCAGTTAAGAATTTCAATTTACTCTCCTTCATCTTTTGGCCACATATATTTGTATACGTTTTGAAAAATTAATAACCTGTGCCAGAATGATTATTTCAGATATAGATCTGGTCATGTAGACAGTACAACAAATACTCTTTTCAGACATAAATTTCACCAGTTGACACAAGTTCCACCAAGGTTTTTTAAGAGCCTGTGATCGTATAAAAATTCAGGTTTAATGTACTCTCTATGCTACATCTGTGCACAGGATGAATTTCACCCTTAAGTCAAACAACTTACTTTGTTCTCTCTCTCTTACTTTTTAAAGTATGAGTACTCATGAATACTTGAAAAATAGAAATTAAACTGCTTCTTCATGAAACAAGTTGATAAACCTGACAGTTTTTAAATTCTATTTTTAACTTTTTAATGTTTCTAACAAAATATTCTTCCTTCAAAAAAAATCACCTTAGCAGATGTTTTAAAAATTGGTTTCTAAGCCATTTTCCTAAATTGCTTTGTTGCTCAGTTCCTAGTTAGTTCAACATTGTCTGAAACCTTGAGATTAAATTTATTTTACACTCTAGAAGTTAAACTTGACCAAAAAAAATAAGATCCTGAAGCTCTATTCTAACTTTCCTTTAAATGACCAGGTATTTCACTTTATATTCATTACCTTTTTTTTTTTTTTCTCATTGTATTTTTGTTTCTATTCAAGTGTATCTTGAACCAAAAAATGAATTAATTATTTCCCCATCTCGCCTGTTATTTAGGTTTTTTTTTTTTCATTTGGTGTAAATTTGGGTTGTTTTCTTTAGATTTTCCTTGCCACAAAAAGGCAGTACATTTAATTAAACAATGTGGGAGCTTGTCCTGGAGGGATGGGGCAGCATCTCTCTTGCCACAGAGATCAGCTAGAAGTTCTGTTGTAAAAAAATGTATTCATCTTCAAAGAAAACACACACAAATGGCAATTATCACATGGAGAGCAAGGAAAGTTTTCTCCAAATTTTCTGTTAACGTGCCTTCAGTTTTTTACTGAAAAATAATAATAAAAAATACATTGTCATGAGGTACTTTTTTTTCCTTAAATTATCTTAAACAAAGATAATTTCTTTAAATTTCCTTAATTATCTTACACAAAGGATCAAAGAAACTAAAACGTTGTAGGTAATTAATAATAGTAAATCAGCATTGCCTCAATGGAAGTTTAAAGGTTATGCTTTTTTCTTATATGAGGATCTAGGTCAACAGATGCAATACTTCTGAATATATAAATAATCCTTCCTTTAATATTCCAGAGAGTTAACTCTTCATCAAGAAATTCTTCTTCATCTTGGTTCCATACACAGAGTATTTTGGACATCTTAAAAATAAATAGGTTCATTGTGAGTACTTTCAACTTAATTATCATGAAAACCAAAACCAACAGTCCTCTCTGCAAGGTATTTGAGCTTCAGACAAAGTAGGAAAATACTTATGAAATATTAGAGCTTCCAGCTGAAGGTGAAAGAATTATTAATTATTCTGGTGGTGGAGTGAAGAGGGATGATAATGACACTGACATGCAGGGTGCTGACCTGAAACCTTTCCTTCATAATTCCTGACT
The DNA here is from genome assembly GCA_013398405.1 of Pheucticus melanocephalus. Lineage (NCBI taxonomy): Eukaryota > Metazoa > Chordata > Aves > Passeriformes > Cardinalidae > Pheucticus > Pheucticus melanocephalus. Next base: position 730,191 of record VZSJ01000649.1, on the reverse strand, counting down.
CCCTACAAGTCAAGATGCAAAATCTTTAATTCATTGTTAGGCAGTGAAGGTTTACCCGTGCTGGGTACATGTGAGACCCTCAGTAATTCTGTCTGTATTCTCAGGAGTTCCTAGAATATATTGATTAATGTAGCAAGGTGGGAGGAGCTTTTTGAAGAGCAAAGCCTATTCCACTAATTGATATTTTATGGCATGACTTCTATATTATTACTGGTCAATTATTATTTCTTTTTTTGTCTGGATTTTGAGAGGCTAGTGGGAAGGAAGAGAGGCAAAATTATTACCCAGATGGATATTTCTATTGGGAGTGACAGCTACTTTAAAGTATTTTTAAAAAATTATAAATGCAAGACTTATTAATGATGATTCCCTTGAAAAATGAGATTAAAGATAATTCAATCACTCTTTACCACTTTTTCATTATCCCAGAATGTCCCAACTTTTCTTTCACTGGGACCTAATTAACGTGTTTACTTTGGGGTTAATTAAATCAGTTAAATTACTTGAAATAAACTTCTGAGAAGTGATTTATGGTTTTATTAGGACTTACAAAGAGCAATTTTCTTTATTACCTGACTGTTTCCATTGATCTCGTTTGAGATATTATAGTGATGCTATAGATGCATATACGAACCCAAATGCAATTAATAATTTTTTTATATTTTTACACTCTATTTGAATATAATAGTGGAATGCAACTCCAGAATAGTTTGCATAAGATCACAATTACAATAATTTAATTTAATTTAATCATTGTATTTGAGGGTTGAGAGTGGACTACTTGATACTTAAAACCAGGAAAAGAGCCATGACAGTGTTGGTGGGTATGACATGTGCCTGAACTTTTTTTGCAAGGAAGTTAGAACTACTTAGCATTAACAATGTTCATGCTTTGTATCTTCAGTGCAAAGTAAGAATACTATGCTATGAGCTGGGATGAAAGTATAAAAATTATTGAAATTTGAAAATACTGTCTTTAAGACAACTTTTAAAACTGATTGCCTAATAAATATTGAAGTTAACTTTTTTCAGACTGCTTGACTAGTGAACCTGGAGAAAAAGACTTCCATATCCTCACAAAAACATCAGGTTTTAAAATAGTGATATAGTGTTATTTATGCCTAATTTATCAACTCAAGCAAAATACGTACTAGTAACATTAGGAAATGACTAGGAACTTTAAAATAGTTTCAGATTTCATGTGATCTATTTTACTGTGATTTGGAACTTCTACAGAAACTGGGAGAGACTTAGGTGTCCAACCTGAAGGGCAAAAGAAAAGGCATACAAGCATGCATGCAGTTCTAAAATTTCCAGGTCATAAGAAGAGTAAAATCTCATTCTCCAGGCTATAGACCTGTTCAGGAAGCAATAAAACATCATTCCCAATTTTGTCTTTCTGGAATAGACAAATTTAGGAATTATTTGAGTACTTTACAAGTAAGTTGGAAATATACTTGGAGGAGAAAAATGTAACTCTTGAGTGACTGTTAGATATACAGGAAATGCCAAGAAAACCCCAGGGTAAGTGGAAGATGTTCTTAATTTGTAACACCAGGAGTGTTTGAGCATTAAATGACACAACATCTGACCACTGCATTCATGTGTAATATGAAAAAGGGGATGAGATGGGAAACAACTACATGTATATACTGTTGATTTTCCTTACTTTTATTAAATTCATATTTTCAAATGTGTCCTGATGATTGATTAGGATGTGATGGCTGTTGTCTTGCACTGTAATATTGGAAGGAAAATTGTTTCTCTAAAACCATTAGCAAAACCCTAGAGGCGTACTGCTCCTACCAATTTATTTAGGAATTTTTCTTTCCAATTAAAATTTCTCTGATGTTTTCATAGCAACACACACAAAATATATTCTAGTGATAAAAATGTCCAACAAAAGTCATGAAGGAAAAAAATTAATATATAAAATGCTCTAGTAAATCTCATGAGTTTCCTTATCATTGCATTTTGAAAATACACTAAGAAATGAAATAGAAACAAATACAGTTTGTATTTCTATGTTTAAAAAAATAAATATCCTGCACAATACCTTCAATGTAACACTTTCACAAAAATGAACTTATCTAGAAATGCAAAGCACTTTACAAACAGCAGTTAGTTCATTATTAGCAGCATAATAATTTGGTTCTACAAAGATAATTTCTTAGAGAATTGTGAGAATACTTCAAACATCATAGTCACCATTATGAATATTAAGAATGATCAACACCTTCCAAGAACTGTTCTGAATGAAATAGAAATCACCTATGTGCTGTAAATTGTCATTCGATTTGAAATTTAATGTCATGGCAATTTCACTGTTTCTAGACCATACTATTAAATTGTTCTGTTTATTTGAATCTAAATTTAAAAGAATAGGCATAAATCTTCCCCTCTCTATCTCTGAGTGCCATTTTATAGAGATGAAGAAGTGCAATGTTTACAAACTGGATCAGGGGAAGAATGAAAAATATTGCACAATATAGCCACAGATATTGCGACTGATAGAGTCAGTGCACATATAGAACAATGCTGGAAGAAATAAGCCTTTTCTGAATTTCTCTTAGGAGAGAAAGAAGAATCCAAAGTGCATAGTTTCCTTGCATTGTATCTTAATGTCAATTCAGTGTATTAAACAAAGTGTAATATAGTCACTTTATTTGCAACATTTGCAGTCAGTGACTTTTATCAAAGACCTTCCAAACTGAAGAAAGTTTATTATCTTCTAGTTTTGGGTTTTTTTCTATGGTGTGTTGTTTTGGTATTTTTAATTTAAGATGACATACACAAGAAGTATTTTACTCATTACTGATATATACAGTTTATTTCAATTTATTTTTTCAGTAAGTTTATGTAGGCATCTCTCACCTGTAAAGCTACCATTGACTGCCCTCACTTTAAACCAAAATTTACCTTCTACACAAATCTAAATTTTTTTCACTATCATTGTGAATTAAATGTAATCAAAACACTGAAATATGAAACTGTTCACATACTACAGACCAGTAGTATGAAAAATTGATCTATCTTTATATATGAAAATATTTGTCATTGGGAATTCATGTTGTACACTCTTGACATGAAGCCAATATGCAATATTTTCTATACTTTGTTGTATATTACAGATTTCTTCATTTTTCTTTCTTAAAGAACATCTACTGCCTGATTCTTGAGTTACATAGCATAAAAAAATTATTAATGGCTAATTTTCATTTTTCAGACAAGACACGATAAAACATATTTTCAAAATATGTTTTATACAGATCTATAGATAACATTCCATATAGATAGCATGGGAGTTCCAAATCATAATAAGATAAACATAACAATTTTATAACCATATTTTTTAACTGTGATAACTATATGTGAAACAATTTCAGCAACAATGAATATGGTAAAACTCTTTATGTTGCTTCCATTAAGTCTATAAAATTAGCTCTCAATGAAAGAACCAAAAAATGATATTGTCAGATATTTCATTTTTTAATATATATTTGATTTTTAAAGGCGAACTTAAAGTAGTATTAGTGACTCTCCATTATGAAATGAGTGATAATTAATTTCTTGCTACAGTCACTTTGTTTATATTCACCCCTATTTTTCTGCAAAAAGCCATTCTGCCCTTTCATGAAAAATGTCAAAAAATGTTGTGTTTTCTCCTTAGTTTTCATATGAAACTTTTGAAAAACTGAAGAGAAAAAGAAAATTTAAAAATAAAATGGAGATGTCAAATATTCCTTAGATGTTACACCAAGCACAACTTTTCAGAAGCAAATATCTGTAGGAAATGAAAAAGAGGAACAGTGATGGATTACATGAATACTATGATTTGTATTTATTAGTCTCTGTTTTCTTCCCATCTGCAAGTATTTAAAAATTAAGCATCTCAGATATAGAAGTACAACTCTATATTATCTGCCTGCATTTATCATCAGGGGTTGCACTAGATAATCTTTAAGGTCTCTTCCAATGCTAACCACTTTCTATGATCTCCCCACTAAAGCTGAAGAGATATGAAAAACTCAGTTGCACCTACACCAAAATCTACTACTACAGAGCTCATGCTCTGCCAAAACCACTAAATAGTTGCATTACCTGCCAGGTGTGTTGGCATGGAGGGATGCACTGGCAGTTAGTAACAAAGATCCTTGTGACAGATTTTCTTGTAAAAATATGTTCAACTCCTCTCTCTTCCTCACTCATACATGACCATTGTGGCAATCAATGCCACTTCTAGTTGTGTTGTCTCAGTCTGCATGGTAGTTCTTCTGCCAATGGACTTATTGGATTAGGTGAAATTTGCAGAAGAGAAAGGGAGATTTTCACTGCTTTTCACAATAATTTGATCCTGCTCAATGAAAAACAGCATTTTGGAGAGAATGAAGGATGTGACAGGTGAAATAGATTTGCAGGAGTGAACTGGAAAACTGTAGGTCCTCTGAGAATAGAAAGATGTTTGAAAGAACAGAGAAGGAGATCCACGATGAGGAATCTGGAACTGCAGAAACAAAAGCTTCACATGAACCAGAGGAAATGGGAAAGAGCAGCTCTCAGAGGCACTGAGGTTAGTGGAATGACGTTTGGAAAACAAGGTTTTTCCACGAGGAATGAAGAGGATGAGAAGCTTTTATAAACCGCTTTTTAATTTCTTTTCTGATCTAGTCAGAATCAACTGACCTAGTTTTGTACTTTTTCTCTTTTATCTCTATAAATAGCTAAATATTATAGCAAATATTCTACAAAAACTTGTTTTCTTTGAAGTCAAAAGCTCTTTAGTCTTCTTAAGGTGGCTCATTATAAGATTATTTTGGCCAACATTTCACCTCAAAACTGTGATTGTCACTCTATTTGAAGATTGCAGACACACCACGTATCTAGAAGAAGCTCTTTTAGCATAAGAAGCATCTGATCAGAGAATCTCAGAATGTCTCAGTTTGGAAGGGACCACAGTCCATGCTGTCTGCTCAAACAGGGTCATCCCGGAGCACAAGGTCCAGGATTGTGTCCAAATGGTTTTGGGATGCCTCCAGTAAATGAGACTCTGCGCTTTGTCTGGACAATGTGTTCCAGTGCCCAGACACTGAACAGGAAAGAAGTTCTTCCTCATGTTCAGGTAGAAGTTGCTGTGCATCCATTTCTTCCTGTTGCCCCTTGTCCTATTGCTGGGCACCCCTGGTCCCTGCTCTGACCCCTCCCTGCAGGCACTGACAGACACTGATGAAGACCCCTCTGTCTTTCTTGAGGCTGAACAGCCCCAGTTCCCTCAGCCTTTCCTCATAAGAGAGAAGCTCCAGTCCCTTCCTCATCTCATAGCCCTCAACAAAATCCTTTTCAGTAAAAGAATGATTTTTTATTCTGGCTGTATGTCTGAAGGGTGTTTCAACTGTACTTTGGAGTGAGTTTAAGTCGCACCGTCACCACCTCCTGCAGCAGCCTGTTCTCAGACAGTAAGAGGCCACACACAGGACTGAAAGGAGATCAGAATGAAGATTGAAATACAGCCTATAATTTCATTCTTATTGGATTTCTGCAATATAAGCAGTATAAGCAATATAAGCAGTTCTGTTGCTTTTTCTTTCTGTTTGATCTGTCTCCTTGGACTAATTGAAAAATTCAGACTCTCCAGAAGGTAAGTGTGATTATTTATCCTCACCTCTCTGTAATCTTTTTGTAGGATTACAGGACATGCCCTCCTACCTGGATAACAAAGTATGTTTAGAACAATATGATTAAAATTCTTATATAGTTGTATGTCTGTCATTAGAAACAAAATATTCTCTACTCCAAAAACAGAGCAAATGTTTGGCAGAAAGATGTAGCCACTGGATAAAGGAAAGGAAAGTTTCAAGAAAACTTGCAATGCAGTGACATGCATCAAACTCTAAAAGAGTTTTAAATATTTAAAGCAGTTTTTATAATAAAAACATTCATCTATGATGTATTTAACACATAACTGTATCTTCGCCATTATTTTCAGACTGCACTAACATTATTCACATTCCTAAAAGCTCAATCAAGAAGCTGTACATGCATTGACTTGCAGATCACATTAAGGTAAGACAAACTTCTTAATATTATCAGTGTTCACCATATAAGTGGAAAGCTAATGGAGAAAAGGAGACTTGGCTGCTAGGAAGCAAGAAGCCTTTTACTGAGGTGACCTCTAAAATCCCTGTAATTGTAATATACTCATAAAATATTTAAACATAATATTTCATGTGTATCTTCTATGTTCGCAGTATTTGCATGGCTGCAGCAGTATGTTTGCTCTCACAAAACTTATATCATTCTGTCATTTCATGGTGCATGAGAATTCTTTTAGTATCTGTTAAATTTCTTTTGTTCAGAACTCAATTCACAATTGCAGTTTTATATCCTATGTTGCAGAAGAAGCATTAAAAACATGTTACTGTCTTTCTTCATATATTAGGTGGTGTTTGGATTGTCCTGGTTGCAGAGAGGGAGTCGAGAGTGTGGGCACAGCCAGGATGCTATTCTTACCACTGACATCATGGCCAGGATGCTATTCTTACCACCCACATCATCTTGGGGAGCATAGTTTTGGGGGGAAGAGAAGGTGAGCACACCCTGGAAGACTATTTGTATAACTTAGGTAAATATGTGGTTTACCATTTAAACTCTTTATGTTCTTCTGGTCTATATCCATGACTACAGATAAGCTGCTGGATATCTAAAAATTTCAGTGCTAGACTAATGTTATTTTTACATCTGATATCTCAGAGTCTGTTAGAGATATTATACAGATATTAGACCAGATTTTCAGGTTTATATCAGCATATGGTTATTAATTTCTTCTCAGCTGTGTAACTGAGGACCTGACATGTCTTTCCTTAATGAGACAGATGGAATCCCAGGTTTCTTTGTGGTTTAAAGTATTATATGAAAAAATAGATTTTTGCTTTAATCTTGTGTAAAATATGTGTTCTAGTTTGGGGGATGGTTTTGGTTTGTTGATTTTCTCCCTTGAAGGGAGAAAATATTCAGACAGGAAGAAAATGGTTAAAGGTAAGATGCCTGCTGCATGTGTGTTTATGTTTTTGTATATATTCTTACATGCACATGTACACTTTTAAGAAAATGTAGATGTTTATTCAAAGGCTTAACTTAAATCATATATAATACATAAAATGATGTTTTGCAGAAATTGTGGGGATGCAAAGTAATCTGAATAGTATTTCAAAACCCTTCCATTCACCCAGATTATTAATAAATACATCACAACTGAAACACCAGAGTCCAACATTTATGTAATTTAAACACTGGAGAATATTAAATTAAAAATACATTTCTTTTTTTTTCAGCTGTGATAGTTAGGAATTTTTTTGAGTTCTGAACTGAGTGAAAGTCAAGTGAGGCCACGTAGGAATTTGCCTCTGGACATGCTAAATTGCCAAAAGCAATTCAACTGTGATTCAAAACATTGGATAGCTATTCAGGTTTTAAATTTGAAGCAATGGAAATGATATTTTAACAGAGATTCTGATTTTTTTTCAGTTAGTTTTCAAGACACTTTTGCTACCAGAAAAATTCACAACGTTAATACAAACAGTAAGTAAATTAAAACAAACTAAATAGTTACACTTGACACAATTCCAAAGACCATCTTCAATAATATAGCTATAAATCCACTCTGGAAGATACAAATAGATTAAAGATGACAAAAACATTTCAAATCACTGAATAATTCATTGGTTATTGACAAAAATTATATTGTGTCATCCCTTTGTACACCCGAGTTCAATTAAATTGGCTGTTTGTAGATGCATTGTTTTACCACAAAGTAACATTTGACACCATAGGACAAATCACTTCAGTCGTGTTGTGAGCAGTACTTCTTTTTGATTTCTACTAAATCTGAAATACACATAATATTATTTTAAGTGGTATTTGTATAAAAAGTGCATCTCCCATAGAAGTTACTGTTTATTTATAATTCTTATGTCTTCCTCGCCTTGATTGCCACATGTTTAGATATTTTAGAATAAAACAAATGTCAAACCATATTTGACTGCTAAAAGTTTCTAGGGTTCTTGTCCCTCTAAAAGAGGGGCAAAATAGAAAGAAGAAGGATACTGGGCACGTTGACAAAGTTAGGTGGGGCTGCCTGTTGAGGACAGTTCTCAAGTTCTCAGAAAGGAGTCTCAGTTTATCTTCTGAAACTTTCAGCCCCTTGGCAACACAATAGATGGAAGACCCTGAAAATTGCCTGAAAAAACCAGATTTACCAAACTCTCTACTGGACAAATATAAATCCTTAAATGAAAGCTGATGCTTCTGAAAAATACCTATCTCTTTATGTGTTCATGAGTGCAGAAAACATGAAGAGTTCTAAAAAACCTTTTAAATCAATTTGAAATTTGGCTTTCTGATCTTTTGTCTACTAAGAGTTTGATGCTAACCTCTCCTACTATTTAAACCAGGGCTCCAGCCCTATATAGACATAATGTCCAAATTTATTTAATTTTTCATTATTCATATATTAGTTTGCTGCTTTCCAAATACTTACAGAATACATGCAATGAAAGACTGTGGTATCAACATTGAAGCTGAACTACCATAGACTAGCTCTGAAATATTTCACAGCTTTGCAAGATAGTTGAAGTCCTACTGACTTTCATATAGCTGGGATTTCATTCTGTGTTTTTCATAACCAAGTGACAAGGTGTTCAAGTTGCAGTTTGACTTTGTTAGGCAGATCTAGTGTATACATTCATATGGCAGAGGAAAAAAATACACTTAATCTTCTAATTTTTCAGTTATTTTTAATTAAAATACAGGTATTACAACTGTGTTTACTGGGTAAGTTCACAAAGAAGGAAGGAGAATATGTTGCACTTTAATGTTATGACTACTAAATCTTTATTTCATGTCCCATTAAAAGTTTTCCATAAAATGCAGGTTTCAGATATGTTTCCTCACATGTTAATCTATATTTCTCCCTAATTTTCTTGTGCAGCTAAATAGCTGAATTGCAAAGAAGCTGAGGACCCTGAAAGGTCTTTCTTGTGAGTCTTAGAACTTTTGGAGAATTCCTAATTCATTTGAATATCAACTAATTATAACTCACTGATATTTCATTCTCCTATAATGATTTCCTAAATATACATAGGAGTCATGTGCTGAATTAATAAAACATCAGCATACCTGATAACATGTTTCATTACACACTTCCCTAATTACTCTCCTTACAATTTGTAGGTATATAACATGTTCAAGATCACATGAAAGAGTAGAAAATGAATATTTTAATTATCAATTATTCCTGTCTACACTTTTTCAACTTCTTAAAAATATCATTTGTGGAGGGATGGTAGAGATATCTGAGGGAGAAAATAATCCTGAAATATATTTGTTGTAGAGCTATAAATCAGCTTCTACCTGTGCACAAATAGCCAAGTAATGTCATTCATGAGATCTCCTTAGCCAACAGTTGTTCACTTTGACCCATATTTCCCACTTTGGATTTCCCCCCTCCTGTTTTTCTGAGCCCCCAAATTTACTTGTCTTTGTTCCAATTTCTTAACTTAATTCTGCCTTCTATAAACATACCATTGCTATTATATTTTTAATTAAATTTTAAGTATTGCAAAGTATCATGCTTGGTTCAAATCTTGACACGCAGCCTAATCACCATGAATCATGTTCTCAGGTACACTGATATTTTTATTAACTGAGGACATGACTCATATCTACATTCGGTAAATCATGAAAACGAAAATGAAAAATCAGCGAGTTGTGATTAGTTGATATCAAAATAGCTTGGAATTCTGCAAAGGTTCTAAGACTATCAGAATAAAGGCTTTTCAGGGGTCTGGGTTCAAGCCTGTTATCCCCAGCCTTCCCTGCAGCAGAGCCTATTTCTGACAGCATCTGCTCCAAGTCTCCTTCTCCTTTTCTCTTCTGTGGCATTAGCAGATTTATAGTCATTAAGAGGGCAGGAAGCTGTGACCCCATGTTCCCTTTTGACACAAGGTTTACAGTGCATTTTGTGGAACACAAGATGCCACATTTTTTTCCTGGAACTACTGACCCATGACATTTTTATGACACTAGGAAAATAAAAAAGAAAGCAGCAAAAACCCCACCTGGCACTGGTGGGTTTTTATACTACCCTTGACTGAATACTGAGAGAGTGTGGAGGGTTTGAGGTTAATTTTCCCAAATGCATTTATTCCTAAATCAGAGCCTTTCAATGCTGTGAAAATATATGTACCATAACACTTTAAATGTCTTACAGTAACAGTGATGACAGCTTAAAAGAGGATATAAAAAGGGAAGTAAAAATGATTTAAGGCTCTAAGTATGTCTCTGTATATGTGTATGAGCCTACTACCATAGTTAATTGAACCCATATTGATAAACTGAAATGTTCCACCTTCAGGTGCAAAGTAGACAGCAGAGTGAAAACACCAGGGGCTATACCTACCACACTCAACCTAAAAAAGCTTCTTTCTGAAATAAATGCTCTAAATTTCCCAAGCTTCCTGTGATGCTCATGCTCCTGCAGTGTCATACACAGGCCTTCACATCAGCCAGCTGATACAGGAGCAGTGACACTGCATTGGAAGTGCTGATATGAATACTCTGATAAGCCCCATAAGAACCAAATATGTGCTGATTTTTCTCAGAAATGGAAACATGTTGGTATCAATTAAAACACAATATATTTTTTTGCAGATGGGAATCTGCATCTGAACGTGTGTTCAAGAAGAAAGATTTAAAGTATTTTTCACAGTCTCCTGAAATACACAAACTATTTTTTAATTGTTTGTTGATTTATTTTTTGGGAGATTCATATATTGCTGTACTTGGCATCACAAGTGTACCCACACATTGCTGCACTAGGCATCATAAGTGATAAAATGCATAAAGAAAACTTGGTTCTGTGTTGGTTTTGCATGGCCTGGTTTTTGGTAGTGGAGGAGTCACAGGGGTGGCTTCTGTGAGAAGCTGATGGAAGCTTCCACCATGTCTGGCAGAGCCGGTCTCTGAAATGGCTCTGAAGATGGACATGCTGCTGGCCAAGTCTGGGCCAATTAGAGAGGTAGAGAGGCTGGTAAAACTCTATGATAACATATTATAAAAGAAAATCAAAACATAGGGAGGCACACAGACTTAATTCCAGCCAGAGAAGGGGAGGAGGTGAGAACACATGAAGGAAACAACATGGAGACACCAAGGTTGGTGGGGAAGGAGGGACAGGAGGTGCTCCAATAGCTGGAGCCAAGATTCCTCTGCAGGCCATGGTGAGGACCATGGTGAAGCAGCTGTGCCCCTGCAGGCCATGGATCCATGGGGGATGCAGAGATCCACCCACAGCCCGGGGGAGAGGTGCCCACACCAGAGCAGGTGGATACCTGGAGGAGACTCTGATCCAGAGGGAGACCTGGTGGAGAGAGGGAACCCCTGCTCCCAGGCTGGAGCAGCCTGTCCATGGAGGACTGACTGCACCCTGTGGATGAGTGACCCACATTGCAGCAGTTTTGGGTTTTTGAGTCTTCCTGTGAGATTGGAACCATTCTGGAGAAGTTCACAGAAAACTGTCTCCTGTGGGAAGGGACCCCACAGCTTAGCAAGGGAAGGTAATCCTCTCCCTGAGCAGCGGAAGATGATCTCAGGTGATGAACTGACCAAAACCCCCGTGCCCTATCTCCCTGTGGGGTGGATGAGAAAAAGGGAGGGATTGGGGGAAGAAAAGGAGGTTTTAAGGCCTTATTTTACTTCTCATTATCCTCTTCTGATCTTGTTAGGAATAAATTCACTTTTTACCTCCATGTTGAGCCTGTTTTGCCCTTGGAGTGTTTTCTCCCAGTCCTTATCTCAACTCATGAACCATTTGTTAAATTTTCTCTCCTCTGTCCAGCTGTGGCAGGGGAGGGTAAGTAATCAGCTGTCATGGGTGCCTGGCATTTGGCCAGTGTCAAACCACAACATCTACATCATTTAACTGTATTGCATTAAAGTACTATCAGAAAAACAAGATGTCATTTCATATCAATATTAGTAAACTCGAATGACAGCTATTGACACAATTAAGCAGTAGTAGTGCCTCTGCTATTCTGTTCACAGCATTTGCTTTAGGATTAATATATTCTCAGGAATATTTTTGTCAGATAGTTTATCTTTTTATGTTATATTTGACACATTTTATAAAGGCCATTCTTAACCATATCATTGAAGAATAAGATTACTTCAGCTTGTTAATCTGGATGTAATCAATCAACATACAGCCCAACAAAGAGCAATGTATTTGTGTTCAATACAGTTCCTCCATTTTGTCATATACTTTGTCTTAAGCGTGACTTATTATGATAGAAATGAGAATATGTGAGCATTTCTTTTAATACCTGCAGTTTTTCTTTCATCTAAATATTGTGCTGTTATCTAATAATTTTATCCTTTTTTTGTGCCTGCACCTTTCCCTGTTCAAAACAATTATGATCTCACACAAATTCATTTGATCCTTTGATCAACCTTCAGCATTTGACTACCCTCAAATTCTGCAAAAGGTGAAAGAAAATCAGAGTGAAAGGAGCATACTTGGATTGTGGAAACATTATTAAGTAGAAAGTAAAACTTTATCTTTGTATGGAAGAACTCATGTGCACTGTTCATGTGATGATATTTTTGCTCATCACCTTTTTTGAAAGACACATTGAATTTTTCATATGTGTGGCAATAGAAACTGAAAATAGGTATAGCATATCAGATGAATTATCTTAATAGGATGGAAGGAACACAGGTCTTCTATAGTTGCAACATGAACACTATTTAAGCTATATATTAATATTCTGTTCATGAAGTTTAATTAGTAAGAAATACAGCTGGAGAATTTTTCATTACAACCAATTGTTATTAATTGTCACCAAAGTTTCTTAATTATTCACTTTGGATGGAAGCTAATTAATTTCACATCTTATGTGCTAGTTAGTGAAGAAATATGTTTTCACCCATATATACCAAAAGACAAGAAGAAAATTATTATTTAGTATAAATTTTTAGATTTCATGGAATATATTTGTTTCAGAAATTAAAAAATCTTTACTGGTTATTGAAAATAAATGCTTGAGTGATGTGTCTTGAGAAGGGGATGGGGTATCATTCTAGAAATATAATAAAGAGTTGATTATATTTTTCCTTTTATTTTTGTCTCGAAGATAAACTTTTCTTATGCAAATCATAAAACCTTATCTTCTTTCCCACCTTGAAAGAGTTGCTTATTCAAAGAGAAATTGTTGCATAAAAACCTTTTTTGCTTCATGTTGGATCGTGCCACTGTCTCTCATTTCACACGGTTGTTACCAAACTTCATGTTTTCCTAAATTCTTCATTCCTGTTAAATGAATCGATGGTCACTTAGATTTATTCAAAATTTATCTTTTAAATTTATTTTTGAACTTTAAATGCAAATGCTCAATTCATTTTGTAGGCTCTCCTTTCGTGTCCATATTTCTTTTGGAGTGCACATGTCTTAGCAACTTGGAGAGATTTCTGTGCATGTGTGTGTGTGTGCGTGTGTGTGTGAGAGAGAGAGAGAAACCCCTTATGATTTTTACTTTATTTCTGTTTTTTTTTTTTTTGTCTCAAAGTGATTTTGGTGCATTTTATTTAAATTTCTTCTGCAGGAAACTTCCTGACTGTGTTCCAGGAAACCTACGTTTGGAATGTGTCTCCCAACATACTCCCATACCACCCATTTACCAGCCAGATCCTCCAGGCTGTTCACATTATGAAAGTGTTCAACATTGCTTCTTCCCTTTGCATGCAACTCTCAAATCCTTACAAACCCCTGTTTCTATGTCATTCTGACTATGTATTTGTTCCTCCTTGCCTTTAGCTTTACTTAAAATTCCTAAATAATCATAATCTACTTGCAACCTGATTTGAGCCCATAATCTTTAACAGACCCTTCGTCATCTTCCAACTTATTCATAGCTTTTATTTTCAAAGTCTTCTTTGTTGTAGACAATGTGTAGAGGCAATACCAGAGAGGAGCATCTTATGCCTCTGAGCAGAGTGCCACATGGAAGTGCTTTCCCATTAAATGACTCAGCATTCCTCAGGGGCACAATAATCTCATGGCAGCTTTAGGAGGCAGAGAATCTTCTTTGTGCTGCGAGACCTCCTGGAGTCAGTGGTGGTTCAAATTTAGGATATGGATGGCAGTGCTTTTGTGTTACATTTACTGGTAGTTGCAGCAGTACAAAACTGTTTTGTGATCTCAGTTAGATGTTTGGACAAGAGAATAACCAAGAAGTTGCCATTCTCACTCCAAGGCATACAGGGGAGGGTCTTCCAGGAAAGATATGATGCTCTGTTGCATCTGTTGGAGTGAATCCAGATGAGGCCACTAACGTGATTAGAGGGATAGAGCACCTTTCCTTTGAGGGAATGCTGTGAGAATTGGGATTGTTCAGGCTAGAAAAAAGAAGGCTTCTGTGTGACCTAATTATGAGTTTCCACCACCTGAAGGGAGCCCACAAGAAAGACAGAGACAGACTATTTGCAATGGCCTGGAGTGACCGGCCAAGGGGAAATGGCTTTAAACAGACACAAAAGAGGTTTAGATTAGATAGTAGGAAAAAATTCTTTAGGGTGAGAGTGGTGAGGAACTGGAACAGGTTTCCTTGGGAAGCTATGGATGCCACATCCCTAGAAGTGTTCAAGACCAGGCTATGATCCATAGCAATCTGGACAACCTGTTCTAAGGTTGTGCAGAAGTAAAGTAAAGAAGTATCTGCCCATGGCAGGGGGATTGGAATCTTTAAGGTCCCTTCCAAACCAGGCCATTCTATGATTTTATGGTCTTGCAACCTCCATCCATGGCTTTTGTCAACAACTGCTATAAAGAATTGCACTGAACTCAAAATTGCTTCTGCCATTCACTCTGGCTTTCATAAGTAGTTCTATGTATTGAACCTTTAGTCAGCACACTCACTTCCAGCCAGGATAAGTGTCTAGCTTTGATACAGATGTCCTTTGGCAGGGACAGATAGAGGGATATATATTAAAATAATGCGATCTAAATTTTGGGGAACAGCTACAGATGAGGAATCCCAAAGAGTAGCTACTGGGTCTTTAAAGCGTGCTTCCTGCAGAAGGAAGTGGAAGTTTCTTGTCTATGCCTTACCTTCTTTGATTGCACAGTCCAAATGAGCTATAAGACGTGACATCTGAGTCATCTTCAGCACTTCACAAAGTGTTGCATCGTAGCTCAGATCTGTAGAAGAATTGTTGATTCAAAATGTTTGTATCATCACATGTAAATTGATCTTAATTGGTTTTCCTGCAGGTGTATCAGCGTGCTATCACTTTATACTTGATGTAGCTAAAGATGACAAATGCTTCCTAGTGATCAGAGTTCTCCTCTGTCACACCTAGCAAGGCAGT
This sequence comes from Pheucticus melanocephalus, assembly GCA_013398405.1. Classification (NCBI taxonomy): domain Eukaryota; kingdom Metazoa; phylum Chordata; class Aves; order Passeriformes; family Cardinalidae; genus Pheucticus; species Pheucticus melanocephalus. The sequence goes on along the minus strand of VZSJ01000649.1, from coordinate 714,774 downwards.
GTTGTGTTCTTTGCAGGAATTAAACAAGAAAACTACCATGGCCAGATGTGCACTATCACTCTTGAGCTGCATCCATATGCAAATAAATTCAGCTATTATTTCCTCATCAAACCCACCACCATGAGCAGTGCAAAAGCAGTCAAGCTGTAAGCTGAAGCTAGAGACAATCTGGTTAATTTTTCATGTTAGAAGCTGGCATCTCAGGCTTTAGAAGGTATTTCAGTGAAAACAGGTGTAGAAGAAACTCAATCTAAATTCATTTGTCTCTGAGAGGCACATAAATGTAAGGTCCAAGAATGTTCAGCACAGACTAAGCTTTAGTGTTTTACAGAGAGATAGAAACTAATTTTGGTCACACAACCTGAGTCTTGAGTCCACCTGAAGTATGGCTCTACAATAAGCCAAGGATGGAGAGCAGTGGTGTCCCAATTGATGCCAGTAGCTCTGTTACCAGTCAAGACAAGGTGTGCCACAGTTACTCACATGTAGAATTTCTAAATGGCTCTTGTCAGTTAAAAAAATTAGATTAACTGCACCCATTTAGTAGCAAAGACACACCTGGCACCAAATAAACCAGCACCAGTCCGAAAGATCTCTGTATCTCTGCCCCTGCCTTGCACTTAGAAACAACAACCTCTAAGTGCTCTCAGGGGAAACCTTTGCAGTCTCCTGTAGATTCATAGCCATTCACCTGGTTTCAGACAAACTCTGCTTGAGACACAAGGATCTTGTTTCTGTGTTCAAAGTCTTATATTTTTTTGTTGGATGGCAATTAGATCCACAGACAATTCCCAGCTGATGAAAGGCCCATGTTCCCTGTTACAACCTATTCCTGACAAGTTAAATTTTGACAGAGTATTCTGTATTCTTTTGGAGAATTATGTTATTTAGAATTATCATTCAGAACACCAACAAACACATTTTAGCTACTGATTATATCAGTCTTATCTACTTGTGCAGTTATAACAAACTACCTGAAAACAAATTTATAGACTGATTGCATTAAGATTTAGGCTAAATCTGATTTTTTTTGCTCTTACTTAACTAAAGTTTTGCTTTTAAATATTTTCTGAGATCTAAATATCTAGGAACTTTTAATACCTAAGAACTTTTGGACAATCTATTTCAATGACATTTTTTGCCTTTTAATGCTTCTTAAACTGCTTCTTCATATCTCTTATGTGTTGCGTGCCTAAATACACAGCCAAAGCCACCACAAAATAAAATGACATTGTAAAAATTATCTTTTATTTTCTTGATTTGTATTTATTTAGTTTAATTTCTGGTGACAAACTGGACTGTGGAGCATGGAGTTGGACCAAATCTCTGCGTGAGAATCAGTCACTGTTTGATCTGTTAAATCACTGTGATAACACAGTTCTGAGGCCACGAAACATCAGCCACAGATTTACACAAGTATTCAAGTGAAGAAGTGATGAAAATGTTGGTGTTCTCATTGGAAAACAGGAAGAAGGTAAAGCAGGGGCAGATTAACAAGAAACCTTGGTTATGGCAAGCATTAAATGTCCATGTTTTCCAGTGGAGTTTAGGATGTTCTTTAATTCTTACTAGCACAGACACATGTATGTTTGAGTGAGTTTCTCTAGAAATGCTTAGCCATGCACCTCAATTTGCCATTTGTCTCCTGAAAACTTCTCTTTTAACCACATTTTTTTTATATTTCTGCTATTAAATATGGATAAGAATCTGTAATATATCCTAAAGATAAAAAAAACCACCAAGTCTTTTTGGAAGTTTTTTTTCTTTTCTCCCAAGCTTCCTTTGCTACTCTAATGTTTAAGTTTTGTTTTTCATCTTTTTTTTGCATCTTATCAGACTAATATTGGTCTGTTTCATAGGTACTCCTATCAATAGTAACTCATTAAAGAAAACATACCAGGCTGTCAATGAAGAAAAGCCTTTAAAAGCAAGAAACAGCTGTGAAAATATTGTTACTTGTCTTCAGTTTGAGAGAGGGATCAAGCTGTATTTGTTTTCATCAATACAAATAGGTTCTCAATGAAATGTGAAAAAATTATTCATGAGCAGAACTGCATTTTAACATGACCAGCTTGATTAAAGAGAAATTGAGGTGTTGTACCACCATCATACCAACTTCTTTTCTTTGTAAGAAGAAAATTCACAGTAAAAAAAAAAGCCCACTAAAACAACATTAGTAATCCTTATATTTCTACCTAGTTTAAGTCTAGTTATACTAATATTTACTTTACATTAAAGACATTGTATACACCATGTTGAAAGCATCTAATATATTTCCCCTCATGGAATGACATACGAGAACAATGCTGTGCAAACAGACCTGGGGGCTCTGGTCCATGGCCAGCTGGATCTGAGCCAGCAGTGCCCTGGCAGCCAGGGGAGCCAACCCTGCCCTGGGGGACATCAGGGACAGCATCACCAGCCAGGCAAGGGAGGGATTGTCCTGCTCTGCTCTGCTCTGCTCTGGGGCAGCCTCACTTCGAGCACTGGGGGCAGTTTTGGGTACCATGATATAAAAAAAATATAAAGCTGTTAGGGTGTGACCGTGTTCACAGGGGTCTTAGGATGAGGGAAGAGACGAGGATCTGACTCCATGTTTCAGAAGGCTTGATTTATTATTTTATGATATATATTATAGTAAAACTATACTAAAAGAATAGAAGAAAAGGATTTCATCAGAAGGCAAGCTAAGAATAGAAAAAGAAAGAAAGATAACAAAGGGTTGTGTCTTGGACAGAAAGTCCGAGCCAGCTGAGTGTGATTGGCCATTAATTAGAAGCAACCAATATGGCCCAATCACAGATCCACCTGTTGCATTCCACAGCAGCAGGTAACCATTGTTTACATTTTATTCCTGAGGCCTCTCAGCTTCTCAGGAGGAAAAACCCTAAGGAAAGGATTTTTCATAAAAGATGTCTGTGACATTAAGGAGTATCCAAAGGAGGGCAGCAAGGATGTTGAAGAGCCTTGAGGGGAAGCTCTGTGAGGAGGAGCTGAGGTCTCTTGGTCTGTTCAGACTGAAGAAGAGAGACTGAGGATGGAGCTTATTGCTGTTTGCAGCTTCCTTACAAGGGGCAGAGAAGGGGCATGCACTGATTTCTTCTCTCTATGACCAGTGACAGAACTTGAGGGAATGGCCTGAAGTTGTGACCAGTGAGGTTTAGACTGGATTTCAGGAAAAGATTCTTACTGCAGAGCATGGTTGAGCTCTGAAGCAGTCTTCCCAGGGAAGTGACCACAGTACCAAAGCTAACAGAGCTCAAAAAGTGTTTGGACAAAGCTCTCAGGCACAGAGTGGGATTCTTGTGGTGTTCTCTGTAGGGCCAGGAGTCAGACTTCAGTCATCCTTGTGGGTGCCTTGCAATTCAGGACATTTTATGATTCTGTGATTATTTTCTGTTACAAATAAAGACAGAAAAAGGAAGTGAGGATGCAGGATAGGCATTAAAGGCATGCCTTTCAGGTTCTAATTCCTATCATTGATTTTAAATTTGAGCATCTGATTGCAAACCTACCTGTGTAATCTAAAAGCTTTGCATCAACCTCTTGAAAAGATTCCTGTGCAGCTGCCTTAGCTGTAGAGATTGCTTTATGCATACAGATTCCCCAAATGGAGAATAGTATAGCAATTTTGTAAAAATTCAATACAGGAAAAACGGAAGGAAAAATTATGACAAGTAGAAAATAAAATGATGGTAAATGACATACTTGAAAGCCAGCCCGTAATGAGGAGAAATGAATGAAACAAAAATGAAGGAATATACGAGATACACATTCTGCAATGAAACTATTAAAGCAACACTTGAATTTTTTAGTCACTCTTTCCAAAAGGAATTCACTCATTTCCTGTTTCTAATTTCTTAACTGCTATTTCAATCACATTTTCATTCTTTTTTTCTCTATTTTTATTTAGTCTTAAGTTTTATACTTTTTGGTTAGGGAGAGATGAGAGGCATTTTTACTGTGTCTCCTTTACATTTGACCCTGTTCTTTTCTTCTATCTCCTCTCTCAAATATTTATCAAGGTTTAGTTGTATTCTTTTATCTGCTTATGAGGTACGTGGTTAGGAATTACAAGTGAGATGTCGGGTTTCAAGACTATAATACCACAAAAATTATTTCTCTGAGTATCAGGTTTCTATCTTATATTTATTCCTTGTTTTTCACATTCTTCCTCTAAACATTATTAACTAGTTTTGTTTTGAGATTTTTTCCCCCTTGACAGGAAAAGAACAGAAGTATAATCCTGTCCAACAAAACTAACTCCAGCCCAAACCAGGACACCTGTTTCAGACTTTGATGCCTGCTGGTGAAATCCTCTGTGCACTTCTTGTAGGAATGCATAGAAAGCAGCTCTGTATATCACTGGGTTTGCTTTAATGCACACTACTTAAAAATTATATGTATGTTTCCATCAGATAAGGCATTATAGACAAACCCATCCTATAATCAGCTAACATTATAAAACAATTAACATCTTTAGTCTCTCTGCCATGTAAAATTATCCAATATGGCTTAGCAATTCATCTCCATGTAGAGAGAATGCAAGCTGTTCCTGAAGAGTTATCCCTATTTTATAAAGCTTAATTTACACATTATTACAGTGTTTTAAGAGAAAACAGCAGGCTTTTAACTTGCAATCACTTTTCATAGCTATTTAAAATTTCAGATACCTTTAACTTTTGCTGACTTCCTCAGCAGGAACTGCAATGCTCATTTAGTTCTCTTTCCATTAAGAATTGGGAGCTACATTATCCCTAAAGCCTAAACAAGATTATGGCACACAAACACAAAAGTTTAAAAATACATTGTCCTTGTGATATTAGAGACACAAAATGACAAAATCCTCATTGGAAAAAAAGAAAAAAAAGCTTATAAGAAGTAACATCTTTAATGCGGAAACTGTAACAAACACCTATATTTAGAAAGCAAATTTAGGTATGAATAATCTTATACTTTTTTGTTTTCAATTTATTCACAGGTTATTAAATCCATTAAGCTGATTTTCTCTAGATTTTTTTCTTATGAATGGTTGCCTACATCCTCACAAAAGGACTTTTAAAACCATTAGAACCAATACAGGTTTTTTTATTTTTGTTTTAATAGGATAGTGCACTTGGCACTTAGTTTTGAAGCATTTGCAAGTAAAAGTAATAAATTAAAGAATCTCAAGTTTAATAATTTGGTCATTTTTTCAGGGTATGTACCTGTCAGTCAAAAGAATTCAGCATTTCAGTGAAGGCATTTAGTAACTGAAGGCTTTTATAAATGCTTATTTATTAATTTACATCTTTGCAACACTTGGAATTTAGAGAGGCATGTTTTGCTGCTATCAAAAGACAGTGGCAAAGCTCAGTGGGTTCCACTAAAGGAGATTAGCAGAAGTAAAAGCACATTCTTTTCAATTTATAAAGCACTTTATCCTAAATTCTGAATGAATAAGTCAATGATTGCTTAGAAAAAGCATCTTGATGGTTTGTTTCATAAATATTCATAGTAGATATTGGTCTGTCTATCAATTGGTCTCCATGGGTTTGACATGCTTTTCACAGCAGATCATTTTTCAAGCAAGCTTGGCCCGCATTTCATCTAAACTAAGTAGATTTGCCACTGATGTGAGCAAAATTTTGATGAAATCTCCAATAATTAGCCTTGAATCATATTTGTAAATGGGACAGGATTTGTACTTGTTCAGAAACATGCAATCCTCTTCTGCCTGGAACAGCTTTTTAATTGCAGCTTTAATGAGCCTTACATGGACTAGACTTCCACGAAAAATAAGACTCATAGGGATTCCATCAATTTGTCTTGTCATCATGCCACATAATTTCTTCTTCGGAAATACTGCGTAACTGTGACTCAAAAAAAATTCAAGCTCTTTTCCCAAAAGAAGTCTGTTGATTTTCCTAGTTAAATCCAGCTAATGCAACTATCTCCAATTTAAAAAGGAATTTAAATTTCTCTTTTTCATTCTTAAGGCAATTTGGTCCTCTGATAAATTTAGTGCCCAAACAATAAACACTGTGTTTTAGTTCGGAAAAAACCTGACTATACCAGGAATAAGGGTTTGGAATCATTTGCTTAAAAGAATTTTGTTTGGAAATAAGACAGAGTTATTTAAGAGTTAATATAAATTAACAAACTAAATTACTCAGCTAATTTTTCCATCATTTGTATTACTTTTGGAAATACCCCTTTCAAAATGCTAAAGCTCACATAGTTTATAAATTTTGTGGGGGTCAGTCACTTTTCCCAAGTAACAAATGATAGATTGAAAGGAAATAGCCTCAAGTTTTAACAGGAAAGCAATTGTTTTATTAAGAAAAACTTCTTTACTGAGAGGGTTATCAAGCACTAGAACAGGGTGACCAGGGAGGTGGTTGAGTCACCATCCCTGGAATTATTGAAAAGATGTTTAGATGTGGCACCTGGGGACATGGTTTAATGGTAGGCTTGGTAGTGTTTATAGTTGCGCCTCATAATTTAACAGTTCTTTCTAACCTAAATGAGTCTATAAATCTATGATTCTATATGATGAGTCTGTCAGTAATTTCATTCTAAAAATACTGATACTCTCTCCCATACAATATTGTGTGTATATCTGTGTTGGAGGAGATAAGGTTGAGAAGATGAATGGATTATATCTTAATTTATGAGCACTTAATGTCTAATCATGCAGGTTCTATTGTATATACATGCATATATGGCATATTATATTTATGGTGTACATAAATAAACCCACATATGTACAGTTGTATTCTGTATATTCATTCCATTAATAATAATCATTTCAATGTATAATATTAGCTGGAAAAAGAATTAACCCCAAGCATCTTTTTAACCTCAAAGGAACAGATAATTATCTTTTATGATTCCACATAACATATATGCCAGACGAGGGTTACTTACATTAAAGTTCATCAAAAAAGAATCTGGAATCAAAAGGCCTTCACATTAGAAGAAACTAAACAACATAAGTAAGCAAGACTGTGGCTTGAATACAAAATTTCCAATCTGTAGTTCAGAAAGTATAATGAGCAAGTTTAATGAGTGTGTTTAATGTGCAAGAACCAGCAATCCCAGGGCAGTTTTTGGCTAAGGGATGATACTTCCTGAATTACTATAAATGGCTTTTAAGGTTCATTTTGTGCTGTGATACACCTAATGTATTGCATAACTACAAAAAAATTATTGCAAATACAGAAACATTGTAAAGCTTGTTCCACCTTTTATATCAGGATAAAATACACAAAACACAACAAAAAGAAAAAAAAAGTCCAGAAAGTGTTGGGTTTTTTTTTTTTAATTTGTAATCTTACCATACCAGAATGTACAACTTTTTTGGACATTTATTGTGAGTTGCATTGGCATGAAAAAGAGGCCCTGGTAAGCAGGAATATTAACTCAAAGGAGTAGCAATTTTGAAACAAGATCAACATGTACAGAAATATAAAGATCAGCTTTTCAAATAGGGACTGCATCTGTTAGATATTTATAATTGTAAAATATATTTTTTTCCATTTCTAATTATTTGTCTATTTAAACAACTTTAAAGCAAATATACTCTTTCTTGTATTGCTGGATTCCAGTGTCTAATGATATAAAATGTGTCTGCTAACACTTTTCTTTCTCAACAGACCATAGATAACTTTGCTTTTCCTGGACTATCACTATCAATTATTACTTTGACAGCAATGTCTAGTAGCCTCAAAGAATACTGTGTACTTTTTGTTCAAGGCACAAATGCAAAACATCACATAGCTAATAACAGTCCAGAATAATCCAAATAGGAATGACAGGAGTCAATCAGATGTAAACAAGGTCTAAAGGCATCAATTAATCAACTTAAATAAGAAATCTAGAATTGATTTTTTTTTTTTAATAGGAGTTTGTAGTCATGGTTCTGCTACCATGTGGTTCTTGGAATCCTGCAAAAATGAGGTATTCCAAAGCCTGGTAAACTTCTTGGAACAAACAGATTTCTGTGTCTATTAAAAAAAACCCAAAACAAACAACATTAACCAGGCTATGAAAAATAAGCCAGGATTTGGGTTTTTTTAAGCTGTACAGTCAACTTCTTGGAGATGACTGGCAAAAGAAAAGTTGTTAGTATGCATGGAGTGTTGCCTACATACATCCACCGTCCTGTTCTGACATTGGCAAAACATGCTGAGGTTCTGATTCACTGGATCTCAGCTGAACACAAATACGTGTGGGAATCTAAGGACACTCTGAAGTCCAGAGGAACAATAGATTGTGTTCACTCAAGGTTAGAGAGAAATAAAACAACTTTGCAAAGATCATTAATTTGTCCAGAAGTCTGAAAATAGTGACCTCAGAAGTTCTATCCAGTCAGATGATAAGTAAGCCAAAATATACAAGCAAGATCACCATCATGAAGACAAGAAGAGGCACTAAATATCTCCTGCAAGAGAGGACACAATACTATAGAGGAAGAAATCAGGAGAGACATTGTGGTGCAGTTCGACTGAACAACACACTGACCAGATGGAAGGTTTTCTTCACAGGTGTGTTAGAGAAGAGAAGCCATTGATTAGGACATTCTCCAGTCCATTTTCAGATGGACAAACCCATCTGCTACCACGAGGCATCCAGACTGCCTCTTGTCTGTGAAGATGATGTTTTTGCACAGTATATATTACTAAATAATCCCTGGCAGTGATCAAGGCCAGGCTGGAGGGAACTCTGAGCAGTGTGGTTTAATGGAAGGTGTCCTTGCCCATGGCAGGGAGATGGAGTGAGATGATCCAACCCTTTAAGGTCCCTTCCAACCCAGGTTATCCTGTGATGATTCTGTGAGTACATGGCACTACTGAAGGCAAATGTCAACTAGCTGAACAAAATTATCTGTGGTGAACATCAAGGTTTCTGTGCTGTCAAGAATTATCTTGGTTGTCAGTGTAGTCCTGCCATCAGATCATTAAAATGGATTTCACTAGAAGAAAATAAATTAATAGATGAGTGATTTTGACTCATCAGTTATTGCCAATATTTGTGGAACAATTTTCTTGTGTAAGCTGCTTGGTCTGCAAAAAGTTGCTGCTTTCAAATGGTGAAAATTTCTGTTATGATGCAACATAGAATATGAAGCACATAAAAGCAAATATTTAATATAGTAGGCAATAAGCGATCAAACAACTCTTCTGTGCTTCTCAGGAAGACAAACAGTGAAAACAGCACGCAGGATCCACATCTGTTTGGCCTCTCAAGAAAAATGTACCAAGCAACCTACCCCAGCTCACAGGCTAGATATTCTTGAAGTTTTAAGGTAAATGGAGTTTTTGAGCTGCTCATCCCCACTCCCTAATCTGGCATGCTGAGATCTGCCAAGCTGATACAGACTGTGTGGCACCACTGCCCCAGAGGTGCAGGCTCTGGGGTCTCGTGACTTTTACCAGATCTAAGGCCAATTAGCACCCCTTACCCTGGCCCTGTGTGCTCTCCCTGCCCCAAATATGATGCAGAAGAGTGAAGTTACCAATGGTTACACAGAGTCTGTCGGTCCTTTTCCAGTCAATAAGAAATGTATCTACTTGGAGCTGGGTCAGTTTAGATAGCTCATGTATCTGGGTCATGAAGAGGGATAGCTCTCACCCCTTCCCACTCAACATTTACAATGGACTCTGTAGAGCAGCAGGACACAGTCCAATGTAAACACTGGCCACACTGCAGCATTATAGAAACCACTCTATGTCTTCAACAGTGTACCAAAGCAAAGTTTCTGTAACAATTTATTTCTGTTACCATGCCAGTGACATGTTTGTTTTCAAAGGAGACCTCCAAACTACTGAAACAATGGCACACCAGGAACATAACAGAATAATATGCCCAGTATAATCCAGGGAGAAAAAAAAAGGAAAAAAAAAGAATGCTGTATTTGGCAAATTTATAATACTCAGGATTCATGAGCAGAACCCAGCATTGCAAAACTTGATTGCAGAATCTGTTAGTATATCTGTTCGTGTTTTTGTAAGTTAAATGCAAAATTAGTTTGTGGTAATTTGACAAGCCTCAAACATTACAAAAGAGCTTGAAGGCATACAAACTACTTTGTGTTGAGTAGCAACAGCACAGTGATATATTCAGCTGCATTCTATTTTAATCACCTTCTTTGTTGTATTGGGTTCTCACAGCCAGGTTTTGGTACCCAGGGCCTTCAGGGGTGGCGTCAGTGAGGAGCCAGAACCTTCCCCCATGTCTGACAAAGCCAGGTCCAGCCAGCTTCAGGACAGAGGTGCCACTGCCCAAGGCTGAGCCAATCAGTGAAGGTGGTAACACCTCTGAGAAAACATATTTAAGAAGGAGAAAAAAAAATTATATTGCACAGAAGTAATTGCAGTCAGAAGAGAGAGAAGTGAGAACATGTGAGAGGAACAGCCCTGCAGACACCAAGATTAGTGGAGAAGGATGGGCAGGTGTTGCTCCAGAGCTGAGATTCCCCTGCAGCTCATAGTGAAGCCCATGGGGATGCAGAGATCCTCTGCAGCCCATGGAAGAGGCACACATCAGAGCAGATGGATCCTGAGAGAAGGCTCAGCATCCATCTGTTGACCCTGTGGGAAGCCCATGCTGGAACAGGTTCCTGGCAGTGACTTGTGGACCCATGGAGAGAGAGCCCACCTTGGAGCAGGTTTCATGGTAGGATATGTGACACTGTAGGGGATCTGTACTGGAGCAGCCTATTCCTGAAGGACTGACCCTGTGGGGGTGACCCACGCTGGAGCAGTTTGTGATGAACTGTAGCCCATGGGATGGATTCACACTGGGGAAGTTTCCAGAGGATTCTCCCATGGAAGGGACCCCCATAATGGAAGGACTCTGCTCCCTCAGGGAGAAGCAGTGGCAAAAACATTCTGTGGTGAACTGACCATAACCACATTTCATCATCTCCCTCTGCTGCTGGTGGGCAGGAGGTAGCACTTGGGAAGGAGGAAGAGGTAGTGGAGGAAGGAGGTTTTAAGATTTATTTTAATTATTATCCTGTTCTGATTTTGATTGGTAATAAACTGTATTAATATCCCAAGTTGAGTCTGTTTTGCCCATGGTGGTAATTGATGAGTGATTTCTGCCTATCCTCATCTCAACTCATGACCCTTTTGTTACATTTTCTTTCCACTGTGCAGCTGAGGAGAGGAGGGATAGAGTGACATCAATGGGAACCTGACATCCAGCTAGGGCCAACCCACATTTGTCTATTTTCTTCATTTTTTAAAAAATCCTATTCATTTTAACAACAATTCTAAATTTTAAAAAGGAAAAAATAGTAGTTCCTGTTCTTTGTAGATGTCATATCTTTGTTTTTCAGTTCAGAAAGAATTATGATATACCTAGTTTCCTGAGGTTATCAAAAAACTTGCAAAGTTTACTTTTAATTCTACTTGAGAGAATTATAAGACAATTCATACTTGTAATAAAAATGTTATTGCCTAAGTTTTGAATTTATGTGTACATGTCTATATAGATACATATGATACAACACTGCAAATGACTGGAATATAAAGCTCTGGAATAGATGTCACTTGGCTTTCAACAAATTACTTTCCAAGTATTTGTGCATAGTGCATTAAGTGCTGTATTTCAGCACTTAGAAGAAAATTGGTTGTTAATATACAGGATCCATTAGTATTGAAATTGTCAGCAAAAAGTAATGGCTGTGCATGTTCAAGGTTATAAAAAATATGTTTAGCTATGGGAAAATGGAATTATCAGTACTCATTTGAAATCATTACTACTAACCAATATGATGCTTCATTAATAAAATGTGCAATTGACCTGGTTAAAATACACTATCATTAGGGAATTGCATGCAACTTTCAGTGACTCAACAAAATTACTTTTTGGCCATATTCTAAGGAATTAAATAATTATTTTTCAGCAGATAGATTACAATATTTTTAAGTCCTCTCCAATAAAGTGGATGTACACTGCAGATCATCCCATATCAGTGAGAGTTTTTGTATTAAAGAACATTTCAGAATTCCCTCTCCAGTGATTTTCCTTGTAAGTTAATCTTCTTTGGTGGTATGCCAAAAGACATGTCATATAATCCTTTGAAAATTATGTTTTCCATCTTTTCTCCACAGATAGTAGATTTTTCATTCTTCTGCCTGCTCAGTTGCTTTCTTTTCTACTGTGGAAACATTTGAAGGGAATGGACAAATTCTTTGTCGTTCCTGAAACTAGATGGTGTTGCCTGATAAACTGAGATGTGGAGATGGACAGAAGTCAGTTTTGCATCTCCTGCCTATTTGCCATCTGGGGATTGCTGGGTAGTTTTGAATAATGCTACAAGAATACACATATACATATCCAATATGCAATAAAGAAGATGAATAACACAAGCTACTAACAGTACTTAAGTTCTTTCTTTTTCACAGTTCAAAACCAATTCTGCTTCTAAAAAGAGCTATATGTGCTCTCAAAATAACAGAGTTTTGTAGGCAGTTAAATAATAATGCTTTAAAGGCAGCTAGAATGATTTGACACTTTCTATTGCAAACTGTTGTTTTCAGATAATTGCAACTAAACAAAATATAAAGCACTTCAGCTGATGTTTTCCATTTCAGAGGTCTGAAATGGATTTAAAAATAAAAGAATCAATGTATTAATTCCTTTCAAAACAGGATTAGGAAAAAAAAATCCAATGTTTTTCTTATATATCAGTCAATAAATAGATCTTATGTATTTGATTGAAAATGTTGAATCTTTGTTAATGATATTTGAAAGTTGTGAGAAACCTTGTTGGGAGCTAGTGAGAACTCAGTACATATCCCAGTCTGTGCTGCAGGGACACAGGTTCCCTGTTTGCAGGGATTACCCTTGTTTTCCCATCTCAGTGGAATGGAATGAACGGAATTCTAATGAAATTAGTAATTTGTAACTTAAAAGTCCAGCGAAAAATAAAGCATTTGAGAGTGCGATTGATGTGTCATTATGGATATGCACAGGGCAGTGAATTCCTGTATTTACCAAGCTCCGGGGAGGAGCTTCTTCCCCTCTGCCCCTCTGCTGAGACCCCACCTGCAGGGCTGCATCCAGCTCTGGGCTCCCAGCACAGCAAGGACAGGGACCTGCTGGAGCCAGGCCAGAGGAGGCACCACGGGGATCAGAGGGATGGAGCAGCTCTGCTGGGAGGAAAGACTGAGAGAACTGGGATTGTTCAGCCTGGAGAAGAAGGTTTTGGGGTGGCTTTGGGGTGACTTAAAGAGGACTTTGGGGTGACTTAATTGTGGCCTTCCATTAGGGAATCAGCAAGGGAAATGGAGAGAAAGTATTTATAAAGGCCTGGAGTGACAGAACGAGGTTGAGTGGTCTTCAAACTTCAAACTTCAAATAAAGAGACCAGGTTTAGATTGGATATTAGAAAAAAATTCTTTGCTGTGAGAGTGGTGAGGCCCTGGAACAGATTTCCTAGAGGAGCTGTAACTGCCCCATACCTGGAAGTGTTCAAGGCCAGGCTGGATGGAGTTCTGAGCAACCTGATCTAGTGGAAGATGTCCCTGTCCATGACAGTGGAGTTGAAACTGGGGGATCTTTGAGGTTCCTTCCAAGTCAGGCCATTCTAGGATTCTTGGAGAATTTTTTTAAGTTGTGCTTTTTTGTCACCCAAACCTGTAGTAAGGAAGACATATATTAGATCATGTTTCTTTAAGGAGCATATTCTAGCGCAGACACTTTCCCTACAAGATAGAATGATCCTTGGATGTTAAGATTTATCAGTCCATTGCTATAGAAAATGCAGTTTGAATGTGTACTGAAAAATATTTTGAAACTCTTAAATAAGTTTTATTCACAAATTAGACTTTGAACACTTGATTTCATAAGAAATTCTCCAGCCACCTCATTTTGAAAGTTTGTTGTCTTGTAGTATTACATATATATGTTTTCATGCCCTGAAAATGTGTCAATTCATTGCACATATCTTCCTGTGCTCTGACTGCCAGTGTTGCAGTGCTTGAATCACAGGAACATGGAAAAGAGAGGTAGTAAACTTCATTTCCTACCACAGTGTGAACATGTCTTGAGCTCAGGAAATGGCAGCTCCAGTGCAGTGCTCTATATGAATGAGTAACTGATTTGCCCTGTTTGAAACCTTACAGAAAAAAAAAATGCAACAGAAAGGAGTTTATGTTCTAACTCTTGTTAGTAAGCATGGAAAAACACTATTGAATTAAACACTTCTTACAGTTAATATAGCAATAATTCTTTACATGTGTTAAGCACATGTAAAGAAGCTCTTAAGTGGGTGCAAATGTCACTTTTCATTAGGTAAAAAATGCCTTTTTTCCAAACACTTCATACAGAAGTACAATCTAATAAATTGTGCTTCCTCACTGCAATCACAAGCATTACAAGCATGTGCCATTAATGTAATTTTTATTAATTATTTCAGGTCCTTTTAGCTAGGACCGCATCTCTGAATCTCGGAAATCCTTTGTATCTCTTTAAATAAAGCTTTTCAGTGTCCTAATATGAGGGTTTTTTTCTATAATGTTTCAAATGTTCATAGGAATTCAGTCATGAATCTTCTGTTGAAGTGCATGTTTTCTACAGTTCTTCTAAAACAGATGACTGTCCTAGTTTGGCACTGTAGAACTGAATATGATTGTCTCTCTTTTTTAATAGAATATAGTATAAAGAACATTTATCTGAGGAAACAAAACATTTTGTAAGCACTCCTTGAGGGAAAGTATTGTGCTTAAACGACCATTTTATTTTCACCATACAATAATATTAATAATGATCAATAAATCATCCAAAGCTTCCTCTCTGAACCAAAAACTATTCTTTTAAAGCATTAAATACAACTAAAATGGTACCTAGTTTTCAGATTGAATTTCTGCAGTAATCAGTATTTTATGCCTTGCTCGTCACATTTTTTTCTATATTGGTGTATTAACTTCCAAAGTTCCAAATTGTCATTTTGCTGAACTGTCTCCAAACAGCAGAATGTCATCAGTAGTCCAAAAATCTTTTTACAATTCTGAAAAGGTACACAATACTTTTTGTGCAATCTAATTTAAACGTGAATGCATTTTTGTAGGGAACAGTGCTAAAGATTGACTGAAACAAAACTGTGAAAAAAATTATTTATGATCTGTGGTGGGCTGAATCTGGCTGGATGCCAGGTGCCCACCAAAGCCACTCTCCTCTTCAGATGGGCAGGGAAGAGTAAATATAACACTCATGGATCAAGACTGGGGCAGGAAGAGACCAGTTACCATCACAGGCAAAACAGATTTGACTGAGAAATTAGTTTATTACCAATCAAACCAGGGTAGAATAACGAGAGATAAAATCAAATCTTGAAAATACTTTTCCCCATCCCTCTCATCTTCCTGGGCTCAATTTCACTGCTAATTTTCTCTACATCCTTCCTGTCAGTGGCACAGTGAGGAAGGACATGGGCAAAATTCCTGGTATCTTCTCACAGGAGCTACCTCTGTAGCCATTCTGTTACAGTCATATGTTTTAGAAAAATCCTTTTGTTCAGGATTTTGCTCCTGGGAAGCTGAGAAGCCTCAGAGAAAAAGGAAAACAATATTATTTTATTGTTTCTCCTCTGTTTTACTCATGTAAAATGTGTTTGGAGATTGTTTATCTCACAGGTGATTGTTTCATTAATTTCTGGTATATTTTCACTCATTAGCCCATCAGTGTCAAGCTGTGTCAGGACTCTGCAAAGAGTCACGACTTTTCATTATCATTTTTTTAACCTTCCATAAGTATCTTTTTTGTATTTTCTAGTACAGTTTATTCTTTAATATAATATAGTATCATAAAATAATAAATTAGCCTTCTAAGAACATGGAGTCAAATTCATCATTCCTTCCTGCCACGGGGCATCCCGGAAATACAAGACCACTCCACTACCAAAACCTGGCCATGCAAACCCAGAGCACGACCATAACTCAAATTCAGTGTTCTAAATAGGCCACCAGGAGTGGTCATTAAAAACCCTCCTCACATAATATAATATCATACCTGAATATTAAAATATAATAACCTTGATATTTAAATTGCTATATATGGCTTACTGTCAGCGTGCGGTTTTTATTGATGTTAGTAGAAAATGTAGTCATTATTCTAAGAATCTAAACAAATACAAGCATCTATCTGGCATTTAGACAGTATAGAATTATTAAACATATTTGGATTTGGTGAGATAGAGTGTACTAGAGTAATCTCATGGAATTCTGTCATAGGTAGCACATTGCACATGAAAATTTCAAGTACAGTCAGATGTTTTTCCCTTCAGTTTTCTCTTGTTTTGCTTCCAAAATACAAATATAAGTTTTTTGCTTTTACAGAGCCATTGAGTGGAAAAAGAACTATTTATAACAGGATAATTTTCAATATTTATGGTTTCTTATGGAAGTTTCTATTTGACATGCTGTTTTGTTCTTTCAATTTCTACTTTTAGTGTAATTGGTCTCTCACTACATTAGAACTTATCATTCTCTGAGTTTCAGTACAAGTTCCATGAAATTTCTTTGTAACAAAAAAAAATCTGTATCTATACAACTGAATTCTCCAAATTATTTTAATGAGTTTCAGACCACTTCCTGCATTTAAAAGTAAAAAAATAAATTGAAAGGAACCAGTGCCAAACATATGCAAAGTATTACCCTAAGTTACAGTATCTTTCAGACACTGTTGGATAATTGCACACAGCTACTAAAAGAACACGTACGTGAAATATAATGACTTAACAAAACAAAGGAAAAAAAAAGGAGAAGAAACTCTATTGCAGGGGTGGGTTTAGATGTTTTTCCCACTGAAAAGAAAAGAAGAGATTTTGGCTGTAATTGCTAACTTCTGATAATATTGTATCATTGTAAGTCAAAACTGTTAATTCAAGCATAATCATTTATTCAATCATCCATTCTCTGCATGAACAGACTGACCTTCTGTTCCACATAGAAGCTTTAGTTCTCATAGTGTTTTCAAATGATCTGTTTCCTCTAGCTATAAAAGAAGTACCACTACACTGAGATGTTACTAAGCTCCTTTATAAAGTCCATTCAGCACATCTCATTAATAGTGAACATTTGCTGAATAATGACCATTCATTTTTTATCCACAAAATATAATCAGTTGTGCTCGTGATGAATCCAGTGTTGAGAGTTCAACTATCTAATGTCCAAGAAGGAAGACAAACATCTATTAAAAACCATAAATTAAACTCACTGATACCAAAACTTAAGTGAAAAAAAAAATCCCTAGTGGATGCATCTGGTTGTGATGGTGGCACCCAGCTCAAATTTCCTTCAGGATGCAGGCATGACAATGAGCCCATTTCTTCACTTCATAAACAGTGGAGAGCCCAGGGCACACTCAGCTATCCTGCATGGGATAAGCAACGGGATCTACCCTGGAGTAGGGACACCTCGAAAGGTTCCTGCTTAAAGGTTGTTGAAGGTTCAGAGATTCCTTTTCTAATGAGACACACAGTAAGCATGTAATGGCATGATAAGCTTTGAAATCTTAGACAAGAGGTGCAAAATACAGTCATTCAGACAAACTACCAAGTCCAGGATTAAGTCCAGATCCTGTACACTGAAACTCCCCTCTGAGGGGTTTAGCTCATCACTCATCCAAAGTGTCTCCTTGACAGTTTTGTCTGACCCTGTCTTGTTAGCAGTGAGTAATCAATAGTAATTTGCTATCAGATCTTGTTAAACCACCATCAGATTTAGCACCAAAAGTCATTGAATCACTGTTTTTTAACAAATACGTTGTTACAGGTGAAGTGCAGGACTCCATCCACAAGACTAATACACCCTAGAAAAAGCAGGAGATGTAAAGCTTTATGTTCTGCAGATGACATTGATTCAATCACAAAAAAAACCCCAACCAAAACACCAAAAATAAAAGAGAAATTAAGCTGTTGAAAGGAAGTATTCTGTGATTGAAAGGGGGAAGATAAATGTACCTCCCCAAAACCAAAATGAATATTTATATGTTGTCTGCTAACTGAGGTCTTGCCCTTCACTTATGTGTTATTATGTCTTATCAGGGTGAAGTCATGGAAAACTTTTAACCAAAGTTGTTTAGCACTGTCTGTTTTACTGACTAACAATAAAGTGTTAATGGAAAATATTGATTTCCACTGAAAATTCAAATTCTTCCTCAAAAAATTTGAATTGATGCTTTAAAATATGTTTATTTTTTTCATGGAAGGCAAAAATATTTAATGACAATGGAAAATATGGTTCAGTTGTGGCAATGAGAGCAAATAGTTTAGGACAGAAGTGTTTTCAAAGACAGAACCCCCAGTCAATAGGAACTGGATAAATATGCTGTAAATACAGCATTACTTGTATATAAGTACATATGTAAATATGTATATATATGTATACATATATATATCCCACTGATGAAAAGGTCACAACTTCTCAAAATTGAGATTTTCCTTCATGTTTCTCAAATCACCTAGCAAATTTACAGTTCAAAACACAGTGTTTAAAATGTTCTGCTGACCTGACCACATAGTCTGTGATGCTTCCTATGTAAATACCATACACAAAGGGATTATACATAACAAGGAATATACCTTTCACCTCTCTGAGGAGCAGTCAATGAGAATCAAAGGATTTATTTTTTTAACAAGATCATGGATATGCATTATGTTGCAGTGCTTTAAGTGCAGAGTGCTTTTATGTTGGTGAAAGCAAGTGTACACAGTGTTACATGTGGATGTGATTAGTATGAACTTTTAGTGCACCCAAGTTGTTTGGTTTGCTCATGAAGTAGATAGTGCACTTAGCCTGATGCCAGAGCTCTCAGAAAATATGCTATAATAATTTAGGCAGCCTGATGTCTTTAGTACTTCTTTGCATAGACAAACACACATAAAATTCATAGATAGACATGATAGTGAGTAGCTTAAAAGGTAGGGAGCTAATACTTTAATTATACAATAATAAGCCATAACTATGGCAAAAAAAGGACAAAGAAGGGTATATACCCCACAGAGGGGAAAAAAAAGGAAAAACCAACTGCTTAAAATACAGTTGAAATAATTTTCAGAAACTTGAATGCTGGGACACCTCCCAGGTTATGCCTAGGACTAGTCCATGAGTAGAATGAAATGTCTGTCAACACAAAAAAACTTTCTTGGTGCCAAATCTGGTCTGTTCAACTCCCTGCCAAGCAGGCTGCACAAAAACCTTGCTGTTGGATGGTCTTATCAAATGGAGAGCCCTGGGATGATGCTACGAGGATGACACAAGAAATGTGGAAGTTAAGACTTCTTATGGGTTGTTGAGTCTCCAGAAGATCAGGAACTAATAAAATCAATTTAGATGTTCTCCAAAGCAATAAATCATAACACTGGTATGAAAGGCACTCATAGCAATTTATTGTGTTTACTCACAATCCCTGTAAAATAAATTTCCTCCTTATCTAACTAGTTTAGCCACAAGCCACTGTAGATATCATGTACAGATATCCTTAATATTATTTACTTGAGAAATCCCCCAAATTAAGGCCAAATAAAAAATGGGATAAGATGCTCTGATAATGTAATTGGACATTTCTTGTTTGATTTCAGTGCTGTAATCACAGTTTAAAACAAAATAAGATCTGTCTATGAGTATTACATGTGGAGCCACTGGGATAAGTATAACACAAACTGTTCTCTTTTTCTTTTTCCCCCCCTTTGCCTTTGGTCCACACAGCTAAGCACCCATTAAAAGTGAATCACTCCACTGAGCAGCACCATATGATTAGTAAACAAATGCCTGAGGCCAGAAAGTACTTTTCCACTTCCATCAGCTTCCAAGTCTCTTTGTCTTTGATTGATGCTGAGGAAAAACTGACTTGAATGCTAAGCAAATGGAAAGTGTCACAGAGCCACCATGTCTAAATCCTCTAGACCTTTTCCTCATATCTGTACAATGACATAGAAGGGAGCTTCAAACTCAAATAAATAAATAAACTGATTGGAAAAAAAAAAAGTGAAGTGTTCAGATTTTGGAGGTGTTTTTGGCCTATCCTAACCTCTTTAGAAATTTTGAGTTGCAGATAAGAAATGTTTTACTTTCTTTTAATAAGTTCATCTGTGTCAGCTTTCACAATTCATATTCAAAATTGCTTCTTATGATATTGGGGTTTTTTCAGAGATTTAGAATCATTGAATAATAAAGGTTGGAAAAGATCTCCAAAAGACTATTAATTCTAACTGCTACTCAGCATCACCATGTTCACCATGCACATGGAAGTTCATTGTCTAGTTTTTTAGCAAAGCAGCTCCAACAAATACACACATGTATTTGGAACATCCTGTAACAGAAATTCTCTGAGATTCTGATCAGCTTTCATAGTCTTCTGTGAGAATGAAAATCAGTAACAAGTGAATGATCAGTATTGGGGTTTTTGCTATGTATGGGCTTTTTGTGGGTTCTTTTTTTTACTTTTTCTGTAGCCAGACTATCAGAGGTAGCTTTGAAGCTGTATACACCACAGCTCCATATGAAATGTTGTAGGGGAAGCATGGCACTCACATTAGATACAGAAAATGGAGGGCTTAAAATGGATTCAGCCACCTAAATCCAGAGACTTCCATTTGTGAGTTTTCCCTTAGGAGTAATTTCTGTTCCAGGGCAAGACTGATTTTAAACCATTTCCATTCTTCTCAAAGGTTCTTTGTTGTCTAGGCACTGCACATCCCAGAGCACCAGCACAACAGAGCTATTTGTATAGCTGGGCTATGAATCTGATTAGAGAAAAATGGCAGCTTTACAAGAAAGAAAGGAATAACAACAAAAAAGTCTTTTCATTTTCTCCAGATCATTTCTCAGATGCCATTGGCAGTGTGTGACAGATTGTGTGAAGAAAGAGCAAGATGAAGGGGTAGGAATGAGCAGTAAAGCTTCTATGAAGGTAATGTTCCAAAACTAGTGTTTTTGCACAGCATTTCATATTATTAAATGTGCCTTCAGTTTCCAGCCTTAAGGTTTCTAAGGAGTCTTAGTTAAATGTGTAACCACACACATCTGACTTGAAAAGGCTGAGGTATCCATCATATATCTTTCAGCTAAATTATCCAATAATCACACAATCATAGAATTGTTTAGGTTGGAAATGACCTCCAAGATCACCAAGTCCAACGTTTGACTGATCACCAATTTGTCAAACAGACCAGAGCACTGAGTAGCATGTGAAGTACATTTTTGAAGACTTCTGGGGATGATGACTCCACCACCTCCCTGGGCAGTCCATTCCAATGTCTGACACTTCTTTCCATGAAAAAATTATTCCTGAAATAATATTGAAGTTTTCATGCCATTTCATGCCTTCTCTTTGTAAGCAGTGCAATGGAATGACTATTTAAAAAAAGGATGATCCCAAAATATAGTGTAAATAGATGTTTTCACTTAGAAGCACATTATAAAGAAAAAACAACCACCTGAATGAACTTGAGCAACAATAATGAAATATTATCTTTTGAAGTATACTTCAGTATATGCTATTTAAGTTATAATTATAAATAATGCAAAAGATGAAAGAGCAAAGAGTTTTTTAATCTCTTGTCCACATTTGGCTGTCACCCAAAGACAAACTAACCTAATAGTAGAGAGTCAGCTGTAATTCTGAAGCATGCCTTGATGGCATAATTATAAGGGAGGATAAATAATTAGCCATCAAGGAAAGGAAAAATGAACTTTGCTTTATTTTGTAACCTGAAATCCATGCTTGTATCAGCTATGGACAATATTTGCATTTGACCTGATTACTTATTAGTGCAGCACCTTTTTCTTCACTAGGATTGTTTTTTCCTTTTTTACAAAATACACAGTGAAGTCCAAAATTAAAACCAGTGACCACAGAAAAAAAAAGTAGATTTGTTTTATGACTGAAGAGACTATCCCTTTTAAGAATTAAAACACAAACACTAAATATAAAGCAGCGTGAGAAATGTGAGAGAATTAAAACTCAAGAAATTTCATTCTGTGCACAAGGCACAGAGGTGTACTTACTGGGAAAGACTCATATATGCAAGCATATAAGTATATGTATGAGCAGATCTCCATTTGTTGCTGAGTGCCATTGAGAAACTTCATTTACTATCTTTAAATGTGTATCTCCATGTCAGAGACTCGGAAATTTGAAAGGCAGGAGGAGAAGTTGGAATGAATTCATTTCATGAGAAGGTAAAGATTTAAATAGGATAGAACAGAAGTTCTTGGTTTGAGTAAAGACCAGAATTGAGGCAAAGGAAAAGTTAGGGTAAAAGGTAAAGATATATGAACACCTGAAATACCTTTTAGGAACATGTATAGAATTAATCTAATGAATTTTCTGGAGGATGTTAACTGGGAAGCCCCCATAACAAACCAGCTAACTTTAAACTGATTCATTTAGAAAGACAATGATTGAGTGGAAATTTAACTTATTCAAAGCACTGAAAACTGGTTATAGTATGTGGAGGAGTGTGGTACAGGACAAAGCTGATTATTGATGAAAGTATGAAGATATGGCAAGAAGTAGTCTTGGTAAGAACATCTTTTCTGGGAAATGTTGCAGTAAAGCAAATTTTAAAGGATAAATTTCAGACCTCATTTCTAAGAAGGCTGGGGACAAATCAGCTAACTCAAAGGTTATAATCTTATAAAGAGGGGATTTTCTCCCTCTTTCTACCATGGCATAGCACAAATACAGTGAGAAAACTCAAGTCCTTCACAAAGCTCATGATACCTAAGTTAGTAAAAATGGTATAGCTAAGGCACCATTATCTCAAGAGAGAGAAATAGATTTAGCCAATGAATTCTTAAGACCCATCACAATTCCATTTCAAATACTTTTATAAAAGCTATAATCTATTTTTTTCAAAATTTACTCCTCCTAGCCAGACGTTGACAGGGTCTCTTGTAATCATCTCCTAACAAACTGGCATTAAGATCAAAATGGCTCTTATAGTTCATTAGAACAGTCTCTTCTGCTCAAAATTTCTCCTATTTCACAGAATAGCAGAAAAGGGGGTTGTAGTTTTTTTAAAGGATACCATGCTTTATTCTAGAAATCAAGCCTTAAGGCTGGCACAGTTTCAATGGGTCAGTTTGTTAAATGTTACAAAGTCTGGAATATTAAGTCTGTCAGGAGACAAAAGTTTTTTTCTAGTCTTTCATGATTCTAGTTACTTTAGCAGAAAGTTTATATTTCCCAGTTCCTCCATCTGAAAGAAGAAACACTGGATTCTTTTTTTTTCCCCCAATATTTTCTTCTAATAAGTAATGTTACAGAGGAGACACTTTCAGTTTTTGTAGACTGTCCATTAGGATGAGTCCTGAAAATCAAATTGGAATCATTAGTATTATCACATACTAGGTGTTTTTACAACACAGTATTAGCAGTTTTACATTTTCTTGCACAGGTTTTCTCCTTCCACAGATTTTCTTTTTCCATTTGCATCATATCATATTGCTAACAAAGCACTTAAATTTCCGCTGTTGACCAAATATGTACAACTGCTTGTACAAATATGTATATGTTTGTGGTTCAATTTCAGCTTTTTAATTTTTTTTTATTTGGATTAATATCACATTTATTGTTTTTATTACTGGAATGCAGAATTATGTTTCATTAGGTTCAAAGAAACTTCAGGACAGGTGGCTAAGCAAAATATTTCCTAGTATTTCAAGCATAATTAATAATTTATTTCTTAAAATTATAAACTCTTGTGTATATGAGAAGTCGTGTGTCATCCCATATGCATTTTGAAAAAGTTATTTATATCATTAGAGAGCTGCTGTTTTAGACCAGCTCGGGATCAGACCTTAAGAGTATTCACTAAAATGCAGAATTCTTAGACAACCATCAAGAACTTGGCTCTCACCAGAATGATTAGCCCACACAAGTAAAACTAGCATCTGGAAATTGATGAAGTGTCCAAATATTTTTCATGCTTTTTAAAACACTATTTTGTTTTCTGCAAAGTTCTGTCACATGTGTTGGTGTTCCAGGACTGATATAATCGCTGCGTCTTGTGAGTGTCAACAATGCGCTGCGTGTGCTTGTGCTCTGCTGTGTCCAACACTTCAGTTTAAATGGGTGAATTCAACCTGAATGTTTATTACACAAGTGATAATGGTCTAATGTTCAACTAGCAGGAGGTGTTCACATTATAGAAAGGCATTAGTGATATAAATCTAGGCTCTAGGCTGGGGTTTTTTTGCATTGCCTTGTACTGTGCACTGCCTTATACCTGCAAGAGAAACCATCTTCTGTCTTTTAGTTGTCCCATGAGTGACGTCTTTTACATTAAACCAGAAAATACTACATTTTACTTCCCACTAGAATTCACTAATTGGCCTAGGGCAGGAAGGAACAGCACTATTCTCTCTCTAGCCATTTTCACTTCTTTTGTTCTCAGTGACAATTTGAAAGGTAAAACCAGCGCTTCTCCTTCCCTCACAGAAAATCTGCTCAGAAGATCAGGGTACCCAACTCCAAGCAGAGAGTTAAATTCCAGCTGTCTACATGGACCTATCTGGGGAATTCCACATTTCATTTCCCTCTTACCTTGAGAATTAAAAGACCAGGCAGGCTCTGGGTAATTACAGATAGCAATACGTGTAAAACCTGTAAGGCAAAGAAAGTAATAGCAGGATATATTTAAATCAATATAACTGGTGAGATTGTAGAGGTTAGTGTTCTTAAGGTATAGAATTCTGGAATGCTGTAATTTTCACAGAAAGAATGCTATTTTGTGCAGAAAGAGAGACTGAATCAAAGAAACAAATAAAAAAATATTCATTGGACAAAAAACAAATACATTACACTGAAGATCTATATATCAAAGAAGATTTATATTTGTGTGTTTGGTGACTATGCTAGAGGTATATAGTTTTATTTTTAGCAATTATTATGATTGTGTTTGTGTGCTACACGTAAGACAATAAATTCCTTTCTTGCCCGTAAGGTTCCCCTTTTGGATATGGTTCTTTGTAATATGTCTGAAAAATATCCAGCATCTGAAAATATACATGGGAGTTACAGCATTATCTTGAAGGCCTGTACCAACTCCTTTCACAGCATACATTTCCACTGAAGGTAAATTCAGCTCTGTGAGACTAATCAATACTATGAAGATTTATGGTATGACTGGATCATAACTGAGAACAACTTAATGCTGTGTATTCAGAATATACATATCATTTAGGATTACAAAAGCTAAAGCTTCTCACACTTCAGTAAAAGATAGACATATTTTTTAAAAAGTAGCACCAAATATAACACCAATATTCATTTCAGTGTCATAAGAAGGATTATTAAATTCATTTACTAGTGTTTATTGATCTATTCTGCTGACAAATTAGTTTTTGAAAATTCTAGGAAGCACATGAGAAGAAAATGCTTCAACTAATCTGTTTTCTTAGACCATGTGAAGAACCCATTATGAGTTCCTTGGCATTTTTTCTTTGTATTAAATTACCTTAATTCTCATTTTGTATGTTGCATGGGCAATTCTCATTTTATGCTTAACATAGCCACAAGTCAGAGAAAGCAAAACTCAATAAACCTGACACATCTTTCTGTACTTTAAGGTTCAAGTTTATGTTAGATGCAGAGAGAGAGAGAACTGAAGCTGTTAGCTTTAATGCATTCTCCAAATTGGAGAACAGCAAAAATGAAGGGATGAAGGGGTAGCTATGAAATTTATATTACAGTTAAGTATATTCCCCATAACTCCACATAGACCTGAAAGAATTTTTAGAAAGGAGAAAAACAAGCACAATGATTGTTTGTAAGAAGGTTTGTGGGTCTGGTTTAATTTTGAGGATGTTTTTTTTGTTTACTCTTTTGGTTGGGTTTTTTCCATTATGGAAAGAGAAATCAGCAAAGACCAGATTGCATAGTGCTGCCTCCTGATATCCCAGATCATCACTTCATGTAGGAACGTTCTGAAATCTGCAGTTTAAAGTAGCTAAGGAGTTGGTGCAACCTCATGTCACTTTTCACCTGCATTTTTCGAAGCACCTAGTGAAGTTACAATGCCACAGTCCCCAAAAGCAAAGATGTATGGCAGGGATATCAACACTGTGCATGTGCTGACAGCATCAGTCATGAAGTGACAGCATGAAAAGTTGAGCCTAAGCTCTCTTCAGAACTGGCAAATGAATCAAGCTGTTTGTCAGGACCAGACAAGGAAAAAAAGGAATTATTTTCACTGGGAGGGAAAAAAAAGATTGCAAAAATGCCAAGGTAGATGGCACCAGGATGAGCAAAATGGATGGCTTTATTTACCAGGAGATAAGGACAATGACAGATCTAAGGAGGTCCAAAGGTGGGCATAAGTGAGGACTGATGTCCTGAGCCATCTGAAGCAGATTCAGAGGGCTAAAATGACAATATTTTTGTGCAGACCTCAGACTTCTGAACACAAATTTTTCTTCCCTGATCCCTAGAGGACACATATTTTGAAGCAGCTGATGAAGATTACAGACCTTTGAAACTCAAGGTTCTAAATACTTTACATTAACTACCAAAACTATGTCAAAAGTATGTCAGTCAAAATATGGGAAAACAGGTTTCCCAAGTCAGTAAGGAGACAGCTTAAATTCTTGTCTAACAGATTTGTAAGAGTATCTTTTCCAGACCAATCAAGCTGAAGATCATAAGCTACCTGGCACCCCATGAGCACTAAGTATCTTTGAATGAAGCACACCAGGACTGTACCTGCTGAGGCATCAGGTGCAGCAGAAAGGAGAGTGCAGCTCATTATATGTGACCATCTCTCTACACCATCTGTGACAGAGAGGGAAAAGAAGACTCCAACTGTGAAGCTGCTGCATAAATTCTCTTGTGGATTTCAGCTCTGATGTGTCAAAAACAAATGTATAAACAAACCCATTATTTGTTGGGCCTCTTGTCTTTTATGAGAGGCAACCCGTTTCCCTTCATTGTGTAGACCCTTCAGTCTGACACACGAACTACGTCTTCCATACCTTCATTTTACTAGGCGAAAAATGGAAAACTGCTCAGGAAAACAAAGGTCCCTAATGTACTTCCAAGCATTTTGAATCTACCATTAACTCCTAGAGCAACAATAGTCTGAAGCATTGTCAAGGCTGGGTGGATGGTGTTGGTGATTTGGGAAGCCTTTGTACCTGCTGGCCAGCTCTATTCTTACATGATAGAGACACCACAGCTACGTCTCATAAGATAATTTCTTCATCTTTCCTGCTATTCTTTGCAGGCCCTATTACTTAAAAAATTAATAAAATCTATTAAAGAGTTCATTGTTCCTACTGTACAGTACATGAGTTTAAATAAGTGGATTTTCAAGACAGATCCAAAATTTTAGATGTATACATTAATTGTCTTATGAATACATAAGGCAATAAATTTGCAAATTTAATGGTATACTCTGTATCTTTTGCATTTCACTTAATCTTTGCCATATTTACTCACAGAAAAATTGTTTCCAAAAAAACTGCACTTTCTTGCATTATTATAAATCTGTGACAACTGAAGCATGAAGTTCCTCATTCGGCATGCTGCTGTCTGAGGGTGGCAATTCATCCATTCCACAGAAGTCACCAAACATCTTATTGAACCTGACACAAAAGCACTTCAATTATTGACAAGTGGCATTTGTGACATAAGCCCCACCATTCTCTGGATATATGTCTCTTATTTCTATGGAAAATTCATGTGCTTATGTAGACATTTTTTTAGGAACATGAACAGTGGGATCGAGGAACCCTCAGCAGGTTTTCTGATGACACCAAGCTGTGTGGTGGGGTCAACACGCTGGAGGGAAGGGATGGATCCAGGAGAACCTGGACAGGTTGGGGAAGTGAGTCTGTGTGAACCTCATGAAGTTCAACAAGGCCAAGTGAAAGGTTTTGCACCAGGGTGAGGGCAATCCCAAGCACAGACACAGACTGGGTAGAAAATGAATCAGGATCAGCCCTGAGGAGAAATACTTGGCTGTGTTGGCAGGCAAGAAGCTGAACATGAGCTGGTAGTATGTGCTCACAGCCCAGAAAGCCAATCCTGTCCTGGGCTGCATCCAAGGGACTGTGAACAGGAGGTCAAGGGATGGGGTTCTGCCCCTCTACTCAGCTCTCAGGAGACCTTACCTGGAGTGCTGCTTTCCCAACAAAAAGAGGACACGGACCTGTTGGAGTGAGTCAAGAGGTGGCCAAAAAAACATCAAAGCAGTTCTCCATAAAGGCAAGAGAGAGTGAGTTTGGGCTGTTCAGACTGGAGAAGAGAAGGCTCTGGGGAGACCTTACAGCCCTTCCCATTACCTAAAGGG
This sequence comes from Pheucticus melanocephalus, assembly GCA_013398405.1. Classification (NCBI taxonomy): domain Eukaryota; kingdom Metazoa; phylum Chordata; class Aves; order Passeriformes; family Cardinalidae; genus Pheucticus; species Pheucticus melanocephalus. Next base: position 686,483 of record VZSJ01000649.1, on the reverse strand, counting down.
GCCATGAAAAACTTGGAGGGTGACTTTTTACAAGGGTAGGACAAGGGGAAATGGCTTCAAATTTAGGGTACTGGTTTAGCTTGGATATTAGGAAGAAATTTTTCCCTGAGGGTGGTGGGGCACTGGAATGGGTTTCCCAGAGAAGATTTGAATGGCCCATCCCCTGTAGGTGCTCAAGGTCAGTTCTGAGTAACCTGATCAGATGTGTAATGCGTCCCTGTCCGTGGAAAGGGGACTGGGTCTACATAAGGTTCCTTCCAATGCAAATAATTCTATGATTATATTGAATTTTTTATATGTCTCCCAGACCATGTTTGCTGCAGAAAATGTTTTCTTCTGTGTCTCAGAGCTTGAATTTTTGCATTTTTACTTATATTAATGTTTAGGCACTGAAGTCATCGATTCAGAATCTTATCCTACAAGGTTAAAAGTCAGTCTTTTTAAGATTTTATAGGGATAAAATAGATAATTTTCATTTACCAGACACCTAGAAGTGAAGAAATGCATTTGAAAAGTAGGAGGGGCAACTGCTGAACAAGATAGGTTTGAATAAAAACAATAATATGAAATACAGTGGTATACTTCTGAAATAAGAAATATCAAACCTATGGTACAAAACCAGATTTATGGTGTATCTAAAAATAAAAAAAATAGTTTCCATCTTTGATATTTGTATGTCATGATCAGTTTTACAGTAGGTGACAAATAGAAAAATACAATGCATATTTTATAAAGCAGAGAAAACAAATTACCTTATTTCTCCCAAAGAATTTCAGAGACTTCTAATTTATTATTTCTATAAATTAAAGTATTCTGACTAGCTCTACTTTTCTAAACATTTCAGATAGCATAATGGGGCAACTGTTGGCCTTTCCTGAATGACCTTTTTGCTATGCTCATTTGAACAGAATATATCTCCTAGGATTTTGTGCATACCTGAAAAATAAAAACTACCTTTTTAGAAATTAATAATATGTAGTTATGGGAGGAACTGTGTTGCTCACAAGTTTCAATACTTGCTCCTCAAGATAAATTTTTTATCTCTTCAAAGTGATACACCTGTGAAGAGAGAAAGAAATCCAACCAAATGCAAATATTAAAGCTACCTTATGTGGTTTTGATGCTAACCACATTCTATTCAGGCATCTCTGCAACATATCAGCATTTGGCCTTGTGGAGTCTACAAACTTGCTTTATCTTCGTTTTGAACTTACTATATGGAACTTAACTTCTTACAAAACTCTGTGTGGGTTTATTTGATGCACTTACAAAGTAGTACTTATATGGTTCTTGAGCTCTGTTTTTGATATTTATAACATTATATAACTGGATGTCACTGTACTAGTTCGTCTGTTCTTTGAGTAGAAAAATTACATCACCAATAATTATTGCATGCCGCAAATACCTGGTTACAGTATTTGTAGCATGTTGTAACATTCTGTTCATGATTTTGTCACAATTCAATGGATTTTTTGAGTAATTCTTACTTCCTCTGTAGTACACTCTTTATTCTGCCTTTTGCAATGATTCCTAGCATATAATTGTCCTCTTCTATTGTTTTTTTCTGCAATGAGGATTAAATATTTTAGGCATGTTTTTCCTCCCCAGCATTCCAGACATGTCTGGAAAACTTCTGTATTGCTATAAAAATAGTGTAAATGTATGGATGAGTCCACCCATTCTGATATAAAAAATGAGATGTTTGGGGTTTTTTTCTCTTGATGACAGAATGTTACTTTTTCAGAAATACCTTTGCTCGTAACAAAAAAAAAATTACAGAAACTAAACAGAAAAGAAAAAAACCCCACACTTTTTTTTTTCAAAATAAAAATGTTTTCAGAGCAGCAGAACCATTTGTATATTTCCAAATACTCGCTTATCTCAAGCTGATGGACTCCAAACCAAAATATCAACGTCTACTGGTTATTGAAAATCCACTTGTGAGCTAAGCCATGGTGAGTGATTCTGCATGCATTCTTATCTTATTTCTTTAAATATTTTGTTTAATCCATCTATGGTGCCTCACCCACAGGTTTAAACTAATTCCTGCACAGTCCCTCTGACTCACAGGAGTTTGTTTCAATCAGTGTTCTGCCTCCCTCAAAGAGGTAAGGGTGGATTCCAATCAGTTTTCACCATAACACTTGGTGCTATGATAAATGAGAGAAGAAATTTCATGGTGAAATAGAGGGCTCAGCTTTCTGCAGTTCCAGTGAGGTCTGGCTGGGGCGAAGAAGCAGATTCCTTAAACTTACCAGAAATTAATTAATTTCACTGGTATTAATTAATCTCACTAATGAGGAAAACGTCCAGGCAGCTACTAAAGGTGAATGAAGAATAAGCAAGAGACAGCATCTTCCAGAAAGAGGGCATTACATGGTTCAAGAAATGAGACACTGAGATCAGAATACCTCAGAAGTTCCTGAGCTAGACCTTAAAAAATAGGTGGGCAAGAGATCTCAAACAGCATAAAAATAATCAGATCAAAAGATGCTTTTCTTATATGAGAAAAACTGAGCTCTAAAACTGAGTCTGACTTTCAATTTTGAAAGGGTAAAAAGAAAAATAATCTGCACCCAACTGGAAAGCCAATTTGTGATTTCAGACTATGAAAGTCAATTAATTTCTGATAAAGGTAATGGATGCATATTCCAAGTGCATCCAGAAGAGGTATCCTCCTAAAAACCACCCTATATTATATGGCTTCTGTTTTTCTTTATTTCCTAAATTATTTGTCCAGTCCCCAGCCAACAGAAAGGTCTGTTTGAATAAATGCTGGTTTTGTGTTGTAGTTCTTTGAATGCTGTATTTTGAAAGGAAAACAGGGTTGATCACTAGTGTATATGCTACACACATGTATCATAGTGTGCATGTGTGTGTACATCCACACATGTACACTGTTACTTTGTTCCTTTTTGCCAGCAGTGATATTATAGAGCTATTTTTTTTTGTAATACAATAGTTTAAAAAGCCATACTCTTGAAGGTCAACCTACTGCATTATTCCTAAGTTTAGTAATTATGGAATAATCTTCTCAAGGTCCTAAACATCCATAATTACTGTATGGAGGCTTTCTTATTTCTAGGCTGGTTTACTAAGAGTAAAGGTTGCTAGAAATAAAACATCTCATATGAACTTTACCTTGGCAGTTTGTACAGCAAATTGAAAAGCTCTTTAAGTCATTCTTAGCATGCTGTTATTCACACTGTATGTTTAAAGGAGCATCTCCTGTTTTAGCCTATTAGACTTGAAATTGAATTTTAGGTGAGAGTGCAAGTGTTATTTTAGCTAATATTACTTTCCCATTGGTAATGCTTTGTAGTTTTTGAAGTGAAAATAATTTGAAAATGTAGAGTCACAGTAAAGAAATACTAATTTTTATGAAGGAACCTAATTATCATCTCCTTCATATTTCTTAATTACTTCGCCTGGTGTACACACCTATGACTACCAAGGCTTCTTCTAAATCTACCCCTCCCCTCGACCTTGTAAATAATTGTGTAAATCAGAGTTCTTAGAAACAATGTGGCAGGTTCATTGCCAAATCAGATTCCTTGGTATCTGCTAAAACAGTAATTCCACAGATAAGAGGTATGGTTTTCTTTCCTCTTAGGACATGCCTAAGAGGCATATTAGCACATATGACTTTAAAACCCTTATTTTACAAAAATAAGAGGTAAGATTTTCTGGCAAGATTATCCTTGTCTCATTCTAGATACAGACTAGAAAGAGGCAAGGATAATCTCATGAGAATTTCATGTCCCTCAGGAATCTTCAAGTTCACAAATGACCCAGCTTCTCTGTCTCCAGTGAGGCATCATACCCATCACTATCCAAAGCACAGCAGGCAAAACATCTCCCAAGTGTGGACCAGCTGCAGCTCATCTTTTTACTCAGTCTTTAAGTACCCCACCTACAAGGTATAACCAAAGCAACTGTTTCACATTTGTGAATATTCAGTTCCTGTACATGCTGGAAGCTGTTAATTCTGGTTCAATTCTACTGAACCTAAAGCAACAGTCAATTCACAGACTGCTTTTTAATCTTTCTTTCCTGAAGCACAGCCCTGCTTCCAAAGTGTCCACTGCCACAGACAACTGGAGCTGCCACTCCACTCCATCCAAAAGACCCAAGAAGGCAGCTCCTACATGCCTAAGCAGGGAAAATGGGTGAACTCCAAAAAGGTTCAGAAATAGCCATTTCTCATCTGACCTTGGCAGGCGGTTTCTTGTCTTCTTTGCACTGCTGCATCTCAAACATGCAAATTATGGCAAAAGGAAAATTGAGGGGAGAGGAAGTCTCATGCTCTCTTATCCTGCCTCTAAGCCAGTTGTTAATCATCGGGTAATTCAGTTTCCTGTACTTGTTGAGTCATTTATATGCCTCATTGGTTGGCAGGTAGATGCATGACACTGATGAGTACAGTGATTTTTTTACCCAAGCACACAGAGAATAGCTCTATTCTGTACAAATAACCACATTGATATGCAAATTGAGATATTTACTATTCATAAATACTTATTCTCATTTCAAACGTTTTAGGAAATTGAGGAGCATAAACAGGACCACATGATTTTGGCATATCAAATACAAAAGAAATGAAGTAATAAATGAATAAACAGACAAGCTGTATTTGTAAGTAGGTCTGTTTCAAGCCATTATGTACAGTAGTTGCATTCATCGGAATAATTTTGATCAGAAAGAGGAAAGTGAATGAAAAACTATTTCTTCAACAGGGCTAGCTAGCTCTAGTTTACAGAAAAGATTTGAGTTATTATTTGATAAAACTTTGATCCCATTTACTGAAAAGGATTTCATATCACTTATGTTTGCTTGAACTGTAAGATTTTCAGCTCCCACTGAGTTGCCATACAATTTCTCTCCTAATTTGATTATTTATGATTATCCTTAAAAACAGTTAATACATAAAGTTCAGGACACTCATACACCTGTGTAAACAATTTGCAATTTATGCAGCTGTTGAAGTGTCTATACAATTAGTTTTTTTTCTTTCTTAAGCACAGTGTGAAAAAAAATCTTCACAACTATTTATTTAATTCAAATTGAAAAATCAGTACAAACTAATAATTTTCAGACTTTTAATTTTAATTTTTATGCAAGAGGTGAGAACATCTTCTTGGGCTGCCATCTGAGCCTTTGTGCTCTGTGGCTTTTTTATGGCGCTCTGTGAATAAATACACTAACACAGATCAGATAGTCTTTCTGTGGGGATTGCCTATTATGTTCTTAGTAAAATCTGACATTAAAAGGGTCACTGAAATACTTAATGTTTTTTAAAATAAATGAAAAATATGGTAGGAGGCCTGTAGGATCACACTTACAGGAAAGTGGACACGTATTAAATGAACCAGCCTGACCTTCTAGAACCAAAGAATGAGGTCATCTTTGTAGATAAAAAAGCTAAGGTTACAAGATGAAAGAAGAAGCAGAAAAGTTGCTGAGAGACATAGGGGTGTAAACCTATGTAAAATAACACTTACAGCATCTACCAATCAGATTAAGAAGGAGATAGGTTCTTGCCTCATGGACAAAGTAGAGCTACCCATCAAGAGATGCATGGACAAAGTGGAGCTACCAATCAAACAATGTGTGACTGTATAGACCAAAATAGGTAAATATAAACAATGTTTAGAAGCACAATAAGAAGCTTTTTCTTGGTTCACATTAAATTGTGCAGTCCTTTTTCTTCTCTCCTCAGAGGCCAGGAGCACATTCCTGATGCATGGAGGCTGAGCATGTTGGGTTTACAGAGACATTTAAGGGCAGCCTGTTTCCTCCTGAAGGAAGGCACAGAGTTGATGGAATCAAGTGTTTCTTCAAAGTGACATCCCATAAAACAAGGGGAAATGGCCATTAATTCAACTGGGAGAAGAATTGAAGAAGAATTCCTTGCATAATACAAATGTATGTCTGTAGAACAACAAAGAGACTTTTCCCTAATGGACAGCAAGGCCAAAACTGTCTCCAGTGGCTCAGAGAACAAGTGCCAGACACTAATTCAATTAACATATCTTAAATGCATTTGTTTATGCACAATAGTTGTAATTTATAAATTTAAATAATTAAATGGATAAAGTTCTGTCATTTCTGTAATATTTCAAAGCGTAGCATAGAACTTGAGCTTATCTCTCTCAAAATTTCACTATTTATTCTCCTCAGGGAAAATATGAAAGAGGTAAGAGATTTTTCTGAAATTTTACCAAAAGTATATTCAGTTCTAGAAAAAGAATTGAACAATTACGTTACTGTAGTCTCTCATTTCAGTTCTGTACCTGGTGCTGCACTGTAGTGAAACAGCTGTTTCTCTATGCCTGAGTTTGAGCTAAATTTTGATATACATACAGATTTACTAGAAGTGAAATCCCCTATGTGTATTTCTACTTATAAGTTAATCTTTTCTAGTGTGTTGAAATCTCACTATAATTTGCCCAAAGCAAATGGATGTGATTTCTCTTTAAATTAGCATGAAGCATATAGAACTTGAATCATTTGCCCTGATGTGTGAGGTTTGGTTTTGTTGTTTTGTTTTTTTTTTCCTTAATGGCATGAAGTCCATCCATAATGTCTCAAGTCAACATTCAAATACTTTGGCACATGAACCTACAAATGTACAGGCATGTGCCTGCTGAGACACATGTATGATATCTGCTAGCTATTGAATTATTCTGACTAAAAGTTGGAATATATTTTTCAGTATGTGTCCATCATTTAAATTAAGCATGTGGATAGAACAATCTAAGTAAATGCACTCTTTTAAAGGAATGTATTGCACTTAATGCGGTAGATGTGCAAGAAGGCATAAAGCAATATTCAGGCCCCGGAACAGGTTTCCCAGAGAAGTTGTGGATGCCCCATCCCTGGAAGTGTTCAAGGCCAGCTTGGATGGAGCTCTAAGCAACCTGGTCAAGTGGAAAGTGTCCTTGCCCATGGCAGGGTGCTTGGAACAAGACGATCTTTAAGATCCCTGTCAACCAAAACCAAACCCAAACCATTCTATTATTCTAAGATTTAGAGCACTGCAACAATCATAGAAACAAGTAATGCTAATTAAAACTGCTTTTCTCATGCTATTTTTCTGTCTCCTTCCATTCATTCTTTTGTCATATATGGTCTCAATTTTGTGACGTCATTTCACCAGTTATTTTCACTCATATTATGAGCCTTTCTTCCAATCAGAATGACCACCTACTCCAGACTTCAATCTACTGCATAAGGGAACATAGAAGCATCTGTTTCCATTCTCCACAAGGAGCTTGCATGCTGGACCAGCTTGGGCCACTGTCTCATTTGTGGAGATATTTTAGTGCTTTCCTTTTTCTCCTTAGTGAAATTTGGGGGTTCTCTGCAGCCCACATGTAGTGCTGCAAGAAATTCAGTACCAGTATTAACACTGAAGAGGAGAAGGGAGATGAGATGTCCTCAACATCTTCTTCTTCTCAAGAGTAAATTCAATTTGAATATTCAATTCTCTATTTTTTTCTTCATTCAGCTACTTTCAGTTTTTGTGTTGTATTAATTTTTGTAGCTCTACTTTAGATTGCCAAAGTGTAAAACAACACATTTAATCTGAAATATGGTACATAAAATTCTTTTAATTGGAGGTAATACACAAAAAATACTTTATTGCTGTCTCACAGAGAGAGAGACTTATTTGAATTAGTTGATTATTGATCTAATATTTCATTGTCAGAACATATTTTACATGTGTCTTTGTCAAAAGACAAAATTACTTATGATATAGAAGACCCTTACATGTGTATTTTAAACATCTAGCAATCAGAAATGGGTCATTTGTTTTGAGCTTGTGCCACACATCAGATATCCTAAGAGCATTAAAGGTAGCTAGAAGTGTCTCATTTACTCATTAACTGGCACTAGGAGTAAGAAAAAGTCTCATGCACTGAACAGAATTAATGTTCTATGCAGTCATCACTACAGAAAATGAAAAGCCAAATGAGCAGCAGCATCATGTAAGTACAGAAACAGTATTCACAATTAATTACCATGAAAACTGAGACACATCTTGGAAATGAGAAAAAAAAAACTAGTGGCAACTTGCAAAATAGACAGAATTTATGAATAGAACTTCTAGTCAGCTACTTCTCTTTTTTTTTAGAAGAAGCATGCTACCCTTTAAAAATATTTGCTTCCCTCAAGGATCTGAGAAAAAAAAATTAAAAAAAGAAAAAAAATAATAAAGGTGAGCATAAAGATTTTGAAGCAGAGAGAGCTAGTAGCGATGATTCAAAAGTGACTTCTATATTAAAGGCATTTATTGAAATAGTGTTTATAATGGGCTTTTGGAACACTTACTCAAAAATTGAAAACTTCAGAAGTCACACTTGTAGAACAGCCAGAGGAAAACAGGAAGAGACAGGTGCCGATAGATTGATAAACTCACCAAAGACTATCTTCTTAAAATCAGGAAAGTCCGATGATAAGGCATCAGGAGCACTACCTCAAAGACAATAGTCTTCAGTTTCTGATAATTCAATTATAGCACTCTGAACAGATTGAAGAAGGAAAAACAAACCTGTCACAGACGTATAGTACAGAGATGCCCTTAAATCACCAAGACACCCAAATTTTCGTTCATGCCCAGAAGTTGCTTCCTAGAGGAAATATAAAAGCAGAAAATATTTGAAATAGCCTGAGTCTGATATAATAGAAGACACTTTACAATAAACTAGAACCGTATTTATAGCCTTCAGTATGTGTGTCAGGGAATATTCCTTAAACTTCTACCTATCCTCAGAAATAGATGATCCTGGAACATACCTTGCTTCCTTACTACTTGGTGAGCTATAAGAAAAATGATCTCTTTTTTTATCCTCTTTTACATAAATTTGAATAACCTGGGGGTTCCAATCTCCACTCACGTGACAGATGGAAAAAAATATTTCTTCTTTCAATGTATTGTGCTTGTTAACATAATCATAGAATGGTTTGTCTTGGAAGAGACCTTACAGATCATCTAGTTCCAACACTGCAGTGATCAGGAGCATCTTCAGCCAGATAAGGTTCCTCAGAGTCCAACCAGCCTGACCTTGAATGTTTGCAGGAATGGGGCATTCCTCACCACTCTGGGCAACCTTCTCCAGTGTCTCACCATCCTCTTGGTAAAGAATTTCTTCCTAATGCCCAATCTAAATTGACCCTCTTTTAGTTTAAAGCTATTACCCCTCGCCCTGCCAATCTGATCACCTGGCCTTGCACAAGCCCTGGTGAAAAGTCTCTCTCTGACTTTCTTGTAGCTCCTTCAGGTAATGGGAGGGGCTCTAAGGTTTTCCTGGAGCCTTTTCTTCTCCACTCTGAACAACCCCAACTCTCTCACCATGTCTTCACAGCAGAGCTGCTCCATCCCTCTGATCCCCTTGGTGCCTCCTCTGGCCTGGCTCCAGCAGGTCCCTGTCCTTGCTGTGCTGGGAGCCCAGAGCTGGATGCAGCCCTGCAGGTGGGGTCTCAGCAGAGGGGGCAGAGGGGCAGAATCCCCTCCCTGCCCTGCTGCCCTGGGGCTCTGGATGAGCTCAGCACATGGCGGGTTTTGGGCTGCAACAGCACTTTGCCAGTTTATGTCCAGCTTTTCATCCATCACGATCTTTTGCTCTAATATAAAATGAAGCAAAAACTTCCAGTTCTTTCTTTCTTGCCACTACCACAGGAACACATAGAGCATTATATCTTTTCTCCCTCTTTTTTTGACTATTCTCCCACCTGCATTCCCCCTCATTCCTCTTATTTATATGCACATCTTATGCTCTGTCTGATTGGAGGCTGCTGTGTAATGTAAAACGTGGAATAATCAAGATTTTCCCATGGTAAGTGATTGAATCGTTATTTTTCAAGAACAGAGCATCCGGACTAGAAAAAAAAAAAAGATAAAATTCTTATAATGTTTCTGAAATATATTAATTGTCAATATCTATTTTCCCCCTTTATGTTGACCGTACTTCACATTTCCATGAATGTTTCCTTTCCTAGATGCCACAAATGTGTTCTTCTGAGGACTCACTCAGAGCTGTGATACTTTTCAGGTATCATAGTGGATTGAGATACTTTTTAAAATCACTTTCTTGGATTATTTCATTTTGTCTGAATTTACTACTGCTTTTCTGTACTGCATCATTCCATCTGTTCATACTGTTCCAAAATGAGACTGGAATGTTTTTGAAGAAAAAATGGAAATTAAAAAAAAATTATATGCGATGTAAGCCAAAGGCAGTGTGTAGACTAGAAGGCTGACTCTGTTTGAACTTCCAGAAGCATGACTAGTTATTATCTCTACAAACAAGGAGACAGGATGCATTCCTCTGGGAACTCTGGGAATGAGAGTTTACTTTTACTTGAAATCCCCACAAAGAGGCATTGAAAAAATTACAAGCAGTAGGAACTGTGAATTGTATTTCTGCTGCTGCTTTGCAAAGCAATGCCATTAACTTACCTTTTATTTTTTTTCTCTTTTTATTTCGTGCTAAGCATGTAAAATTGTACTGCCCCATTGTACATTACCAGCTAAGCTGGTAAATAAACTAGACCACCTGAGTTGGTTGGTAAATTGGTGATATACTAATCCTTTGTCTTGTGGATTCCTTCCCAGAGATTTGAGATGGCCCAGCAGTAAGGTTCAGCAAATTTCCATATCCTCATGGCCTTTGACAAAGGGAAAATCTTCAAAATGTAATTGTGAGTCCTTACATGTACCCTCTACACTTGCCATAGAAATTGATCTTGCAAAGAAAAATCAATGATCTTTCATCGAGGACTCTCTATGAGAATTAAGTATTTCTGTTTAATATCTTCAGGCCTTCAAGTTCATGCAGAAGACCCAGAGATCCAGCCTGCTAGACCTCAGTAAAATAAAAGTATTTTTTCTGCTCAAGAAACACAGTTTTATGATGTGCTGTCATGTCTGTCATCTGACTTCCAAAGCTAAATGAATACTGCCAGAACATCCAGTTTTTTTGCTTGAGAATCTGTCCTCATATAAAGCTCTTTTCCTTTGGCAATACATAACACATGTTGTGTTCATCACCCCAAATTAAACTTACCACGGGCTTTTTTTTCCAGTTTGTTAGTAAGGCATCGATTTCCATTTTTCATGGTAATGCTATCTCTTTTTCTGGAATTCTGCAAGTATGTCTGCCCTGCATTTCAAGCTCAGATGCAGTGGAGCACGGTGATGGCAACTGCCCACACTTGAAGCCAGTTGGAAGCCAGCCACTTCCAAATCAGAAACAAAGCAGACACGCTAGATAACATCAAAGCTGAGCTAATAAGCCCCTGTGAGAAACAATGTACATTAGCTAAGGTTCATTGTCTGACACACACAGCTTCCAGGCAGGTTAGCAGACTGGCAGAGAAAATTCACATCTGCCTGCAAAACACAGCACAGACACATCTTTCATTAGAGCAGATAATAGAGGTCCCATTAGAGGAGACCAGATTAGACACAAGATCCTATTCCCCAGTGTGGCTGTCCCTTCACACAGAGCCTGATCCTGTGGGAATTCAGCCAACACAGAATCCTGTTGTCTTCAGCTGATATTTTCTAGTTCATTAAGCTTGTCTTGCTGTTTTTTGTTCCTACATTACTATCCTGTTCAACAAATTCACTGGGTTGTGCCATTTAGTACTGGAATTTTTATTCTACTACGGAAACCAAAACATGAGGAACTCTTTACAAACTTCTCATTTTTGGAAATAAGCTTCTGTAAAGGAGCATAATTTACTTGGCAAAGGTTATGAATATCAAATCAGCAGATGTGTTCCTCCATCAATAATTTGCAAATTCCATAGCTGTCTTCTGCTTCTTTTTTTTTTTTCCTCAAAAAGTATTGTTGATTCATAAAGCCTCTGTCAGGTTTGTGCTTTTGTAATGCTTCCAACTTGTTTGAGCAGGTGTGCTCTGGTCTCTCTTGGGTAGTTTGGCAAACTACCTCATGTCTGTAAATTTGCAACAGGTGTCTAAGTTTTGAAACATATGTATTACATAGTCTAGAGACTGCATGAAATAAAATTATCAGGATGTAGCAAACTTAGGGTCTGACTTCCTGAGATTTTGACCTTTGCAGAATCCATTACTGCTTCTCCATTATTGGATATTCTGTTGCATCTATAAGTGACACATAAAACACAATCACTGATGTGTTTTTCCTTTTTCTATAGATACAGGTACATATTAACTCACAATGGCAATGTACCAGCAGACATTTGAACCCAAATTTATCATTATAAGAGTTAATTGAGTGATTCTGGTGAAGAAAAGGTACATCCCTTCCTCTCCTTGAAATGACTTGTAAAATGTTTTGTTGCAGTAAATTTTAAAATGCCTTTTTTTTTATTTTCCCATTTTGTTTATGTTGTAAAATTTTATGTCTTGGTTCTGCCATGATCCAGCTATGAATGGATGGAAAACACTGAAATTCCACAGACAATTCTCACAGTATTTTTTGTGCAGATTTTCAGACACAGAAGTTTGAGTAGTAGTCAAAGATTTTGAGATTTACCCACCACTAGTTTAATCTGTATTTTGTGTTTTCTCAATGGATTGTATGGACAGTGACTATACAACAAATTTGAGCCCAAGATGGAATAAATAATTTTAAATTCTCCAAAAAGTATTTATCTCCAGAGGGTACATATCAAGGTTATTTTTCTTCAATTTAAAAGACTGGGGAACTGTACAATTAACAGCTGCCTATATAATATTTTAACACAAATATGATACATATATTTTAATATTATTTTATTATAGATAATATATCCTTTAAACCACACATATAACACTTAGATTTTCTTTACATCCAAAATGTTAAATATACCTTTAAATATAACTTTAGACTGCAGCCTTATTACATGTTGCTCCCTCCAAAAATCTAGTCCCTCGCCTCTTCCTGCTAATTAAATACATACTTGTTGACAAATATTAAATAAGAAAAAGCTATCTAACACTTAATGCATTAAACACAGTTCTCCCATCTCATTCAGTGAGCATATCAGATCTGGCCAAAACTCAATTTCATAAAATGTCAATTTTTCACTGTCAAAATTCAATTTACTAGGAAAAGGACAAAACATTTAGAAACAAGCTACTCTTATCATTTCATACAATAGTGCTCCCTACTTAATAATTGGATTTTATCATTGCTTATCACTGTGTGAGGGAAGAAAAACTACTATGCCAAAGAAAGAAAATAAACCCCAGTATATACTTCAGGCTAGAACACTATCACACACATTTTAACTTCCAACCAAGTTATCTGAATTACTGATTATAGCAAGTGATGAGATACTTTCAAATGCATTAAATCACCAAGAGCACCAACGTGCTCTATACACCTTCCCAGACACCTTGTGAAGAAAATATAGAATTACTGGCAGAACCCCTACAGAAACCAAGGAGGACGTTTAATAGGGACTCACCTTCCCATTGCAGACTTTTCCTGGGCTCCAGGGAAGTTTTTTTTTTGTCTGGCTGATCATTGCCCTGAGGAGTTTAGGCACAGAATTCCCACCCTGCACTCAAGGCACACCTCCTGAGTCCAGCCAGCAAATCTCTTCCCACAGCTGATTTTGATTTTGCTCATTGGAGATGGGGCTGCACAACAAATTCCATCTCTCCAGTTCCTGAAGGATGACAGATGAAGCTGGCAATACTTCAATCACACAGTGTCTGGGTTATGAACTGCTGAATTTCATATTTTTCATTCATACGATACCTGATTATGAGAATCTAAGAACCAGTGTACAATCACATTTTGTCATTTGACCCTTTCTCTGCTCACAAACCCCATTTAGAGTGTGTTCATTTTTCTGTAAAGTACTGTGCTGGACAGGTGACATGGAATAGGATTTGAGTGTATCTTTAAAATTATTATATTTTAATTTTTGTTACCAATAAGTCTTTGCCGCTTTTCACATCTAAGGAAAGTCAGGATTAACTTCAGTTTTATGAGTGAGGAATAATGCTGAAAGAATAGGTCTGCTTCATCACTAGCAGAGAAATTAATTTTTTTTCAAATTGATTTGTTCATGGCCATCCAACTGCAGCATTGCAGACACCTTTTTTGCCCTGCAAATATGATTTCTTAGAGTGCACCTGCTTCACCTTGAATGAAGGTTAAGACCTAAGAATTCTTCCAGAAGCAATGGCAATTTTGCAAAAATTTTTCCCGTAACTAACCAAATTGCTCTCACTGAATTTTTTAAATAATAAAATAGTAGGAGGACATCAAACTGTATTAACTCAGGCTAGGTCATATGAACAGAGGTTCAATGAAATAATTTGATGCATAAAAGTTTCCTATTTACTCTAAAATGACACTATTAAGCATACACTTCAAAGACCAGGAAAAAGTACTTAGTATAGTTAAAATCTGCTTCAAATCTACCAAAGTAATTTTTGTAAATTTTCTGTGTGATTGGAGATATTTGGATTATTGTATCTATTATGTATGTATTTGAAGAATTACGTAGGTGGTGTATTTCAATTTACTGACACATCCTTGCATGAAATATAACGTCCTATGAAGTTTACAGTCTAAGTTATTTTGGGGGGTATTGTTGGTGGGTTTTTTTGTTGTTTTTTTTACATAGATGTAAAATAAAAGTATTTTTAGGTACAGAGAAACTGTAAAATGTTTCCCTGGGATCTCAGAAGGAATTAAAAAATCCAGCTGAGCACAACTGAGCTCCCAAAACAGAAAGATTACCATTGACCTGAATAAGATTTGGGATTAATAGATAACCTTGTACAAGGTGTCCCACAGCAACAAAGCTATAGACCACTGTGACCCATTTTAGAGTAGAGAAATCAGTTTTCTGTACAGGTAACACTTAGATCTCTGCAGAGCAATGATGTAACTCTCACTGCACCACACTTTCACTGCTCATTGTAAGGGAAGAATGCAGTGACATGTGCCCAGCCACATCACCTGCTGGGGGCCATGTGTGGTCTCTGTGAGCAGACTGAGAGTAGATGGAAATTCCTGCTAAAGGAGAGGCAAGAGTGCTGCAGAATTCACCACTGCAGGTTCAGAAATTAATAGCTTCCCAATAGCTTGTCTACAAATTCTTGGTGAAATGTCTGGAATAGAAGACAGCCTTCCTTCTTTCTCAGATATTGTGGGTCTCTGAGATACAAATGAGTTCACTCAAGGTCAGCTGATGACGCCCCTGATACCCTGCTAGCTGAAAGGAATGTGTTTTGGCACCCTGTGGTACAAGATAGCCAATGAAACTTGTGCTGTTTTAGAATTCCAAAGCAGCAAACAAGAAATCTAGTGAGTTTGGCGATAGATATCCCTAAAGGTCCAGAGAAGCTGAACTCCTTAAGGGGTAGTCCTCACAGGTATCTTAAAAGGGAAAACCTTGTGCTCATACAATCCCACACTTTGGAATCCCAACCCATCTGTTGTGACCAGCATCTAAGGCATGTCAGTAGGGTCTTTACTAAAGAATCTCTTGTGGTGGATTAAAACAAAACAACACCAAATAACCAATATAACAACAGCAATAGTTTTTATTTTAATCACTCTGGGATTGTTGGGAAAACGTGTGCGTAGCTGTGCTGGGATTTGAAAGAAGAGACAAGAAATTAAGAAAGGAGAGATAGTGAGAGAAAGACAGGGAAAGAGATAAGAGATCAGCTCCCCTGGCTCCAGCGATCTGTGGATGATCCCGGTCAGTGACTGTGGTAACAATTCCCAGTCCTGGTCTGCCAGGGGTGGGGACCCACACACACAGCAAAAAAGAAAGCATCAAGAAACACCCCAGTACCTCTGCCAGGAGGAGTTCTGCTGAGGCATGCATGGTCTTTCCTTGGAAAGGTCCAGAGAGGGTCTCTGTGTACAGTTTGCAGCTGGACAATGGTGCCTGGCTGCGCAGGAAGGAGTGGCACAGTGACAAACATTGTCCTCCCTCTGCAGAACCTGCTCCTTACTGTCTGCTTCTCCTTATTTGGTCCAAATCTATCTCTTTTAAGGAAAAGTTTAACCACAGGGCCCAAGTAGTTTACCACATCATCCTAAACTGGCTGCTGTTGGTCCTGCTCTTGCTCTGAGGGAAACCTGCATTGCTAATCTCCTCCAAAGTTGAATGCACTGACAGAAAGTGGATAAACAGAAAAAGTTCATAAAATTTATGGTGTAAAAGATGCTATTGAAAAGAAAAAAGTGTTCTAATACTTTAAAACTGTCTAGAAAACAAAGCTAAGGCCTCATATTGAAACTCAAAATCTTATTATTGCGAAAGCCAAACAGCTGACATTTGACCTGAGAATCATATGAGATGTTCACATATTTATTCAATGTTGCTCCTTCCTGTGAATTGTTTTCACTGTAAGAATGGTGAAAGGCACTTTCAAAATCATTCTTGATAATCTTAAAAAACAAAAAAAATAATTTTTAATTCCTCTGAAAGGAATGTCAGATAAAGTACTGTAAGGTGTCCTTCATAAAGTTGTCATTTATCTTTCCATTATGCTCTGCAAATCAAAGTACCTCACAATACATGTAAGATAATGTATCAGTAACAGCATCATTTTGATTTATTGTCAATTACATGTAGAAATTCTTCATGAAACATTAGTGAAGACAATTCTTTCTCCTTATAACACTTCCATTACTGTAGGCAAACATGAAGTTATATCTAAAGTGACCATCTACTGTTTGAAATTATGAAGATAACTGTATTTTAGACATATCTTTAACAACTTGATGAAAAAATGAAAACAAGTAGATTCCAACTTTTCCTTATCATGAGTCTTATCAATAATATATTTTCAATGCAAAATATGTCAGTACATTTGTAGTGTTGCTATGCAAATTCATGACAGATTAGAATAGCATGATAGATAAAACATTTTGTTAATTAAAAAAAACATTTTTTACCATATATTCCTAAAACAATACCATCTTCTACTCAAAAATACTTATTTTCTATCAATGCCATTGCTGTCACTGGTTCCCAGTGTACCCTGAGTTTTTTAACAATTGGCTTTTGAAAATCAGAGAAGAAAATGGCCTTACCTTGTAGGTAAGAATGACACATGATTATTAAAGCAATAAGTGAGTTTTAGTCTCTCATAATCTCCAAACATAAACTAGAATCTATTTACAAGCCAAGTATCAGAAAGAAAGAATGTAAATTAACATTATTCACCAAACTCTCAATTTATATCACCTGATTCAACACTTGCACACACATTTAATTACATGAAGAGGAAACATTTGCAGAAAAGCAAACAAAAAAATCTCCTGATGAACAAACCCCTCACTTACACACACATAGTGTGCAAGATTTCTTTCCTCTGTGAGTGCCCACCTGCCCCATACATGTGTTTTATACCATACACTGCAGCACTTGGTCGATTCACTCTTGGGCAACTTAATCATTCTTACACACACACTTCCAGTGCAATATGATTTTTATGTACAGAAATGTTTTGATGCTGTCTTGCAAATAGATGGCACTAATTGACTTACATGTATCCATGTACCAAACTCTGAAGTTGTGTTCCCCACATATTGCCCTTTGCAGCTTTTTCTGCCTTTAGGTTGAGATTTGATTGCAGCAGCAGGAACAACAGCAGATCTTCAAACTGTAATCATATTTTTCAGCAGTGTGCATCACTTATTAACTTTCATTTGATTTCCCTCTGGCACCCACAGCTCCAACAAATGTTATCTTCTTGTTCAGTTTTGTCAAAATCACAAACCTGGCAATAAATGCTGTAGCTGAGACTCTCACTAAATAAACAAACCCTTGAACCATGCTGTAGCTGCTAAGGTGCCGCAAATGTCCTGACCTCTGTTAGAACTCCAAGCTCAGAAAATGTGTCTGAAAGAACTTGTCCTGCTGGTTGTGAGCCACTCAAATGAGTAAAAGGAATTATTAATACGGGAATCATAAAAAAATTGTATATATACTGCATCTCTTGATGCATGTTACAAAATAGAAACTTTTCCTTTCTTCTAGGACAACAGGAGGCTTTACTTGGCACCACCTAGTTGGTGGTGGGTGTTTGTTCCTCGCATTTTGTTTTGCTGAAGAAACATATTATCTGATGTTAAAGCAATTGTATTGGCTAGGAAATACTTAATTTCTTCTTGGATAATGTCCTAAATATATTAATTACCTGCCTTTCCTTTTTCTCATTAGTGTACAAGAATGAAAGACAGATTGATAACCTGGAAAGACAGATAAGACTTGCAAATGCAACTAATATTTCATTACCTAAATTTCTGAGTATATTATATAAAATGAAAATGAACCTGACTCTCAGGGGATAAAAGTTTTTCATATGGAATTACCTAAAATCAAATAATTCTTAGAAACTCTGATTTTCCAAGGAAATTGAATAAACCAATAAACATTTAATTGAATTAATCTGGCTTGTTTTTCTGACTAGAAAATGCCTCACTAAAGGTGTGTGTCTTTCATTAAAACTTCTTTATTAATTACATAAATTGTGTATTTCTTGTTAGCTCTTTTAAATCTATGGATGTACTTAGGAGAATTTAAGTAATATTATCTATTAGAGTAATGTAGTTAAAAATACTGAATAGTTTGGTATAAATTTTTTGAAGAGCATGGCATACTTTATTTCTAGTTATAAGATGGATCCTTTACCCAGGTACTGGTCCATGAAAATGTTTAGAATTTAAAATCTTCTAAAAGAAAGGACTAGAGAAGTACCAAGACTGTCACACCTTTTCCTCTTTAAGCCATATAGAAATTAGCTGGTGCGTAGTTTATGAGTGACATAAACACTATGAATTTAAGATTTTTGTGGAAACACACACCAATATAATGTTCTGAATAACTGAAACTCTTCCTAAAGGTGTTCCAAAAGGACTCATATGAAATCTTTTTATTAATATAGTGATTCCTTAAATGATTTAAAGACATAGCATTTTCAAATGCTTTTCCATAAATGCAGATTGAAAGCAACCAGGATTTGGTTGGGGTTTTTTCCCATATAAATTATAAACTTTGTATTATTGACCTCATATGCAATGTTGCTTCCCTCTCCCCTCCTCCTCCCTACACCTTAAAAAAAATTGGAAGCCAATATGCTTTATTGTATAAAAGAAGTGAGGTTCAGGTTCCACTTGGTGCCATGAGTAAGATTTCAGAAACAACACAAAAATCCAAACAAGTGTTATTTTAGAGCTCTATCATCTTTTGCAGATATATTCTTCCCATACTTTCTACACATGACAG
This sequence comes from Pheucticus melanocephalus, assembly GCA_013398405.1. Classification (NCBI taxonomy): domain Eukaryota; kingdom Metazoa; phylum Chordata; class Aves; order Passeriformes; family Cardinalidae; genus Pheucticus; species Pheucticus melanocephalus. The sequence continues at coordinate 667,238 of VZSJ01000649.1, read as the reverse complement.
ACTGAAAAACACCAAAACCCTCATGGATTCAAATGTACAAAAAGACAATCCTGTCTTGAACCTCAGATTGAAATATACTAAAGCAGCGATACCTGTTGCATGTTTTTGGGGTTTTTTTACTAATTTTTGTTTTGTTCCAGTCAGAAATTAAAATGTAGATCAAAACATGACAAAATATAAATTATAGCATGATGCAGAAGCTGCAGCCGAAAGCTGAAGGTTTAGATTGAAGAAGAAATGTGTCACAGCAAGTCAAATCCATCATATCAGCTTTGAAACTATGCTTTGTGTTCCAATCTGAACATTGCAATATCACATATTCCAAACACTCAAGAACAGTATGTGACTGAAAAAAGCATGATGCAGATTTTAACAAATTTTGAATCAATATCTACTAATTATAACAGGAGTAGCTTCTAACCAAAAATACTTGCATCATATTTATTCTAATGAGCTCTGAATGTCTTGCATTCAAACCATTTGAATTTATCACACCTGTTGAGGAAGACTGTTGTTGTTTTCTCACGTAAGATTATAAGTGAGAAATGACTTCTAAGGCAGCCCCACAGAGAACATATAAGGCTTATTAATAAATAAATAATACTGTATCTAAGCAGAAAGTAATTTTTAAGTTCCAGTCCAGCAGTGTGTGAGCATGGAATGAGGAGATTGGAGACTATCTTTAAAAAGTCCTCCATAACTGAAATAAAAGGGCTAACTGCAAAAGGGTCAGTCTGGTTTTTCTGTCAAAGAACTTATGTATGTCTTTTCCAATCCTGGTAACACAAAACATCACATTTTCTTTGCAGTTTTAAGGCAATTAAGAAATCAATGATTGCATCAGAAAGTCTCCTGCAATAGAATTAACCTCACAGCTGCACCAAACTTTCAAAAGAGATTCAAAGCAACCATGTGTAAAGGAGGCTTTGTCTAAGTTCTCTCTGTTCTTAAAAATAGATCTGAGGTACTGCGCCTCTTATGTTCCAGCAGTGAGACCAAGAAAAAAGCAGAGAGTGCCTAAGTAACATAAGACTGGTGTATGCCTCTTTTCTGTCTCCCCTTTTTTACCTTTAGCTGTTAGAGGAATGAAGAAAGAAAATCATTAGCATAAGGAATGGATTTTTCTACACCTTTTGAAAAATATACCCTTTAAATCCTGGTGATAAATACATGAGGTATACCCACAGTTATCAACAAGACTAATTTTTATATCTTTTCACCTGCTTGATTTAGATGGGACTAAAACTGATTATAAAACTGCAATTGTAGGACAAATTTTAAATTAGGTATGTCTAGTCTATAAGATCACTGCCTAATTAGGCCTAAGGTTTGCTGCATATACAATACAGTTTTAAAAAGCAGATGCTTGTACTTGCACTTCCACACCTCCAAAAGAAAACACACCAAGTCCATAACTACTGTATTGATTCAATCTGGCTAAAGAAGGAAAAGGACCTTCTCTGGAATAGGGTGAGCTGGTTTCAGTAGCAACTGTAGCTAGAACCATACCCCATTCCAGACATTCAGAGGACTGTGGTGTCTGATAGATGGCAAGACCACCCCACCTTCAACAGGCAAAGAAGAAGCAAAATCAGAAAAGAATTTAAAATTTCCCGCTTTATATTTCTCTCACAAAAACTACCAACTCTCTCTCCTGAGCAATAAAATGATATAATAAAGTTCAGCACTTCCTATTTGTCTGGTGATATTTCCTAAACATTTTCCTAAGGCAAGTCAATTTGCTCTGCTTATGGTGCTGTTCTACCCATAACTGAAACAGAGCAAACTGCTTGAAGTGAAAACTCACTCTAGAACAAAGGAGCGTATAAATGACACGTCCCATGTCATGGGGGAGACTCTGGTTTAAACCTGAATCATGTTCACACTCAGAAAAGGGCAACCCAGAGGAAAAATCATAATGCAGGAGTGACAGGGAGGGGAGACTGACCTGCTTGAGCATGTATGATTTCTGCAAGCACCTGATACAAGGGATAGATTGCTTCCTGCTCAAAATTTAGGGTGCTGATCTCACCTTCAACTCAAAAGCAGACTCTGGGTGAGGTCAGCAGTGCCTGAGCTCTCCTGGGCCAGGAATAAAGCTGTGTGTAATAGGAGGGGCAGGGTGTCAGCAGGATGTGCTGCCCAAGGGAAGAGTGGAGAGGGTTAATGCAAATGTGTGTGCTAAGGCAGGTACCTCATTTGAATATAGAAATGTTTCAGACTCTGTACACTGAGGTACAGATGGCAAAGAAAGCATAGTCCATGGTTTTAGTCCCTGTGCTACAGATGCCAGAACAGACAGCTACAAAAAAATACCTCTGTGATTGACTAGGAATTGATTAGACTATTTTCACACACAGAAAATGGAACAACAACCTACTCTCTTGGTTTTAACAGAAGAGGATTCCCTACAATTCTGCTAGTAAGGGAAGTAAATATCTATCAAAAAAATCTTTGCTTGACATGTTTTTGTTCCAGCTGAAAATATTTGGTTTCTTGTGAAAGGAGACTTGCCCATATAACACCTTGCTCTGCATTTTGAGGAATCACTGTCTGTGAACAATGTACTTCATTCTTTCCAGACAAATGGCATCCTGCAAATATTTTTTCATTTAGTTTTTACTGCTACTTTTTTGTGTTTTGATACTAAAAGCACTGCCTCTTCCTTTCTTTTAGTTCAATGATTTTTGTTGCAGTTTAAGCTTCCTAGAAACAGGAATCTGAGGAGAAAGAAGCGATCATTTGTAAGCCTTGTCTATTTCTGTACCATTGGCACAAAGGCAGTATGACCTTAGTTTCTTAATGTTTCCTTTTCCCCTGTATTTCAGGTAATCACTTCTAAGCAATGCAGCTACATTTTGTGCATCTATAAAACTCCTTGTGTTTGATATACACATTGTTCATGGGATAAATGGTGAGTGTGGCTTCTCAAAAAAATTTTTTGCAACTGTCACAGAAAAAAGTCTTTATCTTAATGTTCAGTGAAAAAAAAAAAAGCAAAACAAGACAACAGGTTCTGTCTTGAAATCCAACACTGCTTCTTTTTCAGATTATATGGAATAAGAACCTGCTTGTTTCATGGCTTTACAAATGTTGTATATTATGTCTTTGGGCTGTTGTTGGCTAGAATGACACTTTCTGACTCAGGACAGATGGCAACTGTTCTTATACTGGAAATCTAAAATGCCACCCAATATTTTCCCATATTATCAATATTATCAGTACTATTAGTATCAGACTGGTTCTTTGGGCATCCAGCATCTAATCAGTCCCAGGAGATCTTTTATTTACCTAATCAATCAGCAAAAGCCTCCAATTCAGGTTTCCAGAAAATTCATATTTCTTAAAATCTATTCCATTTTGGATTTTCACAAGGAAAGAGATCTTGATAAAAAATTTGATCAGTCAGCCGTGTACTATGTATGCTTAAATAAAGTTATTCCACCTAAATTTATTTTCTCTATTTGGTATTTCCAGCTTCTCAGTTTATTTAAAAAAATCTCTGCTCACTATCCTCAAAGAGTACTTGAGTCTGGTAAAGTTTTCTAGTTCTACACAGCAAGCAGGATGATATATTTTTTTTCCACATCTGCTAAATGTTTTATAAGCCATACTCTAAGTATTACATCAAAGTTTATAAAATAACCCTTATATCTGTCTTTAAAGTACCATGTATGTTTTTTATCTGGAATTCTTAAAAGAAAAAAAAAAAAAGTGGACCAAATTTTAAAGCTTTAGCTTAAAAAGAAAGTTAAGTTTGTTCTTCTTTATTTGTAAATTGAATAATAATATCCATATGAAACATTCCTCAGATAAAACACTCTATAGCCTTTTGGAGATGTACTAGAAACACCTTGTTTCCTGATCCATCTGCTTTTTCATGAGAAATAATGCATTCATCACTTTCTTTAGGTCATCCATCAGAGTATCAGTAGTAACTCTGTTCAATATCACATTGCCTCTGAACAAAACACCATTGAAAAAACTAGCACTGTTGCTAAAACTTTACCAAGTTTAGACTAGACATGTTTACACTTAGTCTGATTTTCTCCATTTAATTCAACAAGTGCAAGGAACAAGAAATAAATTTTTGTGTTCCATGAAAGTATGTCTAATTTATCAGATACAATAAAACACCCAGTGAGCAGAATATTCAAATGGAATAGAATGGGTTTCAACCTGAATAGGTGAATTTCACTTTGACATTCTGTACAGCTATGTTTCAGAAGTGTGACATAATCTTGAGGTGTGACATAATATTAATTTTTATATAGTATTTTAAATTATTTTTATCAATTGACTAATTCTAGAGATGAACCTACTGTTTATTTGCCAAGTAGGCAAAGAAACCTAGGAATGCTTTCAGCATTGGGATTACACTTTCAGAAATCTCTAAAGCAACTTTCTGTGTGATATATATGGTTCTTCCTACTTTCAGAAACAAATATTTCTTTACATCGAGATTGAAGACCTCTTCTTTACAATTAATATATTGTTTTCTCATAATGCAATTGGTTCAATAGTTCCAATAGAGCACAAAAGTTACCACTGTCAGTATAGAAGTAGCAGTCAATACATAGCTAATTATTAGATAATTAATTACAGGAATAATTTAAAATTGATTATGATAATAAATACAAGCATTATATGCTAGGGTTCCAGAAAAAATGCAAGTTAACAAACATTCTGTCAATCCAGTACAGCTGCTTCAACTCTCATAAGTTAGGATGTCTTTGCAGCAAATAATAAACACTTATATTGATTTTACTCCTGAATTTACATTAACTACTGTATCTTTCATTAATCCAATTCATTATCTTCACTAAAGCCTGAAATCAGCAAAGCCACTAAAGAATGTACCTTAAGTTCTAAATGTATCATTTCTAACAAGACATTTTCCCAATGTTCCCATTTACAGGGATTTTATCTGACATCCACATCACAGAAAAGTGAGCTTTTCCTTGAGATGCCTTGTATTGGATTACTGCAAGTGATTTTCTTTATAAATATAATGTCCTAAGTGAGAGAGAACAGTAGACACAGAAGCTGGGGTTTTTTTTAATTGTGTCTCAGAGCTGCCAACCAATATCTCTTCTTTGGAAATGGAACAGAGTACTCCAAAGATAGCTCCATTAAAAGACAGATAAAAGGAATATTCTTTTTCTCCATTCAAGAAAGCAAAGTAAAGTCAACTACAGCTCCAGTAAGACCATTTTACTTGGAAATTACCAGACCCAGTCTTCAACACAAGGACAGTTTTAAGCTCCCAAGGAAAAATTGGGTGCTATTTGAAAAACTTCTCCCTTCTTACCCCCAAAAACCAAAGAAGGAGAGCAAAAGCTTTGAACTAAATACAATAGAAGTTGAATTTTAACACTGATTATGCAAAACAGATAATAATTTTTAAGCCTGTCATTTGTATAGAGAAAGCTTTCCTAAAGTTAAAATATTGACTGTAAGGCCAACTGGATGCAGAACAAATATCTCTTCATTAATTCATACTTTTCACAGATAAAAGTACACAAAGAACATGCTTTGGTATTATGAAGTCATCCCTGAAACTGAAATATTGTGCTGGTAGATAAACACATACTTCTGTATATCTTGGAAAGACAATCATAAAAGCTATTTTTATTGTCAGAAAAACAAAAAAGTGTCATAACTTGAATTTTAGGCTCACATATGCCTTTTATTTTTCTAAGCTATGAAGCAGATTTCAGGAAATCAAAGTGAACAAAAGGAAAAAGCTAAAATCTGATAAGACAGTAAAATAAGATTATCCAAAGTGATATTTTGGTGTAAACAGGAAACAAATTTTTAGTATTAAAAGTTCTGCTGCATTCTGAGTGCCAGAGGAAAATAAGAAAAATTTTCTTGAATAAATATCTTCCATTCTTTGTACTGATAACTGTGATTTTTTCTGGAAATATATTAATGAAAGATATTAAACTAAAGATTACTGAAACAGAGAAGAAAAAATCTTTTATTAATGTTGCACCAATTAGGTTTAAAAGGTAACCATTTTCTTCCTTTCTCCTTGTTTACAGGTGAAATTGCAGCCTTTCTTCATATGGTCTAAATGATTTGAAGCTAACTGCAACAACTGGTATTATTCTTTATTTCTATATATCCAGTCCACAATTTGAATCCTTTAAAATAAACAAGGGTTTTCCAATTACATTTACGGGAACTCTGCTCTTGTGCTGGTATCTCTCAGTCTCTGATCTCTGTGCCACTTCCACATTAGCAGTAAAATGCTTTGATACTCCATGAGCATCGACCTGAACAGCTTGGCTTTGAACATGGCACATTGATCCTTGTGTTCACAAAGGCACGTTCTTGTAAACAGGGAGCTCTTCTATTTCTTTCCTTCTGCTCATATGGCTTTCAGATCCAGTCAACACTTTGAAATTTTCTTCAGAGGTGAGGTTTGAAGATGAATATATAAAATAACATACAACACTACCAAGTACAGCAATTCATTTCAAAAGTGTTCTCTGAGAACTGCAAAATGTTCAGAGAAAAACTGAATTTTCAATTGGTTTTCACATCACAAAGAGATGAATATCCAACTTCTCAGGTTGGAAAGAAAAGATTTAGATGAAAATGATCAATTGCTACAAAATCAGGAAGCAGTAAAATAGTCCATTGTTTACTCCCTCTTCTAATAGAAGAAAAAAAGACCATGAAAATAGATAATATGTGTTTTTAAACAAATACATTTTATTTTTTTCCCACAGAATACCTGACATAACTCTTGGGGAATGTGGTAAAATGTCTCATTGGAGAAAGTGTAGATGCAGACACTTCATCCATTTTTCCACTTTTCTAAGTGTCTGCTGATGCCCTCAGCTTCAGGCAGGACACTGGGCTAGATGAAATCTCATCTAGAACCAGCAGGTCTGTTCTTGGGTTGAGCTTGAGGAAAGAAGACTGAAAAAAAAATGTAATCTGAGAGTACAATGAATCATGTTTATATCTAACTACTCCAGTCCAGAAGAGTGTTTCTCAAATGTTTAATTGAGCATCAGTTCCAAATTACCATAGCAAACTAAGTGTTAGGGAAACCAAACTTTCTGAGTATTTAGTTTGACCACTCAGGTAATATTACACCAAATACCCATATGAGAGTTTATTTATTCCTTTAGGGCAATGTGTTCAAATCAGGTATGATTTTGACAGTTACTCTTCAGCAATATAAATGCTGGGCTCATAGTACATGTAAAGATAAAATGCTAAATTTCTCTGCATTGTATTGCTAGACATGGCAATAATCCCTTCTTTCAGGATATAGTGATTTTTTTGCGGATGAGACTAGTCAGGAGAGGTTGAGATCTCTTGCCTTGTTGAGTTTGGAGAAGAGAAGGCTGAGGAGTGACTTTTTCGCAGTCTACAACTCCCTCCAGGGCAGCAGTGGCTGGGGAGGTGCTGCTCTCCTTTCTGAAGTGTTTGCATATGGGAAAATGGAATGAAACTGCATCAGGAGAAGTTCTGGCTGGACATTAGGAAAAGGTCGTTCACCCAGAGGGTGCTTGGTCACTGAAACAGGCTCCCTGTGGAAGTGGTCATGGCAGCAGGACTGCCAGAGTTCAAGGAGTGTCTGGAAAATGCCCTTGGTCAAATTATCAACCTTTAGGCAGTCCTGTGAAGAGCAGGGAGTTGGAATCAATGATTCTTATGGGTCCCTTCCAACCTGACATATGCTATAATTCTGGAGTTACTGTGCTAAAACAAGCATTAAGAAATTAGATATAAGCATTAATACAATTTTAAATTGACAGTCTCGCAATTAGACTTAGTTGGGATTTAATTTTCTTAACTGTAACAAGAAATAAGAAGTAATTTATGATAATTAACAACTAGTGTCAGGGATTAGCTACACAGTACAAGTCACCTGTCAACTAGATCTAATGGTATTCATTGTAGAGGGCACATTTCTGAGCTGAAAAATTCTGTCAAATAAGATGTATCTTGACTGTTTCACAGGGGTTTGCTGCAGGCATACAGCATTTATGATCTTAATTTCTGTTCTGGTGGAGATTAATTGGTTTGGCATTTTGGGGGGTTATTTTTAGCTTTTATTTGGTTGGTTTAGTATGGTGACTTTTGGTTTTGTTTTGGTTTTATTTGTTTATTTTGTTCTACTTTTTTGTTTGCTGGGGTTTTTTGGGAAGTGGGAGGATATTTTTTGGGTTTTGGTACCTGGAAACAACTGTACTTCCCTTTCAGCTTAATTTCTCTCATTCTTTTTCCATCTTATGACCTCCTTCTGTTTATTCCTTCCAGGACCAACTCCTTTGATCTTTTTTGTAGTATTAATATTTCCTGTCCCAATTCTCATTGCTCTTCTGCCTCTTTCAGTGTGTCTGCTACTATCCATCCTAATTTCCACTAATTTCATAACATAGGCCCTTGTCCAGACACTGAAAGCATTGCCCTGCAAAAGACTAAATTTGACAGAACGAAGCCAGTAAAAAACACCTGACCCCTTTCCAATTAAATCACAAGTCCTTCTTAAAAATGCAGAGGTTAAAAATTCTCAGTGAAACAGACAGAAAAATGTTGACAGAGACAAACCAGCTTATGTCCCTCTAATATGATTCCTGGAAAGAGTTAGTGTTTTCTTCATTTTTTGTAATTAATCTTAAAAAAAATATGCAAGCTACAGCCAACATCAAATGCAACATTAAATTAAAGACATGAAAAATGCAGTTCAAGAATTATGACTTGTCTAAATGTAAGAACTGAAAAATGGAGTCAAATAATAAAAAATGTTAAATGGTCTTTGTTATTGGAAGACTATGACTTCTCCCTATACCAAGAGTTGTATTTAGCTCTGAAGGTAATTTCATATTATGGATAATTTTAATTTCAAAAAAATTGATTTTTTTAGATTAAGAATGGTAGAGTCACCATCTCTGCATTTAAAACACATGTGGATGTGACACCTGGGAGCACAGTTTAGTGATGGACTTGGCAGTGTTAGTTTACAGACGGACTTGATGCTATTAAGCGTCTTTTTCAAACTAAACCATTCCATGATTCTATGATTCTAAGAAATACCTTGCATGGCTGCATATAGATTTAAGCAAAAAAAAAAAAAGGTAACATATCTTTTTAACAAATTTTACTGTCAGCAACATTGTAATATCTTTCTTCTTATGTTTCTTAGTAATTTATTCAATAAGATGTTTAATTTGAAATCAAGATTTTCACTAGCACATAATAATAAATGTGAATAAAATATAAGAACTCATAGTCCTTCACCAGAGAATGAAGACATCAAAAATCTTCATCAAGCTAGACAGTAAAGTACATTTTCATTTCAGAATGTTATGACAGAATAAAAACATATGTAGTAATTACTATTTCTCTCAGGAGAATTTATTTCTAAAGTAACTTAAAAAGAAATTGCACTTGAGAAGAGTTTGCTTATTTAAATCAGAACTATTTGTAATTGACATGGATAACACTTTCTTTAATACATGGTTAGAAAATACTAATTTTTTAGTTTCATTAATTCAATAAATTTTTAGTTGCTGTCAGTTTAAATTGTCAGTTAATATATCCTGTTTCTTGAATACCAAGCAGTAGTCGTTAGTAAAAGTTAACAACAAAAAAGATGAGAATAAGCCTCTTGTCCTCATAATTTTTAATGTCCCCATACTTTATAATAAGAATTTATACAGTTTTGTTGAGAAAGACAAAAATTTTTTCAACCTATCCAATTTAACACTGTCGTGATTAGACAGGAAGTAGGTTTTCTGGGATATGCTGTGGTCACCAATAGGTGTTCAGATTTTAATATCGGCACCTGGTGTAGCCACTGGGGACAATGGATACGCCTCTGAGAACACAGGGGTTAAAAGCAGAGCACTCCCAGGGGAAGTTCTCTTGAATTCCGGCGAGGGAAGTAGGTCAGGCCTCCCCTGTCCAGCTGTCCGCTGCTGGCTGGGGCAGGGGCAGCCATGCGGCCGTGAGGTAGGCCAGGCCTGGGACAGAGATGGGAGGTGAAGAGGCCCCAGCATGGAAGGGTGGGAGAAGCGCCAGGAGGCACCGGGCAGCCCCCCAGGAGACAGAGAGAGAGAGAGAGAGGGAGAGAGAGAGAGCCTGTGCTGCCTTGAAATTTGATATAATGTGCTGGCAGCACAGCCTGGCTCGCAGAGAAGGGAGGGGGGTGCAGCGAGGTGTCCGGCCTCTTGTGGGAGCTTTTAACCCTGTTTTTTGGACAATGAAAACTTTACAAAACATTAACCTTTCCTGGAAGAGAGATAGGGATGAAGCGGAAGAAGGCAATGTGCAACTGTGAAGGTCTGGGCAAGTGAAAGATGCAGAAGAGTAGAGAAGAATCTTAGGTGGGAAGAGATGATGGAGTGGCATTTGCTGGACTCTTCTTGTTATAGCCATGGACAGAGCCATGTTCCTTGTGACACAGAGACTGCATCCAGGGAGAGGCAAAGGCTCAGAGCCAAGAGAATTCAGTGTTGAGACCCCTCGGCCCCAGGGGGTGAGATCTGGGGGGGGACAGATGTCCCAAAGGTGATACTGTGCTCTTTTTGGAGCAGGACAAAGCATCCTTAAAAGACGACCCTAGAAGCAGCTCTGGTCCATGCACAGTGGTGAGAGCACTGGACATGGAAGGAAGATGTCACGATGGCAGATGTTCTCCAGGCAGTGCTATGAGGGACATGGAAGCACATGAGGTTTCAATGGCGTTTCCAGGGGAAGCCTATGGCACAAGAAAGACTCCTCTCCTCTTGATGGATTGAGAATTGATTATCTAAACGGTGATCGTGGACTGAGAGTTGAATTTGGGGGATGGATGTATTGGAATTTGGTGGGGAGAGGAGGAAATGTTTTTGGAAGGTTTTCATTTTCCCTGTGTGTTTTTTTTTACTTATAGTTGTAGTTTAGTTAATAAAGTTTTCTTGTCTTTATTTCTAAGTGGGAGCCTGCTTTGCTTATTCCTGGTCACATCTCACAGCAGAAACCAGGGAGAATGTATTTTCATAGGGGCACTGGCATTGTGCCAGCGTCAAACCATGACAAACACAAACAGCTGAAACTTGAACTATCCAGTATTTTACAAATAAAACTGGAAAACATGTGAAAGCTTTTATTTATGAATCATAAATAATTTACAGTAAGTTTATTTTATAATTTCTAATGTTTCATTTTATCATTTCCTAAAACAACATTGAAATAGTAGCTAGAGCATTAGATGCAAGTATACTTTCTTCTTCAGTTCTTGTGTCAAGGTCACACAATTTTCCATTCTGATGCAGCACCCAAAATTGTATAGTAGTTAATAGTTGTACAAATTGGTGTATATAGTAGAGGAGCAAAAGGATTTTGTAAACATTAGAAACATTTCTGCCCCTCCCCCCCCAAATTTATCTGATATCTCTAGATGCAATGAAGAACTGAGCAGAAGCTAAATTCAAGAAATGAGAAAATATGCTCTAGATAATAGAGACTTCCAACTCTACTGGAAATCAGTCAAAAAACAAACAAGACATTGGTGATAACTTTGTGAAATAAAATCAGTTCTTCATCATCCCACCTTTTTCGGCTACTATATGAGTAATTTGTGTATATTAAATAGCAAATTTAATAGATAGCTTAATTTAAATAGGAAAACAATGGTAAAGTTTCCTCTCTGTATGCAGACTTTCCAAGGCTGGTTTCTACATGCGTAAACACGCTGCATACAAAGTGGTGTATGTCTAACTACCACTCCAACTCCTTCCTTTAAGCTGGTCCTCTTTCTCCCCTGCATATATCTGACCTTATATATTATTTTAAAAAATGCAAGTAATGCATTTACTACAATCCTTTAAGAGAAAGGATTTATCTGCTGTGAGTCACAGTCATGTTTTGACATGAAGTTCTGTAAGTAGTATCAAACCATGCTATTCTCCATGAACATAGGAGCTCTGGCGTGACTCTGAAGACTCATAGAATATCCTGAATTGGAAGAGATCCATCAGGATCATCAAGACCAACTCCTGGTCCTGTGCAGGACATTCCAACAATCCCACTATGCGCTCAAGAGCATTGCCCAAATGCTTCCTGAACTCTGTCAGGCTTGGTGCTGTGATCACTTCCCTGGGGAGCCTGCTCCAATGTCTGTTCCAAAGGTTCTTCCACCCTCTGGGGGAAGAACCTTTTCCTGATATCCTACCTAAACTTCCCCTACACAGTTTCTGTTCCCTTGGGCCCTGTCACTGGTCACTGCAGGGTAGAGGTTGGTGCTGTCCCTTTGCTGCCCTTTGTGGGGAAGTTGCAAACAGAGATGATCTGTGTCCTCAGTCTCCTCCAGGCTGAACAGACCAAGTCGCCTCAGGAGCTCCTCAGATGGCTTCTCCTCCAGATCCTTCATCATACTTGTGGCCTCCTTTGGAAAGCTTAATTTATTTTTTTTTATGTTGTGATGCCCAAAATGGCCTCCAGGACTCAAGGTGAGGCTGCACCAGTGAAGAGCAGAGCCCAGCTGGAGATGCTGGGGGACGTCCTGCTGAAGCTGCAGCCACATGTCCTGTCACCCTTGGCACCAGCTGCCCAGAAATGTGGTACTTGTCTGCATCTCCATCTTTCAGTCACAGAATTCCAAGGTGCTAATGAAAGGAAGAACCATTCTTGGCAAAAATTCTGTTGTGCCAGAGAAATTTATCTAAGCTCTATTTACTCCTCATGCTGATGCAGAACACTGTTAATTTTCCAAAATTAATCAAGTTTCATTCAATTTTCAAAGTTCAGTTGGTACATTAACTGGAGATTTGAAATGAGTCTAACTATGTCCCAAAATCCCTTTTAACTGTAAAGCCAGTTTTATTGGTCAATCAACTTTGACCTAAATATGTGAACCAATTTTTTAATGGAAGATATTTTATAATATAAAAGACATTATAAAGAAATAAGCTGTACCTTCTATATACTCACAAATAGATGTATTTTTTTTCAAAATTGTTTTCAACCCATCATCTCAATTACTTTCTAGGTGGTTGAAAACTTTACACAGTCTGTGTTTGTCTCTGGAAAATATCATGTTTCTATTCCCCTGATGAGCTGCCTGTGTATGTTTCCTGCTCTCTTCAGCAGCCTCTGTTCCTATATGTGATGCATCAAGACAATAAAAGTAGGGCTTGCTTAGTAGAAGTAACTTGCAGACAAACTATTGCAATAAAAATAGATCTATGATAATAGAACTGAACACGATGCTCTAAACTAGAGAGAACTTGAATATGAAGTGGTTGATATAATAGCAGCATCCAATAACTCTTTGAAAACAGTTTCTACTAAAAAAGATGAGAAGTTTCCAAATATTACCTGGTTTTTTAAGGGCTTTTGGGATTATTTTGGAAAATTTAGACAGCTAGGTGGCCCATGTGTAGCAACTTAGCATGTTTTCTTCTTCCTGAGCAAAATAAAGTGAAAAATAATGGAAAAAGTTAACCTGGAAAAGAAAGATATGTTGACCCTGCTCAGCACTCTTGCTCTAGGGGAAAATGGTATTGCAAATCTACTAAAATGCTGAATGTACTGAGAAAAAGTGGATAAAGCAGAAAAAGCTCATCAGATGTACAAGATACCATTGAAAAGTTTAAAAGTTTAATGGTTTGAGTGGTTTGTAATGGTCTAGAAAAAAAAGCTAAGACTTCATATTGAGAGTCTAATAATAAAAATAACAACAACAGTCATGCCCATGATATTTGTTTTCAGAGTCATAAGATGTGATCAGTTTTATTCAATGTTGCTCCTTTCTGTGAATTGGTTTCACAGTAAGGAGGGTGAAAGGCACTTTCAAGATCCTTCTTGGCAATCTTAAAAAGCAAAAAAAATAATTAATAAATTCTTCTGTAAAGGATGTCAGATAGAGTATGTAAAGTGTCTTTCATTACATCGCAAAAGCACCACTGCATCACTTGAGATAGCATCTGATAAATATTCATTGCAGAATTAAATGCACAAAACTGTCATCTGATTTTCTCTAGCATTGGGTTTATATACTTATTATATATAATATTTATGAATTGCAATATTTTATTGTACGTGATCATGTAATGTAACAGTTCAGTAATATAAAAAGGCAAAAAACATTTTTCATCTCTCTGGGTAGTGTATGGGTAGAGCAAAGAGAGAATCAAGTCCAACTGCAGAATAAGCCAGGACAACCAGAACAGCAACGAATGATCCTCAGCTGCCTCCTAAGGTGAGAACCAGAAGGCCAAGCACCTCAAGGTGTCTATGGCTGTGGTAAACCCTCTCACATCCCTCCTCAGACTTGATTCCATCTCTGAAATGCCTATTAACCACCACACACAGCATGGGGAACACACAGGAAGAATTAGAGATCTGGGATCATGCGCTTGCAGCAACATGATCTTATTTCAATTTCATGTCACTCTAATCTTCAAGAAGGGCAAGTAGGAGAACTCTGCTAGCCTGTAGGGAACTACAAGCCAGTCAGCTTCACCTCAGTCCCTGGGAAGTTGATAGAACAGTTCATCCTGGATGTCATATCTAAGCATGTGGAGGAAAAGAAGATTATTGGGATAGTCAATATGGATTCACCAGTACTTGACCAATCCAATTGCCTCTGTCACGGCAGGACTGGCTGGGCAGGGGAAATGGGAACAGTGGATGTTGTCTCTTGACTTCATCAAGTGCCTTGACACTGTGTCCCATAACATCCTCATAGGAAAGCTCAGGAAGTGTGGATTGAATGAGTGGAGAGGGAGGTGATTGGGAACTGTCTGGGTGTCAGAACTCAGAGAACTGTGATCAGCAACGCGGTCTGGTTGGAGGCCTGTAGCCAGTGGTGTTCCCCAAAGGCCAGTACTGGGACCAGCCTTCTTTAACTTGTTTATCCATGACCTGGATGAAGGGACAGAGTTTACTGTGGATACACACCTGGGAGGAGCAGCTGATGCGCCAGAAGGCTGTGCTGCCATTCAGCCACGCTGGACCAGGCTGGAGAAGGGAGCAAGGAGGAACCTAATGGCATTCAACAAAAGCAAGTGCAGGGTCCTGTACCTGGGAAGGAACAACCCCAGGCACGATCACAGGCTGGGCACTGAGCTGCTGGAGAGCAGCTCTGTGGAGAAGCCCCTGGGGGTCCTGAGGGACAACAAGGTGTCCATGAGCCAGCAGTGCCCTTGTGGCCAAGGAGGCCCATGGGATCCTGGAGTGTATGGCAAGAATGCGACCAGCAGGTCGAGGGAGGTGATCCTTCCCCTCTGCTAAGCCCAAGTGAGACCACGTCTGAAGTGCTGTGCCCAGTTCTGGGCTCCTCAGGGCAAGAGACATGAGAAACTACCAGAGAGGGTCCAGGGAGTGCTCTGGAGGTGCTTGAAAAACAGAGACATCTCTCTTATGAGGAAAGGCTGAGGTTTCTGGGCCTCTTTAGCATGGAGAAGAGTGGATTGAGAGGAGATCTTATCAATGCATGCAAGTATCTTAAGGATGGGTATCAAGAGATGAAAATTTTTACTGTGAGGGTGACAGAGCACTGGAACTGGCTGCCCAGTGAGGCTATGGAGTCTCCTTCTTTGAAGATATTCCAGATATCCCTGGACACAATCCTATACAACTTGCTGTAGGTGATTCTGCTTTAGCAGAGGGGATGTATTAGATGATCTTGAGAGGTCCCTTCCAAGACAAACCATTCTGAAATTCTGTGATTCGTGCTTCACACTTATTTAAGATTAGTCCAAGTGAAAC
This sequence comes from Pheucticus melanocephalus, assembly GCA_013398405.1. Lineage (NCBI taxonomy): Eukaryota > Metazoa > Chordata > Aves > Passeriformes > Cardinalidae > Pheucticus > Pheucticus melanocephalus. Next base: position 651,515 of record VZSJ01000649.1, on the reverse strand, counting down.
CTGTGTACACAAAGTCAGTTTTCTTGGCGAAGTCAGATCATCTTATCCTCCTACCTGAACACATGATATTGGAAAGGGACCGTTTTCAATGAGTCTAAAGTACTATTTGCACTCAGTTAGAAATACCTAAATTATTTTTTTCATTAGAAGTCCAATGTCAAAACCCTGTCTAAATTGCAGAGCAATTGAAACAGGAATTCAAAATGCAACTGCTCATGGACCCAAAATCCTTGCATTGTCACTCCAGAAAATCCACCTGTAATGCACTGCAAACACAGTGATATTTTTCACTTCAATTTGTACCTCTGCTAAGTAAATTATTGCAAGAGGGGAAAAAACCAAATCTCACTTAAACTAAAGAAAATTAATTTGTCAGGAAAATAGGGAAATCCTGCTCCATTTCAATTATTTAATTATTTTTGCTTGTATTTTTGTTTCACATTACAATGCATATCTCCTTGCCTTGTTTTTTGCTTTCTGAGCTCTGCACATTAAACTTTTTTGCCCTAGTAGAATGCAAGAAAATCTCCCAGGAGTTTAAAAGGCCAGTAAAGCAACCAGTCAATGCTGTTCAACTTTTTAAACTCTTTAATCCCTGTAAGAATTTTCCTTGAGAAAGACTTACAAGATGAAGTCAGCAGCAATTAGTTTCCAAAGAGTTCACATTTCCAAGTGGTCCACACCATGTTTATCCTCCTGAAATTGATTAGGTGCATCTTATTAGAAAATCTCTGAGTCTTGACACTTCCATGTTTAGGGCATAAATTTTTCTGAGGCAAGCTGAGGTTTTTTTTCTTTTTTTGAAAGGGGAAAAATCAGGAAGAAAAATCTTTTTTTTTCCTCTTTTCTAATAGGATATATTATATAATCACAGAATGATTTGGGTTGGAAAGGATCTTAAATATGTAGCTCAAATATCCCTGCCATGAATAGGCACACCTTCCACTAGAGCGGGTTGCTCAGAACCCCATCCAACCTGACCTTGAACACTTCCAAGGATGGGGCAGTGTTACAGTGCATTTTTTAAATTTATTAGAAATGCCTCTGCCCAAAATGAGGTGCAAATGAGACTGTATGTCAATAATATGGATTTTATTTTATAGTAAACATTAGAGAGAGAGAGAGAGAAATGAAAAATGAAAAGAGGTAGGGAAACAGAATGACAAAGTCAGATTAAAGAAAATATCTCCACTCCATGGACCCCACCAGTGGTGTGATGATCCTTTCCAGCTGGTCTTCTTGGCAGTGAAGGTCCCCTCAAAAAACATAGAATCCACTGGATTAATTTATGCTCAGGCCAGGTGGGAATGCCCAGGTACCTCCCCCTGGGAGGGGATGGCCCAGTTTGACACAGTCTCTTGCAGCAGACCCTGGATCTGCTGCATCTCTTTGCATCATCTGCAATGCTGTGGTGCAAGGGCTCAGGAACGAGTCTGGGAAGTGCTTTGGGGTTTTTGATGGATTATGACACTCCCTCAGCTGCCTCCCATGTGAATGTCCTGTGGATGTGGCCTGTGGGGTTGGGGGTTTCACAGCTGGGCTGGTTTGTGTAAGGGAGGATGGGTGTTCACTGCCTCTGACCAGAGGTTACACCATGCAACTGAACTCTCCTCCTTCCCCCCTGAATCGGGGGGGCAGTCTGTGCAAACCTGGTTTCTGTGGGCTCTGGTCTCCCCCACCCCAAACCCAGCCAGGGATGATTCCCTGCTGTGTTTGGTTTTCTTGTGGATGCATTCCTTTCCCCCCAACTTCCTTAGTTTCTCCCTGGACCTGAGATGACTGAACTATAGTGTCCCCTTTATCTTATCTGGCTTAACTCACAGTCTAATGTTCCAGCCAAGCATCTTCAAGGAGGGGGTGGCCTTCTGAGATTGTAGCTTCTTTATACAGTTTTTGCTATAATGGGCAAAACTCCTTCCTAACAGTGTTCCAAGCATGAACCATTTCAGTCCCTGAGAGGCAACCACAGCTTCTTTGGGAAGCCTGTTCCAGTGCCCTGCCACCCTCACAGGGAAGAATTTCTTCCTAATTTTCCCAATTTACAGCTGATGATTCCTGCTGGGAAATTTAAAATGTCTCAGTAAATCTTTATATGATTAGTAATCTTTAGATGATATTATTAAAAAGAAAATTATGTGTTTTTCTGTAATCCTTATCTCCATTTTATGAAGTAGGTTTTTGGAATACATGAATGTGCATATACCATAATATGAAGGGACTTGGAAGAATTTGAGATTTAAAAAAATGCACACAGGACTGAAAATAAAAACTTTCCATTCAAACAGGTGTTCAGACACTCTCAGTAAATTGGAATTGGAATACATTTAATAACTCTTACTTTTGCTCATATCAGAAAGAATATTTAGATAGGAACTGAAGCTGGAGTCTCACCCACTGGGATTCCCACTGAGATCACACACATGCAATCAGAAAAATGCATATGTATTTCTGGATAAATTATACATGAATTTGAACAACCAATTAACATCTTGATTTGATTTGCTCAATTTAAGGGTCAAAAATATTGGAGCACAACTTATGACACAGGAAAATTGGTGCTGTGTTTCTAGGGAGGAGGAGAGAAAGGAAAGCTAGAAAAGATACAGGAAAATGGAAGTCCCTGCACCAGTTCCTTGGGTGAGGTGATTTTTCAAAGTCATAATCTAATACAGAGAAAAAACCCATAATCTTTAAGGCTTAAGATGCATTTTAAACTAACTAAACACTGATTTATATAAGGCATTTAAAAGACAAAATAAGGAAGTGCAAAACATTTTCTCTGATATCTTCTCTCACATATGTTCTTCAGCTGAGTCTGACATTTCAGAATAGAGAATTTATAGTCCTTCATTTCATCTTCACATTGATGTTATATACACAAGCCTCTGAACATCAAGATTTACAGTCATATCCCTGGGCCAATCTACAGTTCTTTGAATAAAATAAATATAATGACCTTTACTTTAAAAAGAATTACCAAAACCAACCAAATTATTCAGATAACAAATCTTTTGCTCTACTTCTATTGCACAACTTCAGCTAACCTTTAAGCTTTGTTATTCTGTCTATACAGTGGAAAGCTTGAACATTTTTCATGTGACACTAACTACCAAATGGCTTACAAAAGCATCCAAACCTCTTATATTTTCTCACACTTATAACACTTTTCCTCATGCCATATTATTAATGTCCTATTTAATTCCTTGCATGTTGTAAAATACTGGTAGCCTATCTAGCTAGGTGTTCTTTAGAGAAAAGAGAACACAGTACAATTGCTGTTTTAATTCAAAGCAAAGTTCAATGATGACATCATGAAAGGGACTTCAGCATCACATGGAGCTTTTCCTCTCTAACTTGTGTTGTCAGGCACTGGAACAGGCTGTCCAGTGAAGTAGCTGAGTGAACATCCCTGGAGGTATTTGAAAGGTGTGTAGAGGTATCATTTAGGGACATGGTTTAGTGGTGCACCTAACAGTGTTTCTGGTTGGACTCAATGATTTTAAAGGTTGTTTCCAACCTAAATGATTCCGTGACTCCTTTTGGGATATTTCCATTCTCAGTGGGGCAAGAAGTAGGTCATTGTCTCTGAACCTTTCTCCTGAACAAATACATCTGCTTTCCCCTCTTTTTAAATAACATATCCACCCTTATTCCTTCTGACCATCCATGAAGTAGATAGAATATAAAAAATGTCTTGACTTTATATTAGTAGCTAAGAAACCAGTAAATTAGAGAATCTTCAGTCATTTGAACATTAGTCTGCATTCATAGATCAACTATTTTGGTGATGATGCATCATTCCAATCACAGTTTCCTTCCTTTTAAGTGGCTGGTGAAATGTTGATATTCACAAGAAATAAATTGCTTCAAGTTTCATAACAGAGTGTCCAAAACTAATGACCCTGGAGAGGAATCACTGTCTAGGATATTTCTTGTAAATCTTGCAGAGAAAAGGAGAAGAAACTGTAGTGAAAGGGCAGAATAACACTATACTTTGATTTAGCTGGTAGCTGGACAATATTGTAATCAAGATTTTCTCATGTGAGAAACTATTCATTCAGTTTAATCCTCTAGAAATTTATGAAGAATGGGATTTTCAAGGAAAAGTATTTGGGCTATCTTTAGGCTTTTATTTTGCCAGTTATATTACAGACTGCATTACCAATCATGACATTTGCTTTGAAAGTAATATTAAAGGTACCTCTAGCCATTTCTATTAAAACAGACAAAAATAAATCTTTAGAAAACTAGTATATTCACACTAGGGTGGAGGGATTGGGTTTTTCTTCTTTGTTTGTTTTTTTTTAATATCCACAACTTGTGGGGTTTTTTTTTTAGATCATTAAGAAAAAATAATGAAAAAAAATATCTCTAGAATTTACTATTATTTAATTTAACAAATACTGCATTGCTTGCATAGTGTAAGAAAGAAATATGTCAAAGCTGTTAGAGCTTCATAGATTTTTTTAACAGAATAAACATCCTAGGAGTCCAAAGTAATATTTACTTTAGCATCCACAGTACTTTTAAACAATATATTGTGGAGGTAATATCACATTTTTAGCAAAAGGGTTTTTTTTATTTGCATTTTTCATAACTGGGAGTGAATTATACCTATCCATGTATTCTGGAGAAATTCTAAAGTGGAACTGGAGAACTTCCAGCCAAGTGTGACTACTTTGCACAGCACCAGAAATCTGCTAGGCTGCCTTCATAAGGCGCAACCAGGCAAGAGAAATTCTATGGGATACTTGGATGCACTATGGGATATCTACAGAGTAGGATCCTATAGAGTATTCTGGTGATTGCAAGCTGTTGAATCTTTCATCTCTTCTAGGATGGAAGGGTTTGCAGCCAGGAATATGTTTCCTGAGGCTATGGAGAAAGTCTGTCAGGAGAGTGACAAGTGGGGCTTTTGTAATGGAAATCCTGGCTCACCAGCTCCCTGGTATCATAGGAGCTGTCAATAATCATGTAGGTGAAGAGAATCAGGCAGATATAAAACCCTTGAAAAAGTTCCAGATTAAAAATCAACAGGAAATTGAGCTACCATGATATGGAGAAAAGTTGCTTGCTTTGTAGGAGATAGATATATTTTACATAGATAGAAAACTCTTTGAAGAATGTGAAGAAAAGTCCTAGAGATCAAATATTATAATAAGGAAAAATCAGAGGTTGGGTCACTGGTGGGTCAGTTTTGAACCTGTTTTTATCCAATATCTTTATAAAATGGCTTTTTTATAGATTATTAAGGCATTCCAGGTAGTCAAGTGCCAAATTAATGGCAGGAAATAGCAGAGAATCTCAGAGAATGGAACATGGGAGCAAAGGAATTGGCACATGAGCTACAGTATAGATGAAAGTAAGGCAACATATAGGGCAAAAATAATCCAAACCATGTCTATGTAATGCTGAACTTGGAACTGACAGTTTCAGCTCTGAAAAATGATCTGTCAGTCTTCTGAAATAATCTGCTCTGTGTTCAGTGGCAGCAAAAAGAGCCAGCAAATGTTGGGTACCATCAAGAAGAGTACTGATGATGAGACAGATGGTGTCATTTTTCTGCTATATAAAGCCTTGGTACACTGATTTCTTGAACACTGCAGACAGCTCTGGCCCTGTTACTCAAAGTCTTGTAATTACCAAAAGGGAACACACTGTGTATATACAGGGCCAAGAATGCCTCTCCAAGTGTTGTTTTAGCAGTCTAAATGTCCAAATTACTTAATTCATGCAGGAAAGCCTCAGTAGCAGCATAAAACTTAGATAAAAATCCTTTTCTCTGGTGTAATTCTTACTCTTTCAATGAATTTTGGGTGCTAATCTCAAGAGTTTCAGTCTTTTAGAAAATGGGGTGGAGAAAATCTACATCAAGTCATCAGCTTCTTGAGTTCTTCAGTGGGAGACATGATTTTCCTACGAGGATGGTTATTCATCCTCTGAATTGGACTCCTTGGGGTAATTTGGATGTGAGGCCTGCTTCTTATTGCTGTGGGTCTGGCCATGTGCCTGATAGAGACCAAGAGGGCAGTCCAGAAAGCCATCTTTTCAATCCAGCAATCTGGAACACCTTTGTTTTCACAGGATGCAGGGAAACAGGCAGCTCTGTTATAGACTCATTTAATATGCTTGCAATTACTATAGCTAGGATAATATCTCAAATGTCCTAATCCTTGTTTGAGACAGGAGGACCAAAGCGACATTTATTTTGAATTGTTTACTGAGTAATTTTAGAATTGCTTTAAGGGGATAACTTCTTAATTTAAAGGTATTATGACCCAAATAAACCTGACCCTTAACTTATAACACAACATATTTTCAGCTGGTTACATGTAAGACATATGCCAACATGATCGCATATTTACTTATTATTGTACTTCTCTTTTTTTTTATTTTCTTCCTTTTATTGGGCTAATGAAATTTGAATTGTTTTGCATTATGTATTGCATTTTGTTTTGCATTAGGTTATACATTATGTATCAGTGAATCCAAATTTAGATATATTTCCTAAGCTACTAAAAATAAAAGGAGATGCCTGGAAACAGAAGACCAAAACCAACGTGGCACATGAGAAGACAGTAGTGTTGGAGTCTAACAAAAGCACATAAACACCCCAGTCTGGGACCTTGATGCCTAGGTAAGCACTACTATCTATTTTTATTAGGAAATAAAAAGTTAAAAAATGAGGAAAATTACAAAATACAACCAAATATGATGGTTCTGGTTTCATATAATTTCCGTGCCCAGATTCATCACTTTACACTCAAATTCTGCACACGTATATGAGTTTTAAACACTATTCCAAGTATACAGAAGCAGTGCCTTTAATGCAGGAGTGCAGTAGTCCCTGACTAAACTGCCCAACAGTCCATACCTGGGGTAGCTCAAAGAAGATTAGAAAATGGCCTTGATTCTGCAGCTTGCAGTTCTGAGTTGGAAGGATCAAGATCAATGGCACCTTGTTATAGTGCAGCCTCAGCACTGCTGTTAAACATCTGTTTCATTTCAGCCCAGTTTTAGGGGCTTACTTCACTCCCATCTTGATCACGTTTCTAAAGGGGAAAGGGGAAACCAGTTGGGATTGGCAATATTTATTCATTGTTTCATGCTGTATTTCACTAATTTGTTCTATAAAACACAAAATTAAACTTGTTCATCAGTAATTGAGATGGATCAAATGACAAGGAAAACAAATTGATCCAGGAATCTGATTCATCACTCTGCTATTGCAGAGGTTACAACGTGCACTTACTCAGCCAGCCAGCCTGTGAGAACATAAAACTTTCAAGGAAAAACCTTGGGGCTGGACAAACAGCAAACAACCTGGTTACTTATTCAATCTTTTCAATGTCTTTCCTTCATCTTTTTTTAAAGATGTAGCAAGCATTCTGTTAAAAACAAGTGCTGTATGTAAAATTTTCAGATTGGCAAGATTTGAAATAGAGAATGTCATCCTGTCTCAACATCACATTATCAGAATTAATTTATTTAGGCTTACAAGGACCTTAATCTCTCAAAGATATTAGAATGCTCCCAATTTTATGCATGAGAAGATTCAACTTTAACACTTTAGAGCGTATAAAGTGAAAAGGCTATGGTCACATTTCTGTTATGAGGAAAAGCCAGACAGTGTGATAAGGAGATTCAAGCTGTGTGAACTTTTAAAGATAAAATGACACAAACCATATAATGGTGATAAACAGTTAAAATTATGCTTTTTATAACAACAACATATTGAATGTGGTCTGCCAACAGTTAGAATTCTTTATGCTGTATATTTATAAACATACACACACCCAAAAAGAAACTTCATTAAATGACTGAAGATAGAGGTAAGGTTTATCAGAGTTCTTCTGCAAGTCAAGCAGTTTCAAGAGCACCAGAAATAATGAAGCCTGGTTTCCTACAGATTTTTGTATCAAGGTTGATTTGTGAGCCCTGACTGATGAGTTCCTTGCAGCAGAGACACATTAAAGAGCTCTGCTGGAGTGGATTGTTTTAGTCTAAGAAAAAAGTGAACTCCTGCCACAGGTTCTGCCTTAGTTGGGCAAATAAGTGAAAACACACATGAATACATGATTATCTGTCTTGTGCCACTTACAGACCCAAAACTTCTAAAATATTAATATCAGCGAGGCCTTTACATTTTTCTGAGATCTCACTTGAAATAAATTATGGTGTTTAAGAATTATGTGGTGGAGAGTGGATAAAGATAACTGCTTTTCCACACCTGATTATGAATATATTGTAACTAAACCAAGAAAATCATTTCAATACCTTCCTTTGTTTTTCTTTCAGCATGTGCTTATGCCAGATAAATTAACTAACAATGTACACTGTTGTCCTCAGTTTAAAGGGCTCCTTTTTTCTCCAGTTAGGCAAAAGAAATTTATTGGCTGTTCCTGTGGTGTAAGCTCATGACATCATATAGGTTTCATTTTATAATATATTTCTCTAAAAATTTGAAATAGATACTCTTACTCATACAAAAAGAAGAATCCAAACTGTTTTATCAGGTGAGGTAGGTATATTCAAGATTATAAGAAAATTAAAATGCTGTCTGGCACTTACCAATTCTCTTTTTGAAAAATTGCCTCTTCAGAGTATGGTGTTAACCTATTAGTTGTGGGGAGAAAGTGAAAGTGTTATGCAACTTTACATATTTGTGAAAGTACATGATTTTAGCATATGGAAAGGCTGTGTTCATTATTTATTTTCCATATGTTGAAATACAAAGGAAAAAGAATATATTTTTTTCTTTACTGCTTGGTAGAGACAAAGAATGTTAATGAAAGAGATGTTTATTCTTAGCCTAGAAATTAATTCATAAAACAAAGCAGAAATCCACCATCCAGGAGAATGGACGTCTGAAATCTTTATACCAAAAGCTTTCTTTTCCCATTTTTCCTAAAATTCTATTAACACTGTCATCTCCTGAGATGATTCTTTGTCTGTCTGCCCATTCCCCACCTCACTTCCCAATACAGGTGACTTTGTAACTGATTTCTGTTTGGCCCTTGGTCAGGCACTGATACCTGAGCTGCACAGATTTCCAGTCACAGTTGCAGCTAAAAAAAAAACTTGATTAAATGTGACTGGACACTTGAAAAATTAAAAAATTAAATTTATTTGGTTTCTTGTATATGTGACAAAATTCAGACTACATTCTATTCACATTCTGTTTCCTTTGTAGCGATAATGGTGATTTTTCCATACTGTACATAATGCAACAATAATTTACTGCATGAATTTACTTTGGAATCTTACAAAGAGAAATTCATGGACAAAAGAAAAGGTCTCTAATTAGTTTCTATTTCTAATCTGTTACACACTCCAGGAATGAGAAAACATCATCCCATCATCAATTTAAGCAATGAAAAACAGAAGGTACAGAAACCAGAAAGTACAAAATAAGTCTTACAGAAAATCAATGTATCTTGGACCCCATGAGGGAAAATAGTGATATTTAAAGGCTCTCTATACCTCTAAAATATTTTTCTATCCTAAACTGCTAGTCAGATTAATACAGGTCTGCACAGATTTGATAATGAAGTATTTTTTTTCTTTTTCTCAGTGATATTCAACTACTGAATAGTAATTTGTGATATATTTTCTTGTTTTTCTGGGTTTGATTAACTTATTTTATTCTAGCATGAGGTTTACTGGGAACAATTACATATGAACCAGAGGGCGTGTTTTTAATTTTTGGGCTCTAGGCTTGTATAATGTTTTCATTATGGTTTATTCTAATTGAATCAGAAGCCATAAATCTACTTTCAAAGGAATCACAGTCTTTGCAGATTGATAATTATAACTATTGTCTGTCAGATTTATCTTAACATCTAAATGACACCATAAAAATGCAAATCAAATCATTTTGTAAGAAGCTTAGCCTTCATGTTTATAGCTCTGAAATGTTCAAAATCTTCACTTCAAGTGAAGAAAACTGTAAAGTTAGGAAAAAAACCCAACAGATTTTTAAACACTGTAAGCACCATTTATTATTCAAGATACAACTACTACAGATATAAAACGAGTATCACAGAGAAAGCAAAGTAAACCTTAACATTTTATATGAGCTTTAGCTACAGATTTTATATAGAATGGTTTGAGGTGGGTTTTATTATACTCGTTTGCCAGTGCAGTAACCCACAGCACTATGGGTAATCCCATCTGTCCAAACAGAGGTCAAGTTAACTTTTACCTTTCTTTTTTGGAGGAATTAAATCACAGACTGGTTTTCTTACATAGTTACATATTCAACAAACCTATTCATATTTATGCTTTGTTTCCATTCAAATTATTTCCGGAAGGCATTTTCCCCCTATTTTTCAAGAGGAAGCATCAAGGTGAGGATCAGTGAAGTCAAACAAGCTGTGGAATTCTTCCCATGCCCTGAGGAAATTCTATTTGAATATGAATCATAGTGTTAATTAGATGAATAGGCAGATTGCTGAGTATTTTACTTCAGGCTGTTAAACTCTGAATGTGCAAAATTGGTATTTCATTGCTTTGTTGTCCTCAGAGAAATTGCTTCATGGAATTATCATATTATGTTTGTGGAGAGATAGTGGAGTTAATTACAGCTTTCCTGTCTAATATTAATATTCTTTTCATTTCTTCAGTTTACAAATTTTCTGGCTGGGATTTTTTGGGGTTTTTAAATATCATTAAACACAGGTATTACCTTTTCAAGTTAAAAATAGTGGAGGTATACTGCTATAAAAGCCTAGGATAGTTTCTGGGATAGGTTTTCTCATACATTCAGGATATCTAAGCAAACATACATGCACTATTATTGCACTAAGGTGATTTTTTTCTCCCTTTCTAACTTTTTCTGAATGAGACTGCTCATGCAAATCTGCAGATAGGGGTGGTCAGGGGAGATAATAAAATGAATGCTCATGTTCAGCAAGTGATGATTCCTTTTGCCAGAATTGCTGATTGGTCATTTACATAAAGCAAGGAATTGCGGCACAGAAATTCCTGAGTTGTCCCCTAGAAAACACCCACATTGCTTTCACAGCCACACTTGCCATTCCAGCAGTGGCTCAAGGGATGTTAGCTTGGAAGTCACTGCTCAAGTGTTGAAGGAAACTCAGTTTGTATGGCAGAGAGAAAGAGGCTGCATATCTTCCCACTTTTGCATCACACACAACCAGGAACAGGAGCTGTCATTGGCAATGTTAACAGGGGTAAAGAAGGATAATTCTGCTAGTCCCCTGAGAACCAGAGAGAATGTCTGTCTAGTGCTCTATTAGACATAAGACTGCCCTTATGTATCATTTCTCTTTTCACTTTACCAGAACACAAACCCTGACAATACTGAGAAGGTGAACACCAGTTAGTCTCCTCTACTTTGCATCAAGAGATATTGCTACTGACAGGCAAGGGAAATTAAAGTTAGGTGGGGAAAAAGCAAAAACAACACTGAACAAACCAAGTATGACACTTCAGATCATAAATCGAGCAGTAGGTATGATCCTACTTCTATGACTTTTACCAAAGCAACATTTTCCCCTTGTTTAGTTTACTCAAACTAAAATATTCCAATAGACTCACTACTCTTGAAACAACCATGAAGCACATTTTTAGTATGGTGGAACCATGACCATGAGCAACTATTACAGGGAAAGCTTTCGTACTTTTTTCTTGGGAAAACAACACAACTGAGTGCATTCCTGAAGCGCCTGTATGCTCACAGATGCAACAGCTGTGGGAAGAGATGGGATGGAGTTGGGCTGTGGGCTGTGGGATGCTCCTGCAGAAACACATGGAAGCACAGAGAGGCTTGTGTCCACCTGACCTTGGGGTAGGAGGTGCCCCACTGCAGACTCCTATAGGAGAGGAGCCTGCTGGAAGCTGACAGAGTGAACAGCATGTAATTACCCCATAAAAGGACATTTGGAAAGCATTTTGCTGATGGGGCAACATGGGATAGGTCATGTAGTGAGAATTGCCATGTGAGGAAATACTGAGCCTTGAAAAGTGTGTGAAACCAGCTCGTTTCTTTGAATTAATTATTCAGATTCCCTTCTGGTCAGAGTCTGTGTCACGGACACTCACAAAAACACATGGAACACACAAGAAAAATTAGAAGTCAGTGAAAACTGCAAGACCATAATCCCCTTGGTTTCACAGAGACATAGTGGGTTAGTCAACACAGTTAAGGTTGTGCTGTGGATGGATACAGGTTATTTAGGAAGGTAGGCAGAGAGGGCAAGTTGCAAGTGAAAGAGGAGCAGGATCACAGAGGATTCTACCTTGGGATGCGCTACAAGACATTTGAAAGGTGATGGATCAGTTTTAGAGGTCAGATCAATGTGGGTGATGCTATGGTGGCTGTTTGCTACAAACTGCCTGTTATGCTCTGATTAGTGAGAGATGCCTCTGCCTGAATTAAGGTGCACATGAGAACATATGCCAAAGTCAATAATATAGATTTTATTTAACAGTAAATGTGAGGTAGAGAGATTGAAAGAAATTAGAAGAGCTGGGGGAGGGAAACAGGAGACAGAGAGAGAAGGAGAGATAAAGCAAAAAATCACCACCTCTGGAGCCACTGGCTTCACGTTGGTCCTTCTTCACCCAGGGCTTCTCCATGGTGGGGGTCCCAGAGTCTTCTGAAGTGAAGAACTTGGGCTGTATAAACGAATAGCACCACTATATAGCCCAAGTTCTGGGGATCCACAATGCAGTTGCAGATGTGTTTCCCATAATTTGGGGTGATATGCATTAATTCCTTCCTTTCCCACAGTTTACCATAGTGGGAATTTTTTTCTAGATATAAAAGAGGATGTGGTAAACCAGGTCTCACCTTACCAGTCTTGGAATTAGCACCTTCCTGTTGCAATTTCTGATCTCAAGTTCCCACTGTCATGGTTGATCTTGTGGCAATTTACATCTGTGGCTTTGAGATTCTGCAACTGTGCTCTTGATGTCCTTACCCAGCCTGTTCAGGGGGAAGCAGCAGATGAGGTCTCTTCAGACACCAGGAAGAAGCCAAATATGTGCAGACCTTTCACCTCATAAGTGATTTGAATCACCCTGACATCTCTGGAGGAGCAACACAAAAGTGAACAAGGAATTTGTGAGGTTTTGGGAGCCCATTGAGAAGAACTTGCTGTCGAAGCTAGCAACTTCCTGACAGAGCAGTTAGCAAGGGAAGAGGGTCAGCTGGGCCTCATGCTTATGAAAAAAAAGGAAGGGCTTGCTGGAGCTGTGAAGGTCAAATGGTGGCAATTACCACAAGGTGTAGGAATGCAAGATCCTGAAAGTAGAGAGCAAAGCTAAAAGCAAGACCATATCCCTGGACTTCATGAGACAACTTTGGCATCTTCCATGATCTGCTTGAAAAAGCCCCATCAAATAAAGCTCTAGAGGCAATAGGAGCCAAAGAAAGCTGACTTATATTCTGGGATCATTTCTTTCAAGCTCAAGAATTGTCCTTTCTAAAACATAGGAAATGAGAAAATGCCAGGAGGCCTACATGTATGAGGAACGAGCTCCTGGCAATTTTAATAGGTAAGAAGGAAGCATACAGAGTATGGAAAGCAGGGAGAGCAACCTGTGATACACTGTCCAAGAATGCAAAGACACAGGAAAGCCAAGTTCACCTGGGACTGAATCCAGCAAGGGAGGTCGAAGGCAAAGGAAGAACTTGTATAAGCACTTAGGTAACAAAAGGAAAATGCAAACCCACTGCCGAATGAGGCCAGGGAGCTGGGGATGGAGGCATGGAAAAAGCTGAGACATTGAATTAGTTCTTTACATCAGACTTTTCTAGCTGGATCAGCCTCCAAAAAATCCCAGTCCAGAGGGAAGATCTGGAGCAAGGAAGATGTACTGTTTGTGGAAGACACTCATGTCAGGAAATACTTAGGAACACTGGGTGCTCCTGCTTTAATATGGAGTGGGACTAGATGGTGCCATGCTCAGCATATAAAGCTGGGGGAAGAATATGAAAGTGAGGGGACATTTGGAGTGATGATGTTTGTCTTCCCAAATCATTGTTACACCTGATGGAGCCCTGGTCTCCTGGAGGTGGCAGAGCATCTGCTTGTACAAAGCAGTAAATTAATTCCATGTTCTGCTTTGTGTGAATGTGGAGCTTTTGTTTTATCTATTATACTTCCTTTATCTCAACCCATGGGTTTTCTCACATTTACCTTGCCCATTTTCTTTCCCACCCCACCAGGAAGAATGTGAATGAATGACTATGTGGGGCTTAGTTATATTACCTGGTTAAACCATGACACCTCCCTGTTTGAGGCACCATCACTGCTGGCACTTAGGATGTCCCACTACATTCTGTATTTACAAGTACAGTTTAACTAAGAAAGTGAAACCCCAAAGTTTTGTAGTACTGTGCAAAAATTTAATGAGTTTCTGATCAGTCACAGAATAAAACAATTAAATAATGGAAATAAATTGAAATAATGGAGAACACTGACATATGTTTCTGCAATGGCACACAAAATAAGTATGTGAAAACAAACCAGCAGTGAGACAAAAGCAAATTAGCCCTATTTCTTCACTGGTTGTGCCATGAAACTGTTGAAGAAAGCACATAGGATAAGGGGGGGGAAATGGGATTATGTTTCCCAGAATACAGGACAACATAAGGTCATATCCCTGAAAACAAGTTATATCCTAAAGATTGCTTGCATAGAAGTACAAACCTTTTCATGTGCAAAAATAGAAAAAGGTAACATTCATGAGTTAATTTCCTGATTTTTTGAGGGAATTAAAAAATATTTCTGAAGTTCCCTTTGATTTTATCACAATTTCATAGAAATGTTTTGGTTTGGTTTCATTCTGTTTAGGATTACAAATATTTAAAAAATGAATATTATTTGATGTTGTATGGTTTTGCACAGCCTGGTTTTTGGTGGCAAGGGACCACAGAGGTGGCTTCTGTGAGAAGCTGCTGGAAGCGTCCACCATGTCCAGCGGAGCCATGCCCTGATGGCTCTGAAGATGGACATGCTGCTGGCCAAGGCCTGGCCCAGTTAAAGGGACTGGTAATGCCTTTGTGATTACATATTTGAGAAGAAAATCAAAACAAAATGGGGTACAGTTTTATTCCTCTAGTCAGAGAAGAGGGGGAGGACAGAACATGTGAGGGAAACAACATGGAGACACCAAGGTCAGTGGAGAAAGAAGGACAGGATGTGCTTCAGGTGCCAGAGCCAAGATTCCTCTGCAGGCCATGGTGAGACCGTGGTGAAGCAGCTGTGCCCCTGCAGCCCATGGGGATCCATGGGGGATGCAGAGATCCACCCACAGCCCAAGGCGGAGATGCCCATGCTGGAGCAGGTGGATGCCTGCAGGAGGCTGTGATCCAGTGGGAGACCTGGTGGAGAGAGGGAACCCCTGCTCCCAGGCTGGAGCAGCCTGTCCTTGGAGGACTGACTGTACCATGTGGAAGAATGACCTACCTTGCAACTGTGTGCCTGTGGGAGGGACTCACATTGCAGCAATTTTGGGAGGACTGCTGCTCATGAGAGTGGACCCACACCAGGGAAGCTCACAGGGAACTGTCCCCTTCTCCATGGCACAGCAGGAGAAGGACTCCCCTCCTGCAGCAGTGGAAGAAAATCTTCAGGTGAGGAACAGACCAAAACCCCCATGGCCTGTCCCTCTGCAGTGTTGGTGGGAATGAGGGAGGGGCTGAGGCGAAAAAGGTGTTTTAAGGGCTCATTTTACTGCTCATTGTCCTCCTCTGAATCTATTAGTAATAAGTTCACTTTTTACCTTTAAGCTGAGCCTGTTTTGACCTTAGACTGCTTTCTCCCAGTCCTTATCTCAGCTCATGAACCCTTTGTTAACTTTTTTTCTCCTCTGCCCGGCTGTGGCAGGGGAGGGTGAGTGATCAGCTATTGTGAGTGCTGGGCATTTGGCCAGTGTCAAACCACAGCAGATGTCTACCAGAAACCTTAAAAAAATTTCATGATGACAAAAAGATATTTGACTTACCTGTTTGTTAGTGCTACAGTCCATCCTGTTGCATATAAATTTACTAGCATATCATTTCAGATAGAAAAATAACCTGTTTAAAACTATGTAGGTTATGGAGGTAATGACTTTGAAGTTTCTTTCAAGAATCCATCTGGACCAACAGTTTTATTCTCTGCTATGTCTTTAAGATCATTAATTACTACTCCTACAGTTATTATGCTGCTGTTTTAAACATCACATTGTCCTGACTTCAATTTAGCTAATTTTAGATTTTAAGCTGTTCCTGTGCTTAATTCTTATTAAGAAGCTGATAGCTATGTAATGATTTGAATTAGGAAATTAATTCCAATTAACTTCCTTTATATTCTCTAAAATAATGCAACTATGGGTTTTAACTGTATTTTTTCCAGTCTCTGTCATCAAAATGTACACAATTTTCATTCCATAATTCTCATAATAATAGATGCAGGTCAATTATCCATTGTTCCTTATATGTCATGTATATTGATTTGTTTTCCCAATTCTACAGTATTTTAAATAATGTTCTTCATCTATTGTTTTTAGTAGTGTTTCTATCAATTCTGAATTTTATTTTGAGAAAAAGGGTACGATATGAAGTGATGTGTTTGTAGAGACATAAACTTGCCTTTGGATGCTCTTTATATTTGAGAATAACTACAAGAATTTCTGTAAATCAGTGTTTTGTACGTAAAATTTTAAAAAATACAGCTTTTATTGGAGTGCAACCAACGTTTTCAATCAACATCTGGTGTGTGAACTTTCAAAATGGATTGAAACCTAACTTAAGGTGAGAATATGAGAAAAAAGTGATAACTAAAAGTCTCTCTCACTATGATTTCTCCAAAATTTATTGTTAGAAACATCCTCCATATTATTCTTCATGTACGTGTTTACCAGTTATGATTAATTTGTCTAAATAATGCAATTTTCGTGACTTTTTCCTTCAAAAAGGCTTGAACACAGCACCATCATGCTGCATATATGCTTTTAAAAATATTTTAACTTTTTTTTAATCAGAAATAAGTATATTACTATGGCCATAAAGGTAATAGGGCTATTTGAGCTGTCATTATGCAAGAATTATAGAGAAATGCATTTGAGCACTTTCAGCAGGCAATTGGAGTGATCTGGAACCGTGATGTACTGACAAATACATTGTAATTACTGTTATCTGTGATGTTGGTAATGACAGCTGCAGACAGATTGCTGTAATGACAAGAAATATTTCTGTCTTCCACAGCTACTATCTGACTCTGGTGTCAATCAAACCTTATGCAGAAGAACTAGAGCAATGCTGCAGAAGTGGCATCAAACTCGATGTGTTGAGAGGCACAGGCTCAGCTTCCTGAGGAGAATTTCTTCCATGAAAATACTGCTGCTTTCCAATGGGCCACGACAGTTCACTTTGCTTAGGGCAGCAAGCAACTTCTTTCTACACAGCTCACTTTGCAGAGATGAACTTTCCTCTGAAATATTTTACAAAAGGATCATCAGCAAAAAGCCTATGGGATCATCAAACTTCACTGGAAGTTTGAGACAGAACAACTTACCCAATGAGGAGACTATCCTTGCTATCTTTATTTTATGAACACTAAAGCATTTGGATAGGAAATGTAGCTTTGAGCAATGAAATAAGCATAGATCATCCAAGGTAAATGTATTGACTACAGAAAATTGTGCTAGGAAATAATAATAGCCTTTAAAAAATCCAGAGTTTAACACTCTTTGTGAATTCAGAAAAAGATCTTAAAATATCTATATATCTTATTTTATTTGTCCAATTGTATGCAAAACAAAGATATTAGGCTATATTTGTTTTCATTAAAATATTTTTGCCCAAAACATTAATCTCAGACAAATGATACAAGAAAATAATGAAATTATAAAAAGAATTATTCTAGACACACTAATCTGAAAGTTTTGATGAAGTGGTTATATGGACAGTCAAGAGAAGATTTTTATATTTAAGGCAGATGAAACTGATTGGATGTGACAACACTTGATACTGTGTGTCTGTGTAGAGGGTGCTCACAATCTAAATGATATCACCAGCCTAGAGAGTTAACATGCTGATTGGCCTCCTCTCAGCTGTCCTTGCTGCAACATGGCCTTGGATTACCAAAAACAAAATTTACCTAGCAACTATGCAATTTCCTGCGCTTTCTTTCCTTATATAGCTTGGAGAAATGCTAATGATAATTGTGATTTGTTCTCCTGGCATGTAACACTTTAACCACTGGCTAGTGGGAAGAAAAAGCTGTGGACTTAATGCACTTATAGTCTAAGCTTCTTATTAAACGATCAGCTAGACTTCTCTAAAGCCAGACAAGATAAAATTCTCCTTGATGAAAAGTATGGAACATTTTCCAGAGCATGCTGAGGCACTGAACCACAGAAATGGGGGTTCTTGTTTTGGCAGGGAGAACTTTCCCAGTTCTCAGAAACAATTTGAATAAGAGAGTTTTCAGCACCCAGCCAAGTCACAGCAACAGGAGCCAGCCTTGACAGTAGTGAAAAATAGCATGTGCTATTCCTGAGAAACTGTGTGCAGTCACATGTCTTGGCACACTCAGAGCAGATGCATAACCCATGCAACCCTAACTTGGCCTCAAACTCTGAGTCAATTATTTCAGAGTTTTCTTCTCTTAGAGACATAGTGGTATAAATTTTGTTGAATTTGGTGGGTCTTAAACACTTTCTGAATTGTTTTTCTACATTAGGGCTTTAGGTGAATTTTATGAAGAAAAGAGAAAAACAAAAATCCTCACAATCCATTGATTTTGATTCTCCTACCCTAGATAGGACTGCATTGTAGAAACGACAAAATACAACTTAAGGATTCAGAAAAATAAATGTTATATTTAAAAATATATATACTTTCTAAAAAACTAAGAGTATTTTCTGAATATCTCCATTCTCTGTTAACTTATTTTCTTATAGTTGTTATTAGAAGGAACAGATGGAGGTATATTTACAGTTCTTTATAGAAAAAAGAACATAAATAAAATGTTTAATTTCCAGACCAGTGTTCTTAACGTTTTGGCTGGTACAAATTGTCAAGCTTTACTTCTTTCTCCTCCCTTTTCACCCACATGATGTGCTTTTAGTGTGGCTGTTATAAAAGTAGATGTTCAAATCTGTCTTGGTTTGAAAAGACAGGTGTCTGCTAAGGAAGGGAAGAGGCTCCCCTTCCCCTGAAATGGGAAATGTAAACCCCCTCCCTCTGCATTGTTATAATTTTGAAATTATTTGGGCTCTCAGGCAAAAATATGGGAGCAGAAATAACAGTTCTTTATTAGGGAAGAAAATAAAACAATGTAGTAATACACAACAACCCTGACAGAGTCAGAATACAGCCTGACACCCTGTGGGTCAGGGTGTTGGTAGCAGTCTGATTAAATGGTGGCTGCAGTCCTGCTGGAGTGGCAGATGTGGTTCTGTTGAAGCAATGATCCTGTAGAAGGGTGGAGTCTTCCTCTGAAGATCCAGAGGTGGTGTAGATGGGCCTGGTCTTTTTCTGGGACTCCAGTGGAGAAGACAGCTGCTCATCTGGGAATCCAGTGGAAAAAGCTGACTTTGGTGTTCCAAGTCTCAGATTATATCCAGGTAGGAATGCTTGGCTCCTCCCCCTGCGTGGAGCATCTCACAATGGGATGCTGTGATTTTATCAGCCATGCAGTGACACTCAATGGCCCATTAACAGCAGATATTTCCCAGAGGGAGGATTAGTTGTGAAAGAGAAAAATAAAAATTGCCCATGTAACAGAAGATAACTGCCCCATCTCTAACAGATGATAATAGAATACACTCTTCCACCCACATCTTGCAACCCAGGAAAGCAAAGTACTCACTAAGGTAATAAATTCAGGGTTAGAAGGCAACAAAAATAAGACAGTAAATGAGAACATTTAAAGAGGGCAAAATTTTTAAAGATAGCATGAATTTTTCAGTATTTTCCCTGAAGTTGGATAATCCTGAGAATATATTATGGCTTACACCAAGCTTGAAGAAAGAGCTAATATTTAACCTCCTGAAGTAGACCTAATAATTAAATAGACCCAAGGATGCAAATTAAGACATTGCCTATGTTTGCATGATACCCAGCAGCTGGTGAAGTCGATTATAAGGGACTTCAGTGGGGCATTAATTATCCATTTTATATCCTGTATGCAGATGCTGATGTAGATGTAAACAGAAACATTAGAACAAAACCCTTTCTGACCAGCAAATTAGGTTTGCTGCATCAAGGGAAATATAGGTTGGATATTAGGAAAATGTTTTTTACAGAAAGGGTGATAAAGTTCTGGAATGGTCTGCCTGGAGAGGTGGTGGAGTCACCAGCCCTGGATATGTTTAAAAAATGACTGGATGTGGCACTTGGTGCTGAGGTTTAGTTGAGGTGTTGGGGCTGGGTTGGACTCAATGATCTTTAAGGTCTCTTTCAACCTATTCACAGAATTCACCCATTCTGTGAATTCTGTGACATACTACACATGAAAATATACACATTAAAGTTGGAAGACTGGATTTTTGTCTTTTTCCTTGAAATGAAATATTGAAAAAAATGTTGGAGGAAAAAAAAATGCACAGCTCTGGAACCTGATAGTTACATTTCTGTGAATGATCATAAACCTGGATCCAAAAATGGCTTTTGTTCTGTGACTTCTTAATACAAAGTACATAAATAACCACTATTCTATCTAACCCCCTGTAACTTAGTTTCCACATATGAAATGAAGATGATTAGTGCTTTCACTTGTCTAGATTAATACAGTTTCTTCATATTAAGCTGCAACATTTACACTCAAGGCTGTCAAAACCCATTTTCACAGTGCTGAATAAACCATATTCTTCATTCACTACTCTAGGAAATATATGACAAATGTCATAGGAAGGGCAGGGTAAATATATGTCTAAATAATAAATATCTAAAAGGAAGAAATGCATAGGTTTTACTATAAACTTCCTTATTCTAAACATCTTAGAATGATAAATACATTTTCCCAGATTATCTGCATATTCAGACCACTATCTCACCTCTCTTGTGATGAAGCTGTTCACAAACCTTTCATAGTGATGCATGTAATAGCTATAAAAAACTACTTTCCTCACAACAGCATTATCAGATTTACCCTACATCCAGTATTTTGTTTTAATTGAACTATGAAAAGGTTGTGTGCTTGTTTTTGGACTTTGCATGACATTTTGAAGACAAATGCACGGCACAGTGACACATAACATGTAATAACCATTTAAAATTGGCTCAACATATGGATATAGAATTAACATGAGTTGTAGCACACTTGCTCGCCAACTTGCTGAGGTTAAACTACTTAGCAGCATGAAAAACTCTGAATGTATCATCCTGTCAAGATGCAGAAGGGGTGAGCAGAACTTTAGACAAACAGTTCAATCTTGACTCTGATGAAGACAGGCTTTCTCTTCTCCTGTGTAAAGCATCCTCAGGTCAGCTTGTTTTACCTCATTTTCACCATGCAGAGGAGTGCTAAATATGCCTCAGCAAACTATTTCAAATACTTCATGTCTGCAGACACCACAGCTGTTCTTACACCAGCTCATTTCCTTTTTGTCTCTCTGATGGAAAATTGTGGCTGTGTGTCATAGTGCCTTAAAAATTACCTATCATTCTGAGAATACTTCCTTCTCAGCTTTTAGAGGGAAACCTCTCAAGTATTTAGGATACAATGGATATGTACAGAGACAGGTATGCTATAAGGAATTCAGAAATTATCTGTGATGTAAGGATATTTGTGTAGAGAAAGTGCATGAAAATATTAATTAATATACCATCCCACCACTGCAGGGGAATGTAGTTTGTACAGTCATAGAATCATAGAATAATAGAATCATTAAAAATTGAAAAGACCTCCAGGACCACCTTTGACCAAACACCAACTTGTCAACAAGACCATGGCACTAAGTGCAACATCCAGTCATTTCTTGAACATCTGCAGAGATGGTGTTTCCACTACTTCCCTGGGCAGTGCTGTTACAATGCTTAACAACCCTTTCAGTGAAGAAATTCCCCCTGAAGTCCAACCTGGACCTCCTCTGTGGAATTTGAGGCTGTGTTTTTTTGTCCAGTCACTGGCTACCTGGGAGAAAAGCCTGACCCTCACCTGGCTACACCCTCCTTTCAGGGAGTTGTAGAAAGTGAGAAAGTTACCCCCGAGCCTCCTTTTCTCCAGGCTGACCCCACACAACTCCCTCACGTTTGCTTCTCATCAGATTTCTGCCCCACACCCTTTCCCAACTCCATTGCTTCTCTGGACATGCTCCAGCCCCTCAATGTCTTTCCTTAATTAAGGGGCTTAAAACTGGACATAGGATTTGAGGACAATCACTGCCCTGGTCCTGCTGCCTCACTCTTGCTGATACAGGCCAGCTGCCATTGCCCTCCCTGCCTCCTTGGCGTTGCTGGCTCATGTTTAGCTGCTGTTGACCAGCAGCTCCTGATATTTTTCCACTGGGCCTCTTTCCAGCCAAAACAGAGCTCCCTAACCAGGGATGACCTGTAGGCACCAGAGAAAGCAATTGCACTGAAATTAATTAGAAACACAGAAGACAGTCTTCCATTTCTTGAAGGAATATATATCAGCTACAACATACAAAAAGCACTCCTTGACACCACTCTCCTTTGGTCCAGCTAAATCTTATTTTAACATGGGCGGATTCATAAGAAAAATGAGACAGGAAGATTGTCGTGTTCCACTGCAGGGAACTGTGAGGAGGTCTTTTAAAAATTGATGGTCTGGGATGAAATTGAGTCAAATAAGAAAACATTGCATCCGGAAACTGATTATTGGTAAAGAAAAAAAAAAGGAAAAAAAGGAGTTGCCTTACTAAAGAGGACTAGAAAAGACAGAAAAGGAGGAAGGAAAATTGAGAAGGATGGGAAGAGAGAGAGAGGGAGGGGAGGTAGACAGAGAGAAAAAGTCGGCATTGAGCACCAGAGAGTTGGGCAGTGCCATCAACATCCACACAGTGGGGAATGTACACACTGCCTGCTGAGGAGCCTGTGCAGCTCTCAGAGAGCTCCACAAGCTCAGCTCCCGTGCCATGAGTGGCCAAACATGAGGGGAGTGAGTGGGAGCTCGGGCAGGAGGTCCAGAACCTTGGACAGGGAATGGCAGCAATGGGCTGGATCAGTGAAGCAGAGTTAGCAGCAAGTGGCTCAGGCAGGAACATGGGGACAAAGCAGGCAGGACATTGGGCAGGAACACAGGGAGGCAGGACAGTGAAGGGCAGGCAGTGTCTAGCCAGCACCCAGAGATAGAAAGAGAGAAGAGTGAGTGAAGGCAAGCAAGGGCCAGTGAGGGCAGAATAGCCAAAAAGCAGGCTGGAGACAGGGCAAAAAAGACAAAAACAGGCTAAGGCCAGGGCAAGAAGCAGACTTCAGTAGGCTGGAGCCAAAGCAAAACCACAAAGACACAAAAGGCCCGCAGATTCAAAAAGCCCCAAAAAGACAACTCTGAAAAAGCCCAAGCCAAAAAGCTTAAAGACAAAATGCCCAAAGCCAAAAATCTCAACTGGTTAGCTAAAGCAAAACACACAAGACTCAAAAGCCCCAGAGTTTGTGTCGCAGTTACTTTTATACCCCCTGGCTCCTCCCAAGTCTCTCCTGCTGACAGGAGACCACTGGCCCAGTCCAACCTTCCAGTGCAGTCTATTCCTGGAGACCTTTCACCGTTGATTGGAGAAACCTCTCTGGGGAGTGCAGCATCCTTGGTGGTCTCCTGCTGACTGCCTGTCCCATATGAGGTGTGAAATGGTTACCAGGCAAAGTCTCCCCAGAGACAAGGGGAGACTTTCCTCCATCTCCTCCTGGAGAATTTTTAATTCATGCAGCTTCAATATTAACAAGGTAGGCATAAAAGTGATAACATGAATCAATGGAAGTAGAAATGTGGCCAAAAATATAGAGGGCACCAAAAAACATTTAATGTAGCTGGAAGCATACTGTTCTATCATGAAAGTTATTAACAGTATTTTCCTTTTGCTAGCTGCTTAAAATACCTTTTTTATGCTTTTCACCCTCAGAAGATGACATTCCAAAAAATTCAGCCAGATATTGTCCAAAATTCTTTTAAAATGTTTAGCTGATATGAAGATTAAGAAAGCGAACTCTAGTGTGGATTTGAAATCTTTAATGTCAGTAGTTACATGTACGTGCTTTATTTTTTAGGAATAAAATTTAGATTAAAATATGTTTGACCCTAGATAAAACTCTTGGAGCAAGAATTCTGGATCATTAATAAGCCATACTCATACTTGCAAATGTTATTTATAAAATACTTAACTCTTATTTACATAGTGCATGCATGTCCCAGGAGATGTAATTAATGATAAATTCAGCTTTCACTATCTGGATGATTCAGTTTTTTACTTTTACCCTCTTCTTATCATCATCCTCAAACATGCTTTGAAATAAATAAATAGGGGTCAACCTGTGATTTCTGAGTAAATTTTAAATGAGACTGCGAAGCTGCAAGCCAGGATGAATGTGTAAATTGCTCTTCCAGCTTCCCCTCAACAAAAATGTAAAAGTAGAGATTCAATATTTTCCATTAGTTAAAAGTTTTATGTCTTTTCAAATGTTTGGACTTCTTAAAGTCATTTATAACAAGCTAAACACATACTGTTGATAATTGCAAATATTTTTTTTTTCATTAATTCCATAGATCAAAAATATTGCTAAGTCTATTTAGGTGAAGTAATATCAGCTTTGATAGCTGTGGCCCAGTAAATATGATTGTATTTGCTACTGCTGGGGGAAGGTGTTGGGCTGTGTCAGATCCCAGCGGGTGGCTGAGAAACCTATTGCCTGAGCAAGGCTGAGCTGCATTCACCAGGGCACTCCAAATTAGGGCTGGCCTGTAAATAGTAATGCACAGCAAAATGGAACTTTGCTTCTGAACCTATAAGAGGTAAAATCTCCTTTATTCATTACTGTTATACAAAGGATTTAAGTGCCTGATATTTTCTAGTCTTCTCCAGAATGGAACCTGGACAAGATTGAGAAGTGGCCATGGGAGTCTTATGAGATTTAACACAACTAAATCCAAGGTGCTGCCCCTGGATAAGGGCAACCCCTGACATCAGTCCAGCTTGGGGGATGAACAGACCCAGAGTAGCCCTACAAGAAGGCCCTGGGGGTGCTGGTGGGTGAGAGGCTGGCCCTGCCCTGGCCATGGGGAGCCCAGAGCCCCCCGTGTGCTGGGCTCATCCAGAGCCCCGTGGGCAGCAGGGCAGGGAGGGGATTCTGCCTCTCTGCCCCCTCTGCTGAGACCCCACCTGCAGGGCTGCATCCAGCTCTGGGCTCCCAGCACAGAAAGGACAGGGACCTGCTGGAGCCAGGCCAGAGGAGGCACCAAGGGGATCAGAGGGATGGAGCAGCTATGCTGGGAGGAAAAGCAGAGAGAACTGGGATTGTTCAGCCTGGAACAGAGAAGGCTTTGGGGTGACCTAAATTGTGTCCTTACAGTACAATGAAGAGAGCCCACAATTTTCAAGGGCCTGGAGTAGCATGGCAATGAGGAATGGCTTCAAACCGAAATACAGCAGATTTCGATTAGACATTAGGAAAAAACTCTTCCCTGTGAAGATTGTGAGGCACTTGAAGAGGTTTCCAAGAAGCTGTGGCTGCCCTATCCCTAGAAGTGTCCAAGGCCAGGCTGAGCATCCTGTCTAGTGGAAGTTACCT
>VZSJ01000649.1:571114-625410 GCA_013398405.1 Pheucticus melanocephalus | reverse complement strand
AAAAAAAAAAGAAAAAATAAAGGTTTGGAAAAGAAGAATGTAAGAACTGCTTGACAAATTGGACTTGGCAACCCTTTAGATTGGTAGTCATATCCATAACTGCTTTATCTGATGAGACTTACTAAAGCAAAATTCCTGAAGATCCTGTATGAGGATAGATTTAGTGAATTATGTCAGTAAAAATGCAGTTAGAATCTGAGATAATACAAAAAAAAGGCTCACTTGAAATTAGCACCAATCAACATGTTAACTGATAACGTGTCAGACAGACAACTTTTCCTAACACTTTTCTAAATCAGGGAGCTGAACATATCTCATCATTATAATTCTGTGTATTTCTTTTTGACTGTTTGCAATACTTGCACTTGCTATTAAGTAAGACAAAGCCCTGCAATACTTTATGTTAAAATATGCAAACAAAATGGACAAAAATTTGGGAAATGAAACAAAAGCTTTTCTATTTTTGATTAATTAGATCTGCTTTTGCAGATATGCACAGATAGAGTGACACAGATTCATATCTTTCTCCTGCAGCTCAGCTTTCTGGAATTTTTTAGCACTGATGCACTGTGAAATCTACTCCTAGGAGACACCCTTAGCATGTGAGTCAAACACACCATCTCACAAAGAGTTACAAAATCAGAACCCAATCTGCCTAAAATACCTGAGAATTATTCTTGTGAGGTGACTTTTTGTGAGAGTTGAAGAGAGACTTGTGCAGCAGGTGCTTGTCTCCACTTTTTTCTTGAATTTGGCCTTCTCATCTTCACCACTTAAAACATTCATCAGGAGGCCTCCTGGCCTCCCATGGACAACAATTATTTGTTGTTTTCCTCAGAAAACAGTTAGGGCACTAAGGAAATATAAAATCCTTTAGTCAAAGGAATGGCAGTGTTAGAGCAATCAAACTGGGGCAGACCAAAGTGCTCTACAGTGAAAAGAAGACAAAAGTTGAGTTTTAGAAATTTCCTCAGGCTGTAGATCAGAAGATTTTCTGATCTGCATCCTGCTATGGATGGGGACAACTTTAACTAGATCATGTTTTTCAAAATTCCACCCAGCTTGTCCTTAAAAACTTTGTGGAATGGAGCATCAACAACTTCTCTGGGCAGCCTGTTCCAGTGCCTCATTACCCTCACTTTAAAAACTTTCTCCTTAATGTTCAATCTTAATTTACCCTCTTACAAGTTTGAAAACATTGACTCTTATCACTACACTCTTTGTAAAAAGTCTCTTTCCATTTTTATCTTAATCCCTGCTTTAAATAGTGAAAAGCCACAATAAGGTCTCCCAAAAGAATTTTCTTCTCTACTCTAAAAAAATCCAAGTTTTCCAGCATTTTTTCATAGGAGACATGTTCCTGCACTCTGACTCTATCCATCTTCTCAACCCACTGTAATGTGACCAGCTTTTCTTTCTTGTGCTGGATCCAGAGCCAGTCTCCAGGTGGGGTCTTAGGAGAGCAGAGCAGAGAGGGAGAATCACCTCCCTCTACTTACTTTTTATGCAGGTCAGGATACAGATGACTTTCTGAGATGCAAGTACACATTGCCAGCTCTTGTCCATTTTTTTTAACCACAAGAAATACCAAGCCTTTCTTTGCAGGGCTGCTCTCAATCTACTCATCACACAGTCTCTATTACTATTGCATAATGCCCTGATCCTGGTGCAGCATCTTGCACTTTTCCTTGTTAAACTTTGTATTATTGCACAGGCTCACTCTTCAAGCCTGTCCAGGTCTCTCTGGGTGCCATCCCTTCCCTCCAGCACATCAGTCATACCACACAGCTTGGGGTCAGCAGCAAACCTGCTAAGGATGCCTCAATCACACTATGTCAGCACTGAAAATATTAACTAGTATTGATCTGAGTGTGCACCCCTCAGGGATTCCACTTGTTACTGGTTTCCACTTAGATATTGAATTATTGACACAGTTTGGGTGTGGCAGTCCAGCCAATTCCTAATCCATCTAAGAGCTCATGTGTCAAACCCATCTATTTCCAATGTAGTATCAAGAATGTTGTGTGGGACTGTGTCCAAGACCTTACAGAAGTCAAGATAGTTGACAGCTACAGCTCTTGTCTTGCCCTTTCCACTGTAGAGGGCCACAGGATCAGTCAGGCACAATTTGACCTTGTTGAAGCCATGTTGGTTGTATCTTATCATCTCCCTGTCTTCCATATGCTTGGAAATGTGTTACAGGAGGATCTGTTCCATGATTTTAAAGGCACTGAGGTGTGGCTGGCTGGTCAGTACTTCACACCCTAGGATTAATACCAATACCTGCAAGTACATTAATACAAATACCTACTAATATTTCAAAAAAAGAGAATGTTATGAGAATATAATGAAGATTTGAAGTGAAGGATCTCCTCTGAGTCATTGCAAATCACAAGGCCAGCAGAGATTTTACAAGCTCAACCACTCTTTCTATGTCTGTACTACCCTCATTAGCAAGAATATTTGTCTCTGACCACAGAAAAGCCTCTTGTAAGTCTGCTGGTTTTTGTACCTGTACCAATCTGTCATTATTGCCTTTAGTGTTTGGTGGAAAGGTTTAAATTCCTGTTTTTCTCATCCAAACCCCAGGATCATTCTGGGAGAGGGGAACTGACAAATAGCTCTTCACTCTTTATTTTACATCCTAGAAGGCTATCTTGTTTATATTATCATGTTTTCCTACTTTTCTGTTAGCTTGATGAACTCAGGGAAAGGCAGCTGTTTTCAATGAGAAAATGACTCAGAACCCTCTGCTATGTGCTTTAAAAATTGAAGTGCAAAATGTACACATAGAAGATATTCAACACATATCTTGAAGATAAATAAAACCTCACAAAGGCAATAATTGAGGTCTATCAATTCTAATCCCAGGCAGGTTAGGTAATATCAATGAAATAGGATAACTGAACTTTTAAAATCTAGTTTTTAAAAGTACTGCTGAAGGATTTTACTCCTTACAGCCTTTAGTTAGAGTGCTGGTTGCTCAATAGCTCATGTTCTCTGCCTCTAAAAGAATGGCAACAAGAAAATGAATTAGGGTTTTCTTTATGTTTTAGAGACAGGTAATGGATTACTATAGCTTGGAAAGATGCTTCAGGACTAGACAGTCCACATAAGCCTAGACAATTTTAGAGAAATAAAAAATCCTGAATTTGCTGCTCTAGCAGCAAATAAAACATTTTAACTTAAACAATTTCAGTAATCAATATCTAATCTGCACTCACAGCATTTTTTTTAGTTAGAAACTAAAAAGGTGAAAAGGTGGAATGTTTTGTAGCCAAAGAAGGAGCTTCAACTTTGTTACTTTGTGTCTAATTTGCCACAAAAAAAAAATCCACTTTCACGTTTCTAATATTGACAAAATAAAGCAATCTATCTTTTCTCTGTGTTACTACTTACTCTTTAAACACCAGTCTTATTTTGTCAGGAAATTTTTTTTTTTTAATTTCTACTGACCCCACTGACCATATCCTAGAGCATAATGCTCCTTTCAATGACTAGTTTGTTCTGGTGTGTATCAAATATTCAGAAACACTTGCTTGTCTCAGCCACATTTCATTCACGGTATTGCCCCAAAAATTCACGTAGGTGACATATGACATATGTCATATGACAATTGGTACAGAAAGACCTGTCCATACTACAGCATCAAAGCACAACAAACTGCAGGCAGACAACCCTACTTAAAATTATAAGTCACCTTATAAAGGTTGCAGTTTGGGTATGGAGGTAGAATGCTTTCCATTGAGCACATGTTTTTCTTGCTGTTTTGAGAGACTTAAATTACATGAAAAGGGGAAAGAGGCATTTTTTCAATCAGCAAAATGATTGCAAATTGAACCTTGTGATTAGAAATTAGTATTTCACGGCTTACTTATAGTGCTTGTGCACTTTATTGATATTGGAGGCAGTTTTGCAGTTCAGATAGAAATTGCATATAGAAATTGAGATCATATAAAAACTCATCTCTAGAAGTCTGAGCATAAAAATTTTATTTATTTACACATTTATGCTTTTTTTTTACAGAATAAAATAATTTGCCTTTATTTTGCTGGACCGAGAAACTGCTATTAGTATATTGTTTAAATAAAATAGACACACACACCGAATAGAAAATTTCCTTGCAGGTAAATATACTAGAAAATATTTTTCTCATTTTCAACTGACATAGCCCATTTACAAATGAGGAACTGAGTTTATAGCTTCTTACAGCAATAAAGGTGTATTAAGGAACATGAAAAATGCACAGCATGCATTACTGCTACCTATTTATAATTTAAGCTTTTGCCTGTTTTCTCATCCGAGAGCTATTAGTAAAATTTAAACCTATCACTCAATGACTGCATTTTGGGATTAACTATAAGAAAGGTTGTCTAAAACGAATGCTGAAAACAGAATTCAACCCTGATGTGAGGCCCTGCAAAACCAAGAGATGATGTCCCAATGTAATATAAAGATTAGAGTACGTATACATATGTAGCTCTCACAGTACAATAGTGATGCCAACATGTAGAAATACCTACATTTTGTTAGTTATTTTATACAACTAAAAGCTAATAGTTTTGGAGGTAATGCTTAGACCTGAAGCTTTCTATCTGTATTTCCGAATATTCCATGTCTGTTCATGGAAAAAGATCATTGTTGACAACACAAGCTTACTTTTAGTAAGCTTTAGATACTATAGAAGAGTTATTGCATTTGCACAACTTTTGAACAAAGCAACACTTGTTTCTTGCTATTAGGATTGTAGATTTTAAACATAAAGACTCCTCTTTCCCTTAGATCTGCACTGATGATTTTACAAGAGATATTATCTCTGATAGCCATTTTTATACTGCTATTTGGCAAACACTTCATATTTGGGTTCATTCTTTAAAATATATTTTTAAAGTTTTAAGCATCAATATTAAGAATATTGAATTTTACATTACAAAATGATAAATATTCTGTGGAACATTCAGTCATGTACAAAATTTAAGGCACATGGATTTATCAAAGATAAAACTAGTTTTGGTATATTTACTACGTTTTACATTTCCTAATGTTAAGGTTTGCCATTCTCATCCCATTTTCTTTTTTTTTTTTTAATTTTAATTTGTGTAGACCTTGATGTAGGGTTTTCTGGTGCAGAGCTCACTGATTATGCTTTTTAAAACAGTCTTAATGGTTATACATAACAAATTTGGAGATCTCTGTAAGATCAGAGTCACAGATGCAACCTCAAGAAGAGAAATGAACATTAGACTACAACACATTTTAATATCTTGTTGATATTAACATCAATAATAATATCACTTCGGGTGAGATATCTGAGCACTTTATACTCTTGGAATAACCAATGGAAAAGAATTTCAAGCAGAACAGCAACTCAATCTAATAGCATTCAAAGAGTAGAATCTACACATAGCTCGAATTTGTCTAGGCTGCAATCTTATTATGTAGTCACTGAACAAGTAATTATACTATCTATTATTATAATTAATTTGTTCTGTGAAGACATATGAAAATAATTAATAAGACTGTGGAAAATTATACTGTAAAAATTCTTGCATAGTATAAAGAGAAGGAAATTCTTCCTTTTTAATCCGTATACAGTAATTCTGCCTTTACTTTTTTAGCACAAGGAAGATTGTAATCCTGTTAGCAGGGTACTGGAAAATATTTCTAAGAAAGACATTTTTAGCTGTTTCTAAACAAAATAACTGTTGCAAATTGGTTCATATTTGATGTTTTTGATAAAGAACTGTCAATCTCATAAGTTTTATTGCTGCAAATCACAATGAATTTTTATTAGGCTAATCTTTGGAGGCATTTGAGACATTTTCGATTCAGTCTTCATCCTGGCTGTGATACATTCATTTTTATTTTCAAGTAGCTACTCCTACTGCTGAAGAAGTCTACAGGATTCAATTTGAATCAACAATAGCAATAAAATCTACTTTTTAACCTCATACTTTTCAGTGCTTGTTCTTTTATGCTGCTAGAGTTCTTTCCCCGTGACCAGTGAAATCTTTCCAGGACTTTGTGAGATCATTATTTTCCCACAACTATGTGTCATTTCCCTATAAAATAAACTTAATTCTTACAGCCAATTTTTCAACTATGCACACTTGGCTATTAAAATAATTTTAGATCCTTTCAGAAGACAAAGTGAAAGCTTCAAGATTGCTTTACAAACAACATTTTTATTTGTGATTTTATTTTTCCAGAGGAAATTTGTATTTCAGTAAAAAGCCTCACGAGCTTTTACTTCCAACAGCCAATATTAAGGCATAGCCTTAATATTTTCAAATTTTAATTATCATTGCTAACCATTAGGGTATATCAAAGTCCTATTCTTTCAACTATATCTTACCCCCCTTTCTGTATTAAGTGCATGGAATATGCTCAAGGATTACAACATGGAAAGGCACAGAACATGAAAAATAACAGTAAAGGAACCCTGCCAAGTACTGCTGTGATAGGTGGCACTGAAATGCCACAGATTTCTACCAATGCTAAAATTCTTCTACTCATTGCTTTAGATGGTGCAATAACACTGCCATTAACCAAGATGAGAGCTAGTTTGTGAACAATTTATGTTCCAATTCTTGTAATAAAATAGGCACATATGTTTTCATCCGAAGTGTTTATATCTCATTCATATGCCAAATTATTACAATAATATATATCACTGATGGTCTTCACATAAATATAAATTTAGCTACAACTTTCCTGTATCAGCCATAAAAACTTCAGGAGCACTGAGGCATTATGAGATACCAATGGGCAAGCAGTACAGCACTGTACCTTCAGGGGATAATTTCAGCAAATCATTGTCAGCTTTACTTTCATTAACTCACTCAAGCAAAGATCAACAATCACCTTGGTTTCGCTTTATTGACAAGCATTATAATCCAGGATAAAAGAATTTAGTTCATTCTAAGGCAAAACACATAATGTGTGTGCTAGACTGATTGTGAGCTTAGGAAGTTTCTTCCTAGTGTATCAATGCCACTCATTAGCACCTGCAGCAAGTTTTACCTCAGAAGTTCAAGATAAACCTCCTAAAAAATGGCCTGCAATTTGCTCTGTTATTGAGCTCATTTGAATCTTATCGTCACCTTCATATGGTGTGTTATTGGCATACAAGGAGAAAATGTGCAAATTCATACTTGCAATGTATATCATCTATCAAGTGAGAAAAAAAACCTGCACACTGAAAAAGAAGATGGAGATTTTAGTCCACTTGATATGTAACATTTTAATTATATTATAGGGGCACTATTCAGGTGTGTCCATTTGTGAGCTGAGGTGTCCCAATAGCCAAAGAAATTTTACTATTTCATTTGGTCTGGCATGTGTCAAAACAGTTCTACATATACAAGACAATTACAAATTTATTTATGCTAAATATTTCATTAAAATTCTGGGCATGTATCTTGTAATCACATCAAATAGTCAGCTTTCAGACCACACAATGTAAGCAATATTACTTTTGGTACAGAGTTGTGTTGGACCTTTCTGTACTTGACTAGGAGATCTCTACTGCATCGGCTGTTGCAGGAACATCCATAAACTGATAGTTGGTGCTTGATTTGGGATTTATTCATTTGGAAGTGATTCAAGTCAGGGTGGAGAAAGGAAATCAAGATCTTATTTAGAAGTCTGACAAAAAAAAAAAGAGTGGAGAAAGTTTGAATTACAATAAGTAATCCTGCTCTAAATTTTGCAGATTGAAAATCTCTAACTTTCTCATTTTATATGAACACTAAAATTTAATTCACGGTTGATGGTGGTCATGAGATGTTCCTATATCTTTTTTCTGCCTGCACCTGCATCAATTTAATGTGAAGCCTACATCTACTGTACAATGTAATTCTGTTAAGTCAAATTGCTATGAAGACCCATTCCTATAATTCTTAGAAAAAATGTCAACATACCTGACAAGATACTAATATGCATTTTACAATTTGTAAGTAGGAAAATAGCTTACTTTTAGGAATGAGCCTTGTAAAAAGACATGTTAGTTTGTGACAAGGACAATGAGCTGGTGATAGCAGCATCTTGTAGCTTCATGGATAGCAGGGTCCATCACCATGGAGTGAGAAGGGACTTTCTCCTGGAAATTACAGAATTTGGAAACTTGTCAAGTAGACACCTGTGGGAATCCACAAAATTAAAGGGTTTTGGGAAAGTTACAAGATGCAGGCCTCAGAGACAGCAGAACTGTGAGCAGAACTATGCAGCAGTCATGAGTTAGGTCAGCAGAAAAATTATTTAAACTGTAGAAAAAGCAAGAGCAAATAGAGCAATGGTCTGTGTATTAACGCTTGTCTGAATAGCTCTCTAAGCTGCAGAAAGTTTATCTAGCAAGATATTAGGAAAGTTAAAGCTTAATAGTGGAGCTCTGTGCATTGTGTTTTAAGGCTTGCAAGTAGATATTGGATTCAAAATAAGCAAGCATTGTTTTAACCAAAGGTACATGTGCTTACGGTGATTGGATACAACTACTGTCAATATGCTTTTGCTTTGTGTGATTGGTCAAGAAGCTTATAAAGTGAGTTGTAACATTAAGTTCTGTGTCTGCTGCCTGGGATATGAGCTGCTGGCATCTTCCCATTGTCATAACCATGTAATGAGACTGATGCTGAAAAGTAAAGAAGCTCGAGGCGGCCCCATCTCGTTCGTGGTCTGTAAATAGCCCCCCAGCCAGCAATAGACACCTATTCCTCGGTGGCATGCAGATTACATGACCTCTTAAGGCCACCTTTCCACTCATCTGTGTATGATTTTTAACATGGGCCAAGACCCTTGAACCACTAAGCATTGCCCAAGATTTTCTCTGGAATATACTTCAAGCTGAAAACTTTTCAAATGTTGGTAGAGTCAGAACAATTTTTGATTCTTCAGTTTCACAGAAAAAAAAAATCACCCTGAATTAGAAAATTATACTGCTGAACAGATGATTGGTAATGTAAGACCAGACTTTATGACTGTTAATTCACTGCCAGACTAAAAACTCTGGGAAAGAATCTTGTTCACCCCAGTCAGGTCCTCATCCAGTTCTGTGCACTACTTAGACTGCCTTAAGTGGCGAAGCTGCCTTTCTCCTGATTTTATTTTAATAGCATAAAATACTATATATGCTGCTTCTTTATTTATAATTTAATTTTGTGCAGTGGCCCTGCAGATGGCCCCTGTGTTGAGGGGCTGCCTCATGTGGGACACAGCTGGTTCCACCAGCTCCAACCAATCCACCACAGGGCCTGGCTAGCCCCAGAGATGATGGCACTGTCTGGGGAACGGCAGGGATAAGGGAGGGCAGAATCGTGAAGGGAAGAGTAAAAGAGACAGACCTGAGAACCCTGAGGGGAGAGTAGGAGAGAGAGGAGATGCTCCAGGTGTCCCAGCAGGAATTCCCTGGGAGCCTCTGGAGGAAAAGATGGCAAAGAAAATTGTCCCCTTGTTCCCAATGGAAGACTGAACACAAGATCCAGGGGATAAACCACCATGGAACTGCATGGAGAGACTACTCTGGAGTAGTTTTTTCCTAAAGGATTGCAGTCTGTGGACTGAAGATCTGAAGGTCCCTTGCTGGAACATGGGAAAAGCGTGAGAAGGATGAAAAGGTAGAGAGGAACAACCATGAACTGAGTACAACTTCACATTCCCCATCCCATTGCGCTGCTCAGGAGTGGGGAGGTAGATGAATTCAGGATAAGCTGACACTGAGCCTGGGAAAAAGGAGAATAAAGGAAGGGGCTGCTTTAACTTGTCTTTGTTTTTTTTTTTTTTTCCATCTAAATATATTTTAATTGTCAATAAATGAAATTAGTTTTGCTTTAGTCTGTTTTGCCTGTAAGTAATGGCAGGTGAACTCTCCTTCATTATGAGCCATGGACTTTTCTATCTTTTTCTGTTAGTGAAGTTGGGGAATGACCAGTAATTATAATCTATCATTTTTTTTTAATCTGTTCTTTCAGAAATAGTGCAACACAAAAAGCAAAGCTTTATTAATTAGCTCCCTAATTGGCCAGTTATGGATCATTACCTAGAAATTATGTGTTCACACATTCAGAATCACTGTATTTAGATCACAGGATGGATTTGGAGACTAAAATATAGAAGGAGATAATCTTGAAAAATCCAGGACACTGGTTTTCTAAGAAAAATACCAACTTTGTAAACAATATTATTAACAAAAAACTGATAGGGAGCAATGTAAGACAAAATGAGCACTCTTTGAAGGGAAGTAAGTTACTAATCACTTGTTACACTTAACAGTCACTTAATAGTCACCTTAACAGCCTGTAGCTCTGAGCAGCCATATTAGAAACATAGCCATAACAATGTCTTTCTGATTGGCTTTGTTTAGTGCTTGCTGAGGGAGCATAATGGTTTGCAAAGGTATCAGTAGACCAAGTCCAACTTGTTGTGATTCTCATAAATCTTAGTAGGTTACAGGGATAGACTCTTCACTAGGGCATGGAGCGACAGGACAGGGGACAATGACTTCCAACTGACAAAGAGTAGGTTTAGATCAGTTTTTAGGAAGAAATTCTTGCCCGCGAGGCTGTTGAGGCACTCACACAGATTGCTCAGAGCAGTTGTGGATGCCCCATCTCTGGGACTGTTCAAGGTCAGACTTGATGGAACTCTGAACAACCTGGTCTAGTACGAGATGTCCCTGCCCATGGCAGGGGTTTGGAATGAGATGAGCTTCAAGGCCCTTTGCAACACAAACCATTCATTTATCCGTGAACATGGGTAGAGTTGTAGCTGGTCTAAATCACTAGAACACTATGGCTGCAAATGACTATTTAGCCAAATGGAGTGGAAAAAAGTTTTGAAGGCATCACTTTAGGCATAAAAGTTTTGGAGGCATACATCTTAGAAGGAGTAAGTGGCATGTTATAGACTGGAAATTTTCACTGTACTGATAGTGCAGATCTCAAGAACCTGCATATATTATATTGCTTTCCCCTTTTCAGCACATTTGAAATGCAACCTTGTCTTCTGACTGCTGAGAGAAAATTCATTTAGAAAAGTACTAGAGGCCAAAAAATAACTTAGAAATATATAAATCTACATATGAGTGAAAAAATAACTGTTTATTCTGGTGAAGAACATTTCTATAGTTTATAAATAAACAATTTCAGCTTCTTAATATTCTCTGATTGAAGTAGCTCAGAAGCTACTCCAGAATTTGACATTTGGATTTTAAGCTGAAGTGCAGGAAAATAGACCATGTGTGAAGGTCACCAACAATTCATCGAAGACATTTAAAGTTATAAACTGTGTAGCAACATTTCAGATATTCATTTATTTATTAAAAGACATTGTACATCTAGTAAGGATTTAAAATTATTTCTGAGCAAATAAAATGAAGGACTTAAATATTAGATAAAGTATCAGCTAAACTATGTAGGCAGCTAGATTACAGGTGCAAACACATTATTGTCACCATTTTTAGAAACAGGTAGGTTACATACCAATTTTTGTAAATATTTTGTCAATGTGCAGTCAGAAATTTATCAGTATTCCCTATGCAGAGGTCATCTGAATTTTTAATGGCATCTGAATTTTTAATGTAAGTTTGTTCCTCAAAAATTCCACCAAATATTTTATTTTAAAAAACCCACAGCAAATCATAGTTTCTATATTATAATTACAGTGATTAAAATCATCATTTATTACAAAACAAAGAGCTTCAGTTTTTTTGGTTGCCTATTTCCAAATATGTGCAAATGCATGGGATGACTTCCAGGATACCATATTCACATATGATGTCCTAAAACTGTGTAATTTGGAGTTCTCTGATAAGATCAGACATTTGTCACACAGAGAATAAGTGAAGATCAGCATATGTCCCTTCTGGCACATCATTAAGAGAAAACTGAATTCTGCCGCAGGATCAAGGTGCTCCTGTCAGAAATCTCTTCTAAGGAATCTTAATATGCCCCACTTCTTATGCTAAAGAAATGACTTGAAGTTGTAACACTTTGGAAGGCTCTCCTGCATCAGAATGAGCTTTCTGAACAGAGACAAAAAGTAGAATAACTCATCTTTGCTTATAAATCCTAAATTCTCCTGAATATCTTAAGATACGTGGGATTTATGCTTGGGAGTAAGACCTGTGGGTCTTAATGCCAGGTTAACAGCACAGCCACTTTTTTTTTTAACAAGTTCCATGGCAAAACAATAAATAAAAATAATTTAAATGAAAATAATTGCACTGGGGAAACTTATTTCTAGAATTAGTATAGATTTCTTCAAGCTGAGCTATATATATAACAAAATTTTATTGAAAAGTAAAGCAAAGATCATAATTAAACCCTGAAGAACCCTGTTTTCCTTTATCTCATGAATTTCTGACAAGAAAATAGATCTCTTACTCAATTTTAATAATCGGAATGTTTGATGGCTACAGTTAATATTGCAAAAGGCAAATTCAGATTACAAATTACACCAGCTAACATCAGCAGTTATTTTAAAATGGGATGGGCCTGTGTTCTTGAGCAATAACCACAGAAATAGCCTGAAAATCAGATTAGATTAGGGCTAGATCAGGAAGCAGTTTTCACTTTAGCTATCTGCCTAATTTAATCTTAAATTCCCTGAAATGAAGCCCTCTCAAACCATAACAAACAGGTTTATCTATGACAAACCCAGTCTTAACGCACCTGTGGTCTCCTTGGGCACATAAAGAGAAAAAGGGTCTCACATCACATTATATTTCTGTAACAGACTGTGCCAACTCAAATAATAGGAATAAGGAGTGAAAAATTAAGTCTGCCACATTTCTGTAAATTCCACTGTACCGGTTTAGGATACTTGGGATACTGGGATCCAGAGTTATTTTCTACAACCCAACTCTTAAAAATACTCAATTAATCTGTAAGTAAAACTACATATAATTAAAGCTGTTATTTTCTTTTTCTATATTACCATATGATGGTCTAAAATTAAGATAAAATGTGACATTATGAATGTACAGATTTATACTATTTAACTTCATAAATATGACATGAAAGCTACATTCTATGAGATAGAATAGCCAATCTTATGAATTTTAGAGCTGTCAGTTACTGGAGAAAAGAGAAAGAAGAACTTTGACATAACAAAATACCTCTAATTTCCATATATGTTACTTGCAATATGCATACACAGTGTGTTTGGAAGTTACTAATTAGAACACATTCTGTAACATAAAAGGTTACATTTAAAACAGTGAATACAGGCTTTCTTCACAGCAGAATTGTCCATTTTCTATTCTTGGTATGCAGGTAAGTTAATGCATTATTGAAAAATAAATCTAGTCTGATTTCTATTCCATAAATAATTTAATGTTCTGATTCAAAATTCCATCATTTACATATAAACTGGAGTTAACATGTTTTTTATGCAATGTAAACCCTTATATAGCTTACTTGTTAATATTACTTTAATTTCCAAATAACAAGAAGGAAGGAAACTTCCTATAGTTCTCAACCATGCACTGGTGGCACTTTCCTATGCAACTCTGCAAATTTCCTGAAGTTCCTTCTAATTCTTTGTCAGATTAGTGCCTTAGGAATTTCACTTGGGCTGAAGAGCACAAAGATATTGCAATGGATGCCATTGCCAAGACTTCCAGTTCTGTGATTTTCAAATTAACTGCAATACAGTAGAGTTTTGTATATTGAGTTTAAAAATCACAAGGCTGAGGATTCTCCTCAGAACATGGAAACAGGCTTCAGAGCTTACAGATACAGTAAGGTCAACAAATTGATAAAGTTTTGTCAAAACATTTTCTGGTTTTGGTTCTTCTTTTAACATTAAAATAAAAGATCAAATAAAAGACAATGGTTATCTGTAAGTAGATGAGTCACTAGCATAACTCTTACCCCATCTGTCACTTACATGTCCATAATTAAAATGTCAAAACAATAATGTCAAGAGAAATTAATCTGGTTTCTGATTCTAACTCCAACATTACTATACACTCCTGAATTAAAACCAAAACCTAAACTAAAAACAAAACACAAAACAGAAACAAAAACAAAAACAGAAACGACAAAAACAAAAAACCCAAAACCAAAACCAAACAAAAAAAACCCCACCCTAATACCTTAGGGAGAAAAATATATTAAGCAATATAAAAAGTGTATGTGCTTTTGCAACAATAACTACAAGGAGCTGGGTATTTTTCATTATGTAAGGAAGCATGTAATCCATATACAATAAACTTCATTTTAATCTAATTAACAAGAATTTTGTTAACAATTCTTTGCTCACCAGCTGAAGAGCCACGGCTATTTATAAACTTGATAGCCTAACATACTTCTTGATTGCGGATTTTCTGCATAATTTCTTTGGGAGTTTCCTCCAAAGCTTGCCCTCTATATATTTTAGGACTGTGAACTGAGATGAAAATATAATCGAAATTGCACTTTGTAGGTTTCGGCTCCCTGTTCTGGTACTTGATCATGAGCAAGAGAGACAGGGTAGAGCATCTTATATAAATGTGAAGTCTAATATTCTAAATAAAATCTTTTTCTTTCTTTCTTTCTTTCTTTCTTTCTTTCTTTCTTTCTTTCTTTCTTTCTTTCTTTCTTTCTTTCTTTCTTTTAACTTTCAGCTAGAAATACCTTGAAAATTTGTAGGTTATTGCTGGTAGGTTTTACTGAAAAAAGCTCAAAAAGCAAACATCCATCTCAAAAAAAAAAAAACAAAAAACCCAAAACAAAACCAAGCAAACCTAACCAAAAAGAAGCCCACATCCACAATGTTTGTTATTGGATGACTGAATTGTATAAAGTAGTAGATAGACCTTAAATTAATAGAAAATATCTTGTCTTCATGAAATCTCTTTGTGGTAAAACATTATTTTTTCAGGCGATTTCAATTAACAAATGAGTCTGCTCCCTCTGTCTTGTCCCTCCCCGGCCTCTTGGACTCTTCTTGGCAGTAAAGTGAAAACACAGTATCGTTTTCTGCCACTTGATACACCTCTGAAAATACTTACACCAAGAAACGGAAATTGGTGCATTTTTGGTTAAACTGATGAAATATTCTGGTTTTCTTCACAGAACTGCAAAATGGGAACAATTCTCCCAAGGCCAACAGCAAAACAGGGCTGTAACACCAAAATAAGGGACATGTTCGTACTGTTAACACTGCCTATCTTTTTATGTCATTGTCTACCATATTTTCCATCACAATGTAGCAGGTATATAACGTCTTTTAAAGCTTCTTAATGTTCTCAAAATTAAAGACCCGATGAACTGAAGCTGGGAAATACCCAATTGAAGTTTAAGTTTTCTAATGAAAATATAGTGGTTTTTGTGAGGCAGTACACAACATTCTAAAGGAACTAGATGTCTCCAGAAAAGAATATTTGAAAACACTTTTGAAATGCACTTTAACCATCCAACACTCAGCTAGCTGCTTTGAATATTTCCAGCTTTTACTGCTGTGAAAATTCAGGTCTCATTTGAAGGGAGTATGACTTGATGGAACTTCAGAAAATTTAATTTTGTCAATATTGCCAGACTCTACATATTTAGATTACTGCATAACTGAACAGATTTAAAACAACTTTTTGATTAAAAGCATCTCTTTCAGAATAACAAAACACTTGATGGTATATTGAATTAGCTGTTGGAAGAAACAGAAAAGAATTTGAAGATGTAACCAAACTGAAGAGAAATAATTCTGATTTTTTTTTTAATTTTAACTTACCCAAATATTAAGACCTCAAAGACAAAGAGAAAAAAGAGATTTCTTAATATTGATCTGTAGGTACAAAACAAAGAATAGCCTTCTATAGAACTTTCCTGATGAGAATTATCCAGAAGTCATTAACTGAGACAAAAAATATAATTAAATTTTGAATGAGGTTGGGGGAGAGGAGCATACTTGTCTCCAATGTTAATGTCACAGGGAGAAAGAGGAAAGGAAAAATCTCCTGTTGTAAAAATTTCTCTTATTAGTTCTGCTAGGCATTTACAAGGAGAAGTCTTTTTGAGTTATATATGCAACAAAACTTCTCTGAACCAAAACTACTGTGTTTAGGTGGTCAGAAAAACACAATATCATGCAACCTCAAGGATTTCTTGTATGTGACACAGATAAAATTCTTGCATTCAACACAGAGAAGCAAATCATTTCTTCTACTTCTAGAGCTGTCTGTACTACCTCTAGTGATATTCTAAGACAACAATCCTTTGTTATTCACAAAATGTGTCAAAATGAACAAATACAGCTAGCACTATCATTATCAATATCATGAATATGAAGAAATATTCTTCTTGATATTTAAACATATACCTATGAATATAGAAGAGTCTTGACAAATATAACTGAAATGTTATCCTCAGACTAGGAAGGGATTTTTCTGTGCTCTTTTCAGACATTGACAAGATGAGGAATTTAGTAAAAAGTATTCATTAAAGACACCTACCATAACTCTGATATTACTGTAATGCAAGGAAATGTGTTTAGGGCTAGAAATAACAAAGTAAATAGGTTCTCCTTATAGATTTACAGTTCTGTCTGAATCAACAACTATCAAAAGATGAATGGAGGTCTCCCCTTAGAAGGGGAGGAGAAGGACTGGTGCTAAGGAAGTGTTACTTCCAACTGGTCTTTTGTTGTTGCTAGGAAGAGCTCTCTGAATTCTTCTTCACCACAGAAAAAACATACCACAACCCTTTAAACAGAGTCAAGCACATCCACGATAAAATCAGTAACACCTCTGTAGGGCACATGTTTAAAAAGCCAGGTTTGATCTATTATTACCCAAAATTTTAGCATATTTTTTCATTTTTTGTTAGACAGTCACTATTCCTTCCCATTCAAATTCATGGAAGTGCACTGGGCACAATTTCAATAATTATTTTTTCTGAATAGAACTTAGAAATTAAAGCTAGGGCCTCATTGTACTATGGCTTGTGCACATCTGGGATGAAAAGATTGCCTCTTCACCAGAGAGCTTATATCTAAATTGTTAGAAGGAGTGTGCTATTACAGAGGTGATTCAAGATATTTGGTCAAAATGCCAGGATTTTCAAAGGCAGATAAGAAAATTGATTCTATGCTCAACAGCATTAAGTATTCATAAGATTTCTTGCATTATTCTCATTTTGTCACTCATAGAAACCACTACTATATATTCATTCTAGACAGACTAAAAATTACACACTTGAATAATCAATAAGTATTAAAGAAAACTTTCAAAGAGCAGTGTTCATTCAGTCAGTTTCCTGACAATAAATTCTAAATGCTAATGCTGAAACTGAAAAATGTTTGGTTTTGTGGTTCTGCAAGACCTGTTGCATAAGAGGATGATAAAACATACCTAAGGACCCTTCCAAAACACATTGCACTTTGGAATATTTTCCTGGCTTCATAGAAATCCACATAAAGTCTACAGTTAACTCCTGAAACTGAGCTTAAATTGTAGTTATAACTGTTCTGGCGACAATAGTTTCGAATGTGTTTTCTGAAAAAATGTTGTCTGAAATGGCTCTGGGGAAGATACGTTCTGCTGTTGCTGAGAGGTGCCATGAGACAAGCACCAAATCTATCCTTGCATGCTCAGATTTCCATCTGTGACAGTAAATGCTGCCGTGAAAACTCACTGTATCAGCTTGTGCTGACAATCAGCTTTCTGACCAACCCAGCCCTGTCCTGAGTGTGAGAAGCAGAACCTCTGAGCTTTCTGTGTTCCCTACACAGGCAGTCTGCCCTCCATATATCTGCCCTCCCTGGTGTGTGACACATTATCTTGCTAAATGCTCATTTTGAGGTACAGGACCAGAGGTGCTGACACACCTGCTCTGTGTGCCCTTCATGAAGCACTGCTGCAATATACAATCACTTCACATCTTTGGGATATTCTATAGATGCATTCTCCCATGGGTACAGCCCTAGCAGCATTCAGCCTGAAGTTCAACACAGGCAAGGCAAGCACCTTGCTGGAAACGACTCTTAAATTCAGCTTAGTTTTGTAGTCCAAACTTCAGAACTGATTCTCAAAGGACACATCTCAGGATCTTTTGGTGGTCACTGTGACTCTGAGAGATGTTAAAGTCTCTTTTCCCAGCCCGAGCACTTGAAGAATGAATCAGAGCCCTTCAGTTCTCTGTCTCAAGGTTGTTTATTGCATCTTATCTATAAAAAATTTTCTCCTGTCCTGCCGAGGTCCATCCAGCAGGACAGTTCCAGGCACACTGCCTGCCTCCGGGGAGGTGTTATGTCTTTATACTAAAAACTACAATATACAATGTTTACAGTATACAATTTTTACAGTATACAATGTTTACAATTACTTTCCAATACCTATCACCTGTATTAGACAGTGAGCTTCTACTCTAAACCAATCTGTAAGTGCCAACATTACAGAAGATGGAGGCCAAGAAGAAGAAGGAGAAAGGCTGGACAAGCCCAGTTCCCTCCATCTTGGCCCCTGAACCCCCATTCCAGAAACCCCAAAATCTACTTTTCCACCCTGTGATAACTTCACTATTATTCTACTTAAACTGTTGTGGCTTGCTGGTCTTCATATAAGGTTGATAATTTGCTCCATGGGTCATAATCAAAACCACAGGCACCTTGGGCTCTGTGCCAGGGCTTCTGAGCCCACTGGCAGGGGTCCTGGCCGTCCTGGACAGCCAGAGGGATGTTTTGTGTTCCCACAAACACATGCAAACAGTAAAGTTTGAACAAGTCAGTAAAATTAATGATATGTATTGTTTATCCTATCTGAGGTTGTGTACAAAACGTGTTATAACTATAAAAACACATTATAGGAATGAAGTTATTGGTTTGATTTAAACATAGAACATAAAGAAATATTTATCTAATAAATTATTTAAACAACTATCTACATTTTTTGTAGCATTTCTTCAATATATTTTAGTAGTCCCAAGTTGAAAAAGCTTAACTTCTGATCAATATTGATTTTCAGCTGAAAACCTTCTTTCAATCTTCAGTAAATTAAAACTTTATATTGTGGCTACAGTTGCACAGTGTGTTTTTCTTTCTGAAATACTCTACAGGACTTCTTTATTCTAAAATAATAATTTTATTTGAAAAGATGAAAAAAAGAAATAGAATTTCCACTAATTCTCTTAATACTTAATTCTAAAGCACATTTGTCTTCATTGACTTAAAAACAATACCTGAATTTGTAT
Source organism: Pheucticus melanocephalus (assembly GCA_013398405.1). Classification (NCBI taxonomy): domain Eukaryota; kingdom Metazoa; phylum Chordata; class Aves; order Passeriformes; family Cardinalidae; genus Pheucticus; species Pheucticus melanocephalus. The sequence continues at coordinate 606,250 of VZSJ01000649.1, read as the reverse complement.
TGATTAAAGAGATTTTGCTGGGTTTTTTTTTTCAAATTTGCAGTCTAGAATTGTCTGTCCTCCTGTAAAGTCCCTGTTTTTTTAAATAAACAAATTAATACAAATATATTTTTTACATGAGTAAGTAGCTGCAATTTGACTCTAAGGACTGTTATATATGCCAAATATGAAGGACACTGAAATTAAGCAACAATAAAAAAGAAGCCATAAAGAATTTTGAAGACAATTGCCTGAATGGAGACATGTACAGCAGACTTTACTTTAATGTCTCCCTATTATAAAAGTAGATTTGTTTAGTATGTTAGACCCTGAATAAAAATAAAAGGTGAAAAATGTCATCTGTAAACATAAAATTTTAAACTAAATTAAGTTAAAGTAAGAAAAGTGGTGAGAAAAGTTAGTGAGAAAATGAGATGCTAAAATAAGGTGGTGGTTGTAGAACTGAGGCACTTCCGGAGACCAAGACCTGCTTTTCTGCACTGCAAGTCTCTGCATCTCACAACAAACACAAAAATAGGTGTCCCTTCTGAACAGCAGTTTGCAGGCAGAGGAAGATTCTCGACTGGGAATACAAGATGAGACACATAAACCCAAATTATAGTGATGGTTAAAAAACAGGTGCAGCAAAGACATGATACTGAGATTCTCCTCCTGCTTCCAGTGGCAGAGCTGGAGGAATACTGCCATGCAATTCCAAACTATCCTTCAGTGCTGGACTGCCCTGGATGGGACTGAGTGCTCTTTGTGCCTAAGGAACACAACTGTTCATGAGTTACAGAGACCAGTTAGTTATGGCTCAAGGAGAGGAAGCCAATGGGTTACCAGAGGAGAAACTGGCCTTATGGCTATTGTAATGATTTTGAAATGTTCGAAATTATAGAATTTTCTGGAAGCTGCTAAAGCAATAGGATCAGTGGAGGAATGAGAATGAGGGTTTCCCAAAGTGGTCTTGATGAGATTCCTGTATGATATCTAAAATCTTGGGTTTTTTTAAAAATAAAGAATATACATTGCAGCTCTTCATTCATGCTAAAAAAACAATCAAAAATTTTATACGTGAGTAATATATCTTGGAATGAACAGTATTATAACCTATAAAGCTCAAACATGAATTGGCATGAAAATGTAAATTATACTGCTTGTTACAATTCTTAGACATGTACATTTGTTGCAACAATCATTTAGCAGTTAATCATCTTGCCATTATTTTAATCTGTTGGTAGCTACAGGTTGAGATAATTTAGAAATAGATTTTCCCACTTTTTATTCAATTAAAGCACCTTTTTTCCTTAGAAATTTAAACTTGAATATACATGGTAGGAATATGCAAAACTATTATTATGAAAATAAACCATAAGTTATTACATATTTATATACTGTATCTCCATTGCAATCAGCATTAGACAAGCTTTATTTTATTAATCTGTGTTAGATGAAGGTCTTTGGTTAATTGAGAATTATTAACAAGAGCTAAAGTAGGAGACCAAGATATAAATGTTGTTTGGATTGACTTGACTTTTTTTCTGGACTTATTATTGTGATATAAATTCTTACTTCAAATCAGCTGTTAAAAATCCCTTGCAATCAGTGTGTGAATTTTCTCTAGGATACATTCTGAAAAAATGGGAAGTAAGCACGGGATTGGAATTGTGAGAGAAAGAGTGTGAGAGGAAGAGAGTGGGAAACAAGTAGAAAAGAACCAGTTTTGGTTCTTTTCTAGAAAGACATTGAGTTCAAGAAATGAGCTATTAAGCATAGACTGAAACACATTGAAATAAAGGCTTTACTTAAGAAAAAAAAAAGACAGTAACAAGAACGGCAAATTTAAGACCTGAAAAGGACTCAATGAGAGGACAGGAATTAGCATATCTTCAAATAAATAATATGAAATTAAACAAATGAAGATTTCAGGAAAAACTCTTATTTTTATTTGAATGTACAGAATTGAGCTAGAACTTGTGTTTGCAGCTGACCTGCAAGCCATATTTTTTATTCTTCCATTGCTTGCACTTTGCTTTTCTAGTTGGCAATACTCCTTGTTATGTCTTAAGATCTATGAAAGTTAAAAGAACTACAGTAACTATTATGATCAAATTTCATTCAATGGAAATTCTTCTGTACACCTTCTTTTATTTATATCAATTTATATTTTTGTGTGAGACACTTGCAACACTGTTTCAGAATCTAAATTTGTTTTTAAGAGTCATCTTGTGTTTTAGAATTCTCCAGCCCTTCTTTTTCTGATATTTTATGTGGCCCCTCAGCTGACTCCTCTCTGTTCCAGGTCACTTGAAAAGTATGGATTAAAAATGTATGTTTGGCAGGCAGGTTTCCCCAAATTACTCAATCCTTGAATGATTTGGATTTCATGCATAATTTTTTTTTAAACTCTCTCTTTGACCAAGACCCATCCACATCTTTCCTGCAGTGACCAAGGGTTACCTCCTTAGAGTTCCCTAGGAAAATACAACTGCAAGCATTGCCCGGGGCCTTCAAGATCTGCTGTTACAAATTTAGCTGTGTTGTACCATTTCTTCACTTGACTCACCATCTTTAAATATTTATGTACAGCTCCTCTGCTTCTTCCTTCAGACTCCAAACAGTCCATGAAGCCGCCCTTGACGGTGACAGCCTCATCGCGCCATTGTTTTAGTCCCATTGTGCAGGAGGTTAACACCTCTCTGCTGTCAGGTTAGCAGTGCTTTTGGGGTTAAACAGTGTAGCTGATCAAATCCTTGCCTTTTAAAGAAGCTTGTTGAAGTTTGGTGGGTTTATTTTTAAAAGAAAATGAAGGAAAATATGAAAGACAGGGTAAGACTTTCTCCTGTAGAGACGTAACTGGAAAAGATTGCATTTTGAAAGAGAAGAACAACAGCTGGTAGAAACATTCACAGGAGAGATCATGTGCAGACATCTTAACCTTGTCTCCTCCTCCATGCTTATTTTTGGGGATTTTCTTCAGTTTAAGGATGTGTTTTACCCACTTTTTCCCTTAGTTCAAATGTTTATCCTCACTCCTTTATCCTCCCTAAAGTGAAATGAGTTCTCAAAATATCCAATGCTCCAGAAACTCCACTGGAGAATTAGTTGTTAATTTTGCCAGGAAAAGGCTTAGAAATGTTGGAATAGACAACAAAATTGATTGGGGGAGGGGGGGGGTGGGGGGAGGATGTGGCTGGAGAGATGGAAGGACAGACAGAATAGCAAAATGGAAAGGAAGAGAGAGCTCTGATCTTGTAAAGATGCAGAAACAAGGATGACTTCAGCAAAACAGATGAAGAAAGAGTTACAATTCCCACTTGCTTCCACTGCAGGTCTCTTGACTGAGGGCTGACACTGGGGCTAATATCTAAATTCTATCAAAGAGAACATATTATGAGATAATTTAAAACATTTCTGTACTATTTCTGACTCTTATCTCCTCAATTGTGTCATTAGTTTCTAAGTTTCAGCTGCTGCACTCAGCAGTGATATTATTTACAACAGCTGCTTCTGCTATTGACTGATGAAATTGAAATTCACTTAAAAGCATTACAAAGAACAGACTTGCAGATTGTTCAGTGAGGATTGACATTACCTTGAGAAACTGCATTGATTTGCCATATTTATTTATGGGACTTCTTCCATGACAAATTTTTATGGATATTTGAAGGAGGTGAGAATAAAAAACCACAGCTATGATTCACTTAAAAGACTTCAAGTCCTCTGACTTTTTTTTCTTTTTTATTCTCTGCTTCTGAGTGGCAAAACCTGCTACCCTATTAAGAATTTTGAGCCTCAAATTTACACAAAGATTATTATACAAATAACTGAGTGTAGGAAAAGGTCTATTTCTCAGCCTTCCTGAATATACGTAGAGTTGGAATTCATACCCTTTTTTGTTACTTTTACCTGTCTCTACTTTGTGCCAGAGACCTTCCTTCTACATTTCTCTACCTCTTCCTCATCTGGCATGTAGAATAGCAAATGGAGCTAAATGAGCTCACAGAACAAACTCACTGTTATGTCATTAATGTTTAAACTCCTATTAACTTTCAAGGTAGAAAGTTCAGCATGAAATTACTCAAAATAGACTGCCAAAAAATTTCATTGGCAAAAGCTATTTTTTCATAATTCTGGCATAGTGTTATTGCTATTATTACATAAACAAATAAATATATTTTAAAGGCTTCTTAAATGTCAGTATAAAGGTTGTTTTAATTGCATGGTGGCACAGAAAAAAAATATGTACATGTTTATAAATAGTAACCATTTGCAATGGAGACAGTACGTGCAATGCAGACAGTATTACCATGATGTTAAATAGGATCTTTCTGAGTTCAGTCTCATTATCTTAACAATTTCAGAGAGAAGAATATTGATGAGACAAGATAAGTCTTCTGGTCCCTTATAGCTGAAATAGTGAAGATATTTCATCACTAAAATACTGTCTCTAACTGTATCTCATTCCATGAAAAATCCTATTGTGTGACAGTTAAAATTAAACATATTATAAAGTTTATTCTTAAAGCTAAGCTGACCTCATTCATTGAAGTCAAGCTTCTAAACATTCCTAACCAAAACAGCTTAAGACTTTTCTTCTCTACTCTGCTGAGACCCCACCTGCAGGGCTGCATCCAGCTCTGGGCTCCCAGCACAGCAAGGACAGGGACCTGCTGGAGCCAGGCTAGAGGAGGCATCAAGGGCATCAGAGGGATGGAGCAGCTCTGCTGGGAGGAAAGGCTGAGAGAACTGGGATGGTTCAGCCTGGAAAAGAGAAGGCTTTGGGGTGACCTAATTGTGTCCTTCAGGTACCTGAAGGGGGCTGACAAGAAAGATGGAGAGAACCTATTTACAAGGGCCTGCAGAGACAGGACAAGGACGAATGGCTTCTAACTGAGAGTAGGTTTAGATTGGATATTAGGAAGAAACTCTTCCCTGTGAGGGTGATGAGCCACTGGAATAGCTTTCCAAGAGAAGTTTTGTCTGCTCCATTCCTGGTAGTGTTCAAGACCAGATTGGATGGAGACTGGAGCAACCTGGTCTAGTGGGAGGTGTCCCTGCCCATGGCAGGAGTTTGGAGTTAGATGATTTTTAAGGTCCCTTTTAACTGAAACCATTATACCGTAACTCATCACATTTTTACCAAACAATGGACAGATGAGATAAAAATACCATAAAAATCAAGGCATGTATTTCAAGAATGTGAAACATGTCTTTTCAGGAAGAATATAAGCGGAGTACCATCTTTTTATCAAATCTGCTATTACACATCAATGCAAGGATTGAAAGATGTCCACAAATGAGTAACAGTTTAGCAACTTTTATACATTCAAGTCCTTAGAAGTATGGATCTACCATGACTACTTTCAGGAAACATATAATTGATATCAGTTAGTGCTATAATACAGCATTTGGAGTTACATAGTTTCATAGAAAATGTATAGATTACTTTAAAAAAATATTTTGAAATGTCAGTGCTTTACGTTATCACATTACTCCATTTATCTAAACCTTTCCCCTTGTAAATCAAGCTTTGCTAAGACAACACACAATTCTGTTGAAGGTAATTTGGATTTGATTTATTGCTTACCTTGTCTTTCTATTATATCTTCTTCACATTTCTTCCTATGTTCTCATGAATGAAATGGTCTGAGTTTCTCAGAGCGATATTTGGTCAGTTCCAAAAACTTTAAGAGTCTATATAAGGAGTAAGCTTTATTTTTGTACATCATCAGGGGTGGTGTTGATCGTTTAAGTAGCAAAAAAGAACTGCACTGAAAATACAACTTAAAATATCCATGAAATTCAATCAGCTTATAGATCTGAATGTTCTTTCTTCTTCTTTTATGGTTTAAGAAGCAGCACCTAAGCTTGTAAAATACTGTAAATAGCTGATGTATAAAAGACAGCTTTGAAATAAGGACAGAGTGAGAATAAATAAACTGCAACATTTTATTTAGAAAAGATGACTTTTTCTGTGTTATTGAAAAATACATATATTTGTATATGTTATCTCAAGATACTAGAAGAATTTCAAAGGCTGTTCATGGGAAAGATTTAAATGTATCTTATTTTGTTTCAAACTTTGAAATGTGACCACACCTTCTTAGTATCACCACTTGGAATAAACACAATATATGCAGCAGCTTCTCAGTAAGCAGATAGATATTTTGGAAGTATATTAAGTGAATTCATTGTGAAGGGGTATTGTTCTATTTATCTTGATAAGAGGATTAAATTCACATGCCCTAAACTAAGGCAAAATGTGCCAGAAAAATGTTGATCACATAGCTGAATTTTCTGCTTCAAACAACAAATTACAGTCAGTAGAAAGGAAAAAATATAAAAAAATTGTCAAATAGTGCATGAATAGTGAACCAAAAAAAAAAAAAAAAGCCATATAGCTAACCTCTCCAGCAATGTCCTGTATTTGTAGTCATAATACTTCAAGCTATGTAAAATGTTACTTCTCCTTTCATTTACTCAGCTCAGCATTACACAATGTTTGGACAGACAGAGGTTAAGTGAAAGACATCCTGTGTTGGAATAAATTGTGTCTGTTGTTTAATTGCTGTGCCTTGCACTGAGTGATCATGTTGATAAAGACTATAGTTATGTAGAGACCAAGGTGAGCATTGAAGAGCAAGAATTAGGGAGACTGAGTGGACTCATTTTGTGTTTATGAAACATATAAAGACATAGGCAAGTACATGTACACATAAATTCATTATTTCTTGTCGTAATATTAGCAGATTTCCATATATCCACATCATGTAGCAATATTGATCCAAACACTGTGTGTTGGCTGCAAGTTTGTGCTTTGGCTCCAAATTGGTTTCAGTTATTTTAAGTTGGCAAATTATCCAACGACTTAATCCTTGTCTTTTGGATATTTATTTAATTACCTGTGGAAAAATAAACAGGGCAAAATGTTCCTTACTTTGATAGACATGGAAAGAGGGGTATGTGGTTCTCAGTAGTTTTTCCAAAGTGTATTTAGTACTAATTTGGACTAAATAACACTATTTTAAACTACAGCTTTAGCTTTTTGATTGGGGTTTATTTTGGTTTGTCCAAGGAATGCCACATCCTAGATTGTTTGAGGAGCTTTATCTATAGTGAGCCTCACTTTTGTAGTAGTGTTAGCGTTCAGAAACACATAATCACGTAATGATTATATGTGGTGCTTTTTATTAAGAGCTCTGGGAATTGGGGTGGTTTTCACCCAAATCTAATTTCGACCATACATTCGAGGTGAGCGTATTTTATACTCTATCATTATATAACTTTCATGTTAATTATCAAACTTATTTTGTTCTATTTTATACATAGATTTCAGCTAAACATAGCCCCCTTTGAATTTCCAACATAGTTTCTCATGATTCTTCTTATGGTTATATAATAATTCTATTTAATTACTAAACAATCATCACATCTAACAATTATATAATTTATCATACTGCTTACACAGGTAGAGTTGATCTGGGAAAACACAAAGCTTAACATTTTAGATTGTATCTTTAACTTTTTCCATGGCTCCACTATCAGTAGTAGCACATCATGTCTACTTAACCTAATAGGAGAACTGGTTAAGACCTGTCAGCTACAAAGTATTACTATTTAACACCAAGGAGTAAGGGGTCCAACGAACAAGAAAAAATGATTTAGCCATACCATCTTAAGTTACACTGTAAGATGTAACCAAAAGTTATGTATTCTATCACCATTTCCATAGGCTTTTAAAACAAGGTGAGGCAGCGATCTTTATCTTGTCCGTGACACACCCTTGATAACTCCAGGAGATAACTTCTGTTAATGGGCCACTGAGTCACACTGCGTGGATCATGAAGTTACATCATCCCACTGTGAGATGCTCTGCCCAGGGGGAGGAACCAAGCATTCCCACCTGGATAAAATCTGAGGTTTGGAGCACCACAAGCAGCCTTGTCCACTGGATTGCCAGAGGCCAAGAGCCATAAAATCACCACTGGACCTTCAGAGGAAGACCAGACCCTTCTACAGGATCACTGTTTCAACAGAACCACATCTATCATTTCAACAGGAATGCAGCCACCATTTCATCACACTGCTACCACCACCTTGCCTAACAAGGTGTCAGGATGTAGCCTGACTGCCTGTTTAAGCCAGTGTTTTCTGCCTTTATTTTAGTCTTCCTATTAAATTATAGTTCTGACTTGGAATCTCTCACTGGTTTGCTTTCAAACTGGTACACACACAAAGATGTAATAGCCAGAAAACAAGCAGCAGAAGGAAATTGGCAGCAAACTTCTGCTCAGTTTCTGCAGTGGGAATCTAGAGATCCTCTTAAGATGACTGGAATTTCTTAAATTTAATTTTTTCTAAGAACACATATTTTTGCCATATTCTCAGAGGCATTGAAAAGGTTTTGGTGTAGTTTCTTAGGGTTTTGGGGGGGTTTTTTTTGTTTTTTGGGTGTTTTTGTTCGGGGTGTTTTTTTTTTAGTGGAAAAGAACAATTTTTCATATGGATAATTTTCACTGAATTACTGCCTTAAAAAGTCTCATTGAGAAACTGAGTTGCTGGAATTACCCATTAAAAAGTCAAGTTGACATAACATAAGGGTACATATTCGGTTGTTTGAATTGCCATTTCTTGACACAATTATGTAACTGCTGAAATGCTTACTAGGACAGAGAGAAAGTGACACCATGGGCAAAGATATTAGAGATATTCAAAGTGGCTGGAAAATGTAGCTGTATGTCATATTTTCAAAGGGAGCTGAATTACTTCTAGAGTAGAAAACTCTTTTCCTGAACTAAGAGACAATGGAAAGGTGGCTGAGGTAGGCATTAGGGATGTGAGGAATTGGCAGAATGCTAAGTTAGCTGCACAAATACCTGTCACAGCTCCATTAGGCTTTGCATCCCTCTTAGAGAAAGAAGGCCAGCCAACTGATCTCTGCCTTCACTAACCTTGTCAAGATGCAAAAGCCTTCTCTAATAACAACAATAAAGAGCAACTTTCACCACAGTGCACCTAAAGAAAATGTTTAAAATATTGGGAAGACAGATGAATTGGAAAAATTGTTTCTTATTTTTTTATACTAAGATCTAGAACCCTTCCTGCTGGAGTAGGCGAGGCAAGTTCCCTTTTGCATGCCACCAAATGATGGCTCAATTTAGTGCATGGACAGGAGTTGGGTCACCTGCCTGAATAGAAATCTCAGTGCCTTGCAGATCACATCTGTTTTGAAAGAAAAAGGTGTTTTCACTGCAATGGTCTTAGCAGCAGCACATTTGAAATATATAAGGTGCAAGACAATATGAAGAGTTGAATGGGAGGATTGTGGACTTTCTGTAGCTGCTACACAATTGTGCTTAATCCTCTAAATCAAGATATAAACAACTCTGTTGGGAGGGAATTGATATAAATTCTGAAAATAAAATCAATCAAATATGATATCATATGGTGACAGGTAACTTCAAGTGAAACAAGCTAAGATCTATGAATATTTTTTCAAACTATTGCAATGAGTGCTTAATTCTTTTGTCACAAATACAAGACAAATTGTATGTTAGTCCATCGACCTTCCTTTCCTTACATATGATATCTGATCTTATTGGTAGAATTTTGTCAAATATTGCTTAGACCTTGACATTTTTTTCTACTGAATATGAACACAATCTCTGCCCATCTCCTGCTTATAGTTCCACTGCTGTTTTCACTCAATCTTTTGACCCAACTCAGAAGCACGCAGGTACACATACTGCAGAAAATCATTGACCTGTGAACGATTTCTGAAAGTCCCTCACCTGTCCTCTGGGTGTGTGTGTGAGTTCTGTAGATAAATGTCATAATGAGGATTAGTACCTGCCTTCTAAGACCAGGTCATCCCAAATAAGGACTTACTTGCAAAACATCTTGCAAGAATTGTAAAGACGTTTCTACCATAGACAATTAAGGAAAGTTTTGCTGGGCTTCCATCTGTTTGTTCTGTCATCTCATATTTATCACTGGAGATATGCACTTAGACAAAAGGAAATAAGGAATTGGGTTGAGTGAGACTTTAAAAATCATTGTCTCTAAAACCATATGCAAATTTATGAAAAATATCTAGTCAAAGAATCTCAGAAATAATTTCAACAGCACTTTCATGAAACATTCTTGTAACTGATGAATAACATGGGTCTTGGTGAACAGTATTACCTCAATTATACCCTTTCATAAATTACAGCTGTGATTTCTTCTTCTGTGAATTACATGGACAAGTAAAATTTATTTTCTGACTATGTGAAATTGAGACCAGTTCCTCTGCACAGTTTCCATCTTGACTTACTCAGTAGGCTTAAGTGACACAGAAGGTGTCAGAGTCCTTGGCAGACTAGTCTTTCAGCTCAGTTTCACTCAGAAAAAGAATTGGCATCCTCTAAAATTAGATTTATGTACTTTGGTGTTCTTTGAAATCAGACAAAAATATTTTGCAGAGACTACGAAGAAGTTTCAAAGAATAAATTATTAATTCAAAGTAATAGCTGTAGAATTTACATCTTCCAAACACCTACCATACACACAACACCTCTAAACAAAAACAATTACATCAATAGAATGCCAGCAGCATAAAGCCTGAGCAATGAACTGTTAAATCAGTGTCTCTAATCTCAGATGAATTACAGTGCTTATGCACTGTTTATCAAGATGGCACCAGACTACTTAATCAGGCAAATCTAGGGTTTGGGTTTGATTTTTTGTCTTTTAATAGAAAACTTCCTGTTTTAAATAAAAGAGACAAATTGAAGTAAAATTTAGACACAAATGTACATTTTCCAATGTATTTTTTCTTTATGATACTAATTTTCTTGTTAAAATGTCACCTGCTACATCATGTGTTTCACTGCTAAATGATCTGAAACAGATTTCTATAAAATGGTAAAATAATATTTGTAGGTCAGAGAAGAGAGTTCCTTTGGATTTTGATTTGATTTCATTTTGGAATTATTTTTTTAACTGTGCACAAGAGGGATGGAAAAAAGTAAAATTAGTAAATAATGTTGCTATCAAATTTTATACAAGTGGGACACTAACTCCCTTTGAATGGAGAGTTAGGTACAATGCTGGTCTGAAGCCTTTACAGAATTGTCAAGCAAATATTGCCTTCCTAACTTCAAATTTGCTCAAAACTAAATTTATTACCTTTCTAGTTTCCTTTGCAAGCAAAGATAAAACTGCTTAAGAACCATAGTGCTATTATTAGTTATCACAGCTACTTCTAATAATGAAAATAATACAGTAAGGTATACTTGTTCATTTTCTCAAAATTTGACATAATAAACCTATTAATATTTAATATTAAACTGATTCAAAAAATCGACCAGCTTGTATCATTTGATATCTGGGATTTTCAGTTGATTTAAATGTATGTGTCCCTTCTAAAGTCAACAGAGCTGAATTTCAATAATTGTTAATCTGATGAATTATTTCTAAATTGCAAATTAAAGACTTTAGGCTTAAGGAAAGCCAAAAGGTTTGCTAAGGATATTTTTCTATCCCATTTAACTTAGCATATAAGAAGTCTTCATGTGTTTAAAGCTTAGCTCATAATCAAGTCTTGATAGAAATGAAGATACAAAGTAGAGATATTGCTATTTGGTTCACATTAACTGGGACCAGAATCAACAATATTTTCAAATTTAGAGCTTTTTAAACATAAGTTTAAATGATTGGATGCCAGAAAAGAATACAGAACGAAAAGTTTTGCTGTACACTTTTTATAGTCAGTAATGAGAAAATAAAACATTCTGTATGACAGGTAGAAAGAATGCTAGTTGAGATTAAAATGCTTTAATAAAAGAGCAGAAAAACAACTGTTTTCAGCAGGACAGATACCTGTATGTCACTGACAGGTGAGGCACAAGAGTTAAGGGCAAAAGTTGAATGTGATGTGGCTCATGGTGATCCGAGGGCTGGATATCCACATCACATCTTGACTAGCAGTGAAACCTGTACAGATGGCCCAGGTTCTCAGAATCACAGAATAAGCAGGGCTGGAAGAAGCCCACATGGATCACCAGTCCAGCTCCCAGCCCCACACAACACCACCCCCAAGAGTCACACCACGTGCCTGAGAGCATTGTCCAAGTGCTCCCTGGAGTCTGTCAGGGCTGGGGCTGTGACCACTGCCTGGGGAGCACACTCCAATGGCCATCCACACTCTGGGTGAAGAACTTTTCCTAATATCCAGCCTAAACCTCCCCTGACACAGGTCCAGCCATTCCTTTGGGTCTTGTCACTGGTCACCAGGGAGCAGAGATACGCGTCTGCCCCTCCAGTCCCCCTGAAGAGGAAGCTGCAAACAGCAATGGAGGTCATCTCTCAGCCTCCTCTGCTCCAGGCTGAACAGCCAAGGTGACCTCAGCTGGCCCTCATAGAGCTTCCCCTCCACACCCTTCACCATATTTATTGTTCTACTTTTAGATGCTCTATAATAGTTTAATATCTTTCTTATTTGTGGTGACTGAAACTGCGTATAATATTCAAGGTGAGGCCAAATCAGTGTAGACAACTGCCTGCAGAAGATCTTTGCTTTCCTGAAACAAAAGAAGGGCTTTGAGACACATCCCTTCTGCGTTTGATGAAGTAAGCATCCCTCCAACCTTAGTTCCCCCAGGAAGGAAGATGTTTACAGCCCATCCATGGTGCTCTTGAAGGGATGCTGTGAGATCCCTAGTACATACACAAAATTAATTTGTGCCCTAAAGGAAACCTCCAACACTAAATCACTGGTGTTGACAAACAGCATCTCTTGTAAGGGACTTACAGAGCCCCCCAGTGTTCAAATTGTTAGTCCTTCCATAAAAAGTGAAGAGTTTTTTTACATATACCTGACAAAGGCTTGCTAGAACGGTAGGAGGAAACATTGGGCTGCAGCAGCCTCATGGTCAGGACACTCACCAAAATACAAGACATCCAAATTCTAGTCCCTTCCTAATTACATCAATTTAATTACAGGAGAGACTATCAACTATTCAAGAACAGGATACAGCTTGCTGTCTGCTGTGCTAGTTTTGGCTGGGGTAGAGATAATTTTGTTCATAGTACAGGGTTGTGTTTTGATTTGGTTAAACCATGACACCTGCCAAGAAAGAAAAAAATTCAAAAATTGTGTGCCAGAAGTAGATTGGAAAATTACTGTGTCTGTATGTCCTACTGGATAATGTCCTTGGGTAATTATCATGTTTAATGATATCATATTTAATATCCACGTGTTCTGTGGAGTTGGTGGTGAGAGACAGAGACAGCACACACACACCAGAGCTTCATGTGACAAACCTGTTTTATTGTTCACAGCTTACTTTTATAGGGAGTCCAAAACTCCCAGGTCTAGACAATTCATTGGATCCTCACCGAGCCCAGATCCTGACTAATGAGGTACCTGCAGCCCAGGCTGGAAGGTGATAGGTGCAGGTCCCTGTCTATCAACCCAGGGACTCCAATGCCACAGGTAGGGGGGTGCTTTCTTTCTTTACAAAGATTGTTGTAAGAAATTTATGCATTTTGTTTCACCACAGTAAGAATTTCCTAAACTAAGGTGGGTTTTTTGCTTTCATGTGAGGAGATCAGAACAAAAGATCCTAATGATGATGGAGTTACTTTACCAGCAGGGGTAGAACTGCTTGCACTTCTTTGCTTTGCAGCCAGGAACGGATCAGATAAAAGCTTGGTCTTCCTTTGTGTCAGGAAGGCTTCAGTATAAATTTGCGAATTGATATGCACTGGTGAGTACAGACCCTACTGTGCATACCAAGAATGAGCAATATTTGCCTATTGGATCAAGCCTTCAGGGAATAGTGGCCCATTTCTTTCTAATTCCTGGATCCCTCTGTGGCCCCTGTGTGTCTTGAAAATGTATTAAATTCCTTGCTACTTAAATGAGGAGACTTTTGACCTGGACAGAAGCAGCATGTAAACAGATGCTGAGGTTTAGATGCCTACAGGTGTACACAGTTAAAGAGCAGCCTCTGTCAATCCTCCTTTTGGACACATTTTTCTGTGCTCACCTCTGCCTTTCTTAGCTGTCTCAGACAGTGTTTAGAGCATTTTTACACTAAAAAATGCTTTTCTTTTCTTGTTTGGAGTAGTGAATATAAACAAATATTTTGATTGCCATCAACACGAATGATTTCTGAGGAAAAAATAAAGAGCTGGCATTTTTTTCATTATCAAGATGCACTTGAAATTAAATTTTAGCAACTAAAAATACACAGAGAGATGCATATTCATTTTGTTCTTCACTACTCAGGTGTTATTAGGATTAGCTCAGCATCAAGTTCAACAGTGAGCAAAGACTGCCATCTTCTGACTTCCAATATATAGCTGCACAACTGGATATACATGTTAGTTTGCCCTGTTACTACTTATCACAGTGCTCCTAACTGGGAAAACACCTTGGTGACATCTTGATCCTGTTGTCTGAAATACAGCGCCCTAAGGAGAGCCTTCACAGTACACTGTTCCACCTCTGAAAGAGAAACATTTACTTGCCACAAGTAAAATTTGTTTACTTCTTAGTTTTCTTAAAGAGGTCTTTCTTACATAAATTTGTCATCTCATCCACACTTCCAAAGAAGTGTTTTCTACTGCCATCAGTTAATTGATCAGCTGATCATTTTCTTAGTAACCTTCATACTGACTAATGCTGTGACAACACAGAGCAAATGTGTATCTACCTCCCATTAGAGGTCATTAGTACCCCAGCAATTAATGCTAGTACTTTTAGAATTCCCACCCAAAGATTTGGCTATCTGGCCTGTGAACCTAGAAGTAAATATCAGGCAGTTAATCAGATGCCTCAAGCTGTTCACTAAATTTTAAGTGATATTACAGGAGATCTGCAGCACATGGAACAGATGTATCTATAAATATTGTGACCAATTTCCATGCACTTGTTACTCAAAAAACAGACTGAGATAAATGCACAGGCCTCTTTTAGAAGGAGGAAAGCATAGCTGCCAGCTTGAAGCTGTTATTTTCCATAGCTTTTATTCAGACTTAAGCCCCTGGCATGACACTGACAGAAAGCACAGACAGATCACAAGCTCAAGGTGTGGGAGCCCTGCCTCTGAAGCCCATTCCACCCAGACACCACACAACGAAGTGCAGTCCTTCTTGGTGGACATCCCACTGCCACAGAAGACCAACTGGCATATGCTCAGCAGGAACTCATGCTCTTCTCTGCTGAAGACACTGCTAATCCAGCAGGCTTCCCTAACAAGAAGGATTCTCTTGGCTACCAGAACTCATTGAATGTTTAGATCACTTTCTGTCTGACCTACAGCACTTGCATTCTCCACGTGTATCCTGCCACACAGTGTAACTAACACAGCAGATTCAGAATATATCATACAGCCAGATCAATTTCTATACTTCACAGTTTGTTCAGTAGTCTGGAAGAGTAAAAGAGTGGAATATTAACAGGTTTGGGTGAAGAAAACAGACACCTGTACTTGCATTTCCTCTATTACTTCCATCCTTATTTTAAGGAAATTCTTTCCTCATATTTCTCTTTCAGGACTCTCAGAGTGTTTGCATCTCTTTTAAATAATTCTTTCAGCTCTTTCCTGAGGGGAAAACCTACTAATTAGAAATATTTTATGTCATACTATACAAGACCAACTTTCCTGTTAATTCATTTCAGTGTATTAAATGCTAACCCAAAATTTATTCAAATATGGAAGTGACTGGATCTGAATGTTTCAGTGTGTTTATGGAAGAATAGGTAAATATCCTTCATCCAAAAAGCTCAATCTTAAAAAAAATTTCCACTGCTTGACAACTCTAAGTAGAATCCTCATCTCTTCCTTTCCCAGCTTTTTGATGTCACTTGTTCAACCGTCAGTTATCTATTTGGTCCCTTGAGACCTTACTTGTGGTCTCAGGGTCTGCATTGGGATGACAAGAACTGGACATACTAAAACACATACTGAAATACAGGAAACTGGGATTAAAGTTAAAGAAATGGTTTTTTTTCTCACTCTCTGAATGTGCATCAGTTTCACATTTTTTAGGAAATATATGCAACTAATTGTGGTAACAAGTTCTTCTACCTGTGTAAATGCTTTTCTTTCCATTCAGCAATCAAGATAGAAAAATAGGCAAAAAGACCCCCTGAGCTGGAGCAAGCCAAATGTCACTTCCTTAAATCCTATAAAACCAATAAGGACACTTTCCACAAGCCAGCTAAAGAAACAGACTTTCATCCTGCTGGTCAATATAAAAACAAAAAGAGAAGAAAGATGTTCATCTGGAGGTTGTAGTGTAGCCTGTACTGGTTCACACTTCACTGTGCTGTTTTTCTTTTAATCTTGTATTAAAAAAAATCCAACGAGGTCTTTGAACTTCCTGAATGTGACATTAATTTTAGAGAAAAATATTCAGAACAAAAATTATCATGAATGAGGAAGGTAAGAGTCCTGATATCATTTCAGACAATGATTAATGATTTACACAAGGTAAAACAATGTCAGCAGCGCAGAGTACACAGGTACAGACTCAAATGGCACCAGACAGAAAATTACTTTGCTTCCAATTTCTGAGCATAGGAAGAAGATACCAGTGTGAAATAAGCTGTTTGTTCTGACCAGTTGAGAGATGGATCAGTACCCATTTTAGCCTTTCTAAACCAAAACTCTTCATCTAACAAAATTCATTTCATCAGAACTTAACAGACAGCCTAGACCTAATTTCATGGTCATAATTTCACATGACACCCATGCTACTTCAGTACAACAATAGAATTATAAAACTTTTCTAAAAATTATTCATTTAAAAAAAAAATTACTTTTATTCTTTTTTCTGGTCAAATTATCCATTATGATCTCTGCTGTGGTCTCTTCATCACTAAACAAGTATATTTGCTTGCTTGGCTTCCATTTCCATCTTAGAACACAAAAGCAAGAATGACCATTCACAGTCCTTCTGAGCATTATGTGTCTGACTATTAGACCAAAACCAGACACTAAATAAAACAAAATTCAAATTTCTTCTCATCAAATATTTCTGGTAACAAAAATAAACCCTTCTCCTTTTTCTCCTTTCTCACATCCTGCACAAAGTATGCACTTGGGTTTAGAGAATTATGCAGAAATTCTTGGATAATTTCACTCTCAAAGAGTGAATTAAACAAGCTGTAACATCATATCCTTAATCTATGGAACTGTGTTTAAGTGTTTCAAAGTCCAGGAGATGTTTTAACAGCTTTAAATATTTCATAAGTAGGTTTCCTACTTAAAGTATTGCTTTATTGCATCAAGGAATATATTTATGATAATGAGCACAGATAAAACCTTGAACCATAAGGATGATCACGATCAAATAAGAAACAGAAACCCTGCATTATCTATCCAGAAAATAATCAGGTCCTAAATTCCCACATTACACATGTTTATGTGGGTATCTGAACATGGCACTATTCAAATACATTCACCTATTCTGACTTCACTTCAAACGTTCACTTGCATACTAACAGAAATATTATGAAAGGAAAAAAAACAAAGTTATCCTGAACTGCCTATAGACATTAGGCTGCAGCAACATGAAGTACATTCAAAATCTTTAAAATTCAAGCTGTACAATTTTCCAGCGCTTACATGATGGTGTGGGGAATCTTGCCACTCCTTTGCCCATGTTGAATGCTAATACTCTGAGGAAAATTAGTATTAATGAATATTAAGATAGGAATAAGAAGCTGAAAAGTACCTAAGTCACCTTGCAGTTCATATGACATCCTGGACATAGTCCTTCTTTTTCATAAGCTTTAGAATCACATCTTGCTTTGTTGGAAAATATATTCTGGAAGATTAAAAATAAATAAAAATTAAAGGATGGGTTTTTGCTGTAGTCCCATATTCACCATAGTACTCATTGTCTTTCCAATAGTGTTGCAGGCATACCAACAATTTTTCTAGCTAGTATCCTCAATTGATTAAATATATTATACCAATGAGAAAAAAGGCTCTAAGAATAAAAAAAAAAAAAAAGAGGTACAGCAAATATAATCAGAGAGTTTCTTTTTGTAGAGTGACCATGTGACCATGTCAATGGACTGAATTGTTTCCTTCTCCTTTTTTTCCCTGAACGTATCCTTAAAGGTAAGCAATAAGACTGGAAATTTTAGTAAGCAATTTGATCCCTCTTCAATGCTCAGAACTCTGGTGAATGCAGTGAATTAATTTCCAAATATCTTAGTGTGAGATGAATTTAATACAACTTTGCCACCAAGTACCTAATGGGTGCTAATAAGGAAAACTGTTGCAAAAACGTTGGAAATGCAAAACTGTTGCAAAATTTGCAAAATGTTGCAAATGATTGCATTGTTAGTAAGTTCGGGCACATCCTTCTACCTAAAACAGATGAGGATCCATGAGGTTACATATGTCTTTATGCTCTTCTAGGGCTACAATAGCTTTTTCAGCATTGCACTTAACTAGATATTTGGCAACGTTTCAATCAGCTTTTCTTATATAAATTTGAATTATATGGAATTTTGCAAAAAGAAAGTGCAAGTAAAACCACCCCCAAAACACAGATGTTATACGAAACCCAGAGAAATCTTTGGATTTTGTCTTCAGGTGACTTACTAGCCTTCAAGATTAGTACTGGAAATTTCCCTACCAATACGTGGGCTTTTTGCAATTTCACCCTTTTTCCTTCATGTTTGACCAGCATAATTGTGATGGCTTTTGGTACAATAGGGTTAGGCAATTATTCTCACATTATTGCAAGGGCTCTCTGAAAATGCTCATAATTTTTGTTCTTTCCCGCCTCTCTTCTTTAAGGATGTTCTGAAAGGGGGAAATTGGCACACACTAGAATATTCAAGTCCTCTAATTTTAAGACATTTCCATCTTGTATTGGATTGAAAAGCATGTCAATAATAAGAGGAGAGACATTGCAGCAGTAAAGATCACAACTTCAAAGTAAATAACATGGATCACTCCCTGTTGGAAACAATGTCTTTCTATAATTCCTTTTATATAATCTAGTATGTATGCGAAAGAATACAAAACGTGTGAAGAAGAAAGAATCTTTCTCAAATTCAGCTCATTTTGCATGGAGTGTTATGTACCCAGTTTCAGCACAACTATAATTGAATTTAACTAAATTGAAATAGCATTCTCCTAAGTAGAGTCACCTAATCTGAGGAGTCCTTTTCATCTCATATGCAGGGTCTAAATGCAACGCTTGTGGAGTTTTCTTTTATTAAAAGCTTAATGTACGTTCACTAATGTAGGTTTAAATGTGGCCTAATTATTAATCAAATATATTTCAGCTGCAGGAGGGCCAACATTCAAATAATGATTAATTGAAAACTTAATTAAATACTTCAAGACATCACATGAAAGTGTTCTGATAAAGTTTCAGGTCATGCAGTTTGCATCTGAATCTGAGTAATGAAAATGAAGGATTTGATCCAGAAGCCTTTGTAGTCAGTGAATGAAATTACCCCAAAGCTGCTGAAGAAAATCTGTCTGAATATTTGCAATTAAGTTTTCTGGGAGAGCTTTGCATAATGTGGAATATAAAACAATGAGTTTGCTTCACCTGCCCATTCCAAATTGCTGAGCTTCTATGTTTCCTGTGCTGTGGAACAGCACTTTACAAAACTTTATCCAAGAATCCCAGAAAAAAAAATAGTTTTTGCACTCTAATTGGAATAGAGGCTAAAAGATGTAAAGATTTTTTGTTTAAAGTAAATTAAATTTTATGGCTTACATACTTTATTCTGTCTGGTTAGTCACAGCATACTGATGGGCAGCAACTCACACACCTTCTAAAAACTTCCAGATTGTAAAATAACTCTGATCTATTCACAACAGAAAATATTTGTTTAATTATTTTCAATTTATGCCGCATTTTTCCCAACCCACAGGTAGCTCATATCATGTATGATACAACTTCAATTTAGCACTGTTCCTAGCCATTCTGGATGAAGGGTCTTGCTGACAGTTTGCTTTAAAATCAGTTATGGAGGGTTGAATTACTATTGAGAGTCCCGTATGCAATTATGTTGATGTGTGACCTTCCTACATAAAATCTTTGGGACAAAGATTCATTTAATTCATAGAAAATAAATCCAGAGGCAGAGAAGACAAAAAGGGAAGAAATGGTAAGAACACTTTACAAAAAGGCTTGTCAACATGTAAAACAAATAAATAAATTAGACTGCAGATGTATTTTCCATGGAGATAAGCTGGGATGGGAGATGGAGGTGGAAATGCCTGTGGGTGCTTGCACACACGTACCTGAACACATGGCCATGTATGCACAGAACAAGGGGTCACAGCCTCAAGCTGCACCAAGAAGGTTCAAGTTAGAAATCAGGAAGAATTTCTTCATGGAAAGGATAATTCCCCAATTTAGTGCTCTCACTGAGACCACTCCAAACCATGCACCTCTCCCTCATTCCCCCATCCTTCCATCCCTCCCCTGCAGCTGGATGGAGAGGAGAACTGGAGGCACAAAAGGTAAAGGATCATGGAATGAGATAATATCAGTTTACTGGAAGCAGCAATGAAATAAGGCAATGAACAGTAACAGAAACATTACTGACAGAGGGTACAAGAAAAAGGTGAATTATTTCAAAATGATTGCTCCCCCAGCCATAGAAAACCCCTGGCAATACCTGACCACTCCCTCTGCCTTGAAGGGTCCTTTCCCTGCACCCCCTTGTTGGAACTCAGGACATCCCACTGGCTGTCCTGGATGGCTCCAGCCCCTGCCAGGTGGCTCAGAGACCTTGGCACAGAGCCAAAGACACCTGTGATTTTGATTTTGACCCATGGAAAAAATTACCAACATTATATGAGAATCTGCAAGCCATGAAAATTTTAGAATGATAGTTAGTTTGTCACAGGGTGAAAAGTAAAATTTTGGGGTTTTAGAATGGGGGCTCAGGGTCCCAAGATGGAGGGATTTGGGCATGCCTTGGCCTTCTTTCTCCTTCTTCCTAGCCTCCATCTTCTGGGTGATGGTGGCACATTTGGATTGGTTTAGGGTAGAGGCAAACTGTCTAACATAGGTGATAGGTATTGGAAAATTATTGTAAATAATGTACATTATAAATAATGTAAATTAATGTAAATAATGTAATAGTTTTTACTATAATAAGATAACACCACCTCTGAGGCGGACAGTGTGCCAGGAACTGACCTGCCAGACAGACCTCGGAGGGTCGGAGAGAGAATGTTATAGATAACAGAAGATAAACAACCTTGAAAACCAGAACAGAAGAATCCTGACTCCTTCTTTGGTTGCTGGGCTAGGAAAAGAGACTCTCTAACACATCTCAGTGTCATCCTGACCACAGAGACCCCTGAGACCCCCTTACCCAGCAATGCTGTCAGGTGATGGAGAATAACCTCTGGGCCACAGTCAGGCCTCTTCCCAGCTACAGCAAGAATTAACCCTGTCCTGGCTGGAACCAGGACAATAGCCCAGCTCACTTCACTTTTCTAAAGTAATGCTGTGGCCCATTTATTATGTCATATTTTTTGGCATGAATTGATCAGCTCTGGCAGTACAAAACCACCCACAACACAGGGCTTGAAGAACATATTTTACCAGACTGCTGGAGCTGTGTGTATTCTGTGCTATAGTGAGCTCCAAGTGCCTTGTTAAGGCTCATGTAAAGGCGGGATATATCTCCCTGCTGCCTGTTATTAAGACTAATTTCGTAAACCTCTATGGATTTTACTTTTCCAGCTCCACAAAGCAGTTCCTTAAACTGTTTGATTGATTTCCCAGTTCTGCCTGGTTCTTGCTCCTGTATGCCTTGATGTCTTTCTTTGAAGTATAGAAAGGAAATTACGCGATTAAATAAGGAAAAGAGGAATACTGTAGCTTGATTTCCACTGCCAGCAGCAGCATATTGTATGGCTACATACATCTGAGCCTCATTTATGAAAATAGAGAAATCCATACCTACTACAGAGAAAAGCTCCTCAACTATATAACCTGTCATTCAAGAGAGATAACTCACATTCTTACTATCAAAAAAAGTGAAAATGAAAGAGTGTTTCATAAATAGATTTTTGATGCAAAGCTTATAAGGAGATGGTATCACAGTATCTTCCAGTCATGTACAAGGGTGCCTTAACAGCTGAGACAATGCAGCCTACCTTGCTTCTCATATCTTTAGCTATACTGAAGCTCTAATTTAACCTTCTCTGTTTCATTGAAAACAAAACCAAGCACAGCACCAACCTAAGAAAAAAAAACAAAACCAAAAAATCCCAAACTAACACACCTGGAGGCTGTGTATGATTATCAGTGTTGTCTATTCGTTGTCTATTCTAAAAAAAAATCAGGTTTTTTGCACTCCTCATTACTGTTTTTTTAGGAGTCTTCACCAACATATAGATTTCTTTCTATTACTGGCCTCATAATGGCACATTTATCTCTCAGAAATTAATGTCTCCATAGTTTGCCCTAATCATAATTTGTATTCTTACAAGCACAGACTATGCACTGACATTCAGCTATAAAGCTGATAAAAATGAAAGCCTCATGTCAGATTGGACTCTGCCTGGAGAGAGTTCCATTCCGACAATCCCATTGCTCTTTCAAAACACATTTTTAGAGAACCAGAGTAACACCATCTTGATAAACATCCAAACCCTCCCCTCTGGAGCTGTTCTTCAGTCCTTTCCTCACTCACTTTGAAGCATCACGTTACTCAGATCTCTGCAGCAGAGATCTAATAGGCTGTGCCTCTGGTTTTTTCTCTTCTTAGCTAGAACATATGAAGAATTTATAACACATGAATGATTGTAATGATGTATTAGGAAATTAAAATTTTTTATCAGGTTTCATCTAGATTTTGTATTGTCTCCTTTTTGTGTCCTCTACAATAAATCCATGAAAAGTGTGGAAAACTGGTGTGTAAAATTATCCATTTGTGTCTATTCCCAAGCGTAAATTCTGAGTGCCCATTCTGGTCTGTCATGGTGTGTGTTGATGCATGTAAGTGCACAAAACAGAAACATGGAATTTTTCTTAAGTAATATTCCCTTATCTCAGTGACATATTTGTACATGATACTCAATGCAGGGTAAGGCAGTCATCTTCAGCTGTTTCCTTTTTTTTTTTTTAATTTTCCTTTTTTTCATAGTAAACTACTTTTTGGCTTATAAAGTTTTAATTTAATGAAGTTCTGGGATGATATACAAAATGCAGGAAACACTGCATAGGTAACAAGAATGGCAAACATGAAGGATGTGGGAACTCAGCACATCACTCCGGATGTCCAGAGTTGCTGAAGACCCTCTTGGAGGGCTCGGAAGACCTGGAATGTTGCCAGAAGCACCTGGTGGCTTGATTTTGATCCATCTAGGGATTTGCCACCTGTGTATGAGGACATGAGAGGCACTCGGGTTTGAATGGTATATTTATAGGGTGAATATGTAGGTTTTAGGGTCCTGTACAGGGGGGTTTAGATTTCTATACAGGGGGGTTATGGAGACAAGATGGAGGGATCAGGGCATGTCTCATCCTTCTTCTTTCTTCTTCTTGTCATCCATTTTCAGTGATGATGTTGGCACTTGGGGATTGGTTTGACACAGAGGTGCACGGTTCAATATGGGTGACTTGTATTGGGAAATAAAGGTAATTATGATGTACGTAATTTGTAATATAAAAAGACAAGACCGCCTTTGGGGCGGTCAGAGTGCCTTTGGCTGCCTTGCTGTCTGGACCTCGGCTGGACAGGAGGAAAGTTTTTAGATAAGAGATAATAAACAACCTAAGAATCAAGAAGCGAAGAGTCCAGTCTCGTCCTTCAGAGCGCGGGCTGCCCCAGAACCGCCCCCACACCTCTCGGGGCTGAAGCAGCCTTTGAGAGAAGGAAGTCTTCATGTTTCTACTCTTGCTTTACTTATGCCTTTTATTAACCCTCTCACTAACATCCACCTGATCTTGTACCTCTTGTGGCCTACAAATCGTTCTTGCACTCGATCTCTTTTAGAAAATCCTTTCTCTTAATCCGTAAACGCCTTTTGAAGTACCTGATTCAGTATCTTAATCACTAAAATCCAGTCACTTCACTAGTTTAAATCTTTCCATCTTCTCCAAACTGAGTCAATCCAAACTGATTCCATAAAAAGTCAAAAAGGAGCTGCACCCATGTTCCAACTTTTCCACTTAAAGTTTTCTAACCTCTTTACATGTGCCTTGTTTAGTTTGTCATCAGAAATCTGAACACTGTCATAAACTTCATTTTCTTTAAGTTATTTTTTATCTCACTCACTGCTCTAATTCTAATGAACATGTCCTTAGGCTAAACACCTTGCTGCTATGAATAGCTGCCTTCCAAACAAATAGTTTTCAAACATCTTGCTTTCCCTTTCTGAGCACTGTTCAATCTCACAACACTTACCTTCTTCTTTATTTTCCCTCCACTCCCCTTCACTACTGTCAGTTTTTACTGTCAGCTTTGACCTGAAAGCTGTGGCTGTTGGGACAGAGAAATTAAAATTCATTCACCTGCACTGGGAGGTAGAGCAGAAGGAGGAGCACAAGGCTGTACATCCACTGAGACCAGTATTCCCAGTTCAAGCAGGTTATTAAGTTTCATATTTAATTGCATCTCTTATTTTTCGCATCTTCAGTACTTTCTCTTTTACCTCTCTTGTTTTATCTTTGACCTCTCTCAAGCATGGTCAATAGCTTTCACAGTGTGTTTTATTGGGATCCAATTTAAAACTATTATAATAATTTTTGGAGTTTTCAAAGCAGTGCTGCCACTGAATTTTGGTGTAATTCACAGAATGATAACCTCCTGTATATAAGGTTTCAACTGGTTTTTGATATTATTTTGGTAAAATAAATAGTTCATCTTAAAAACATGGAACAATTTTTTTCCTTGTTCTTCAGCTCTCTAAAGAGCAAAATGGGCATCTTCCCAGTGAATGTAGCTGACACAGAATTCTCTTTCTAATTTTTAACAGAGAAAACAGGCCACCCTCAAAGGAAAGTTTAAATTTACTACCTCCTGTAAAGTGATGTGTAAGTAGTAGGAGTTATTCTCAGTTGTGGACAACAGCTTGACTCTCCAATCAAGGAAGTTCCCATCAACTTTTGCATTCAGATCAGAGTGATTTTTCTGTGCATTGAAATCTTAGTGCTTATTTCTGTGTTGATTTTTCTCTGATAGAAGGCATGTAGCCACTATTCAAGAAAAACTAAAGCACAAAACCCAAAGAAACAAGACACAGTGGCTGATGTTAAGGTAATGAAGTTCTATTGCATCCTGCTCTGGGGTCTCAGCACAGGAAGGACATTGACCTGTTAGAGTGAGACTGGAGAAAGCCAAAATGATGAGAGGGCTGAAGCACCTCTCCAATAAAGACCAGCTGAGAGAACTGGAATTACTCAGCCTGGAAAAGAGAAGACTTTGGGGTGAACTAATTGGGATGAGAAAAGCAAGTCCATCTAGGTCGATCTGAACTGACCTGTCTTTGCCCTTCTTTTAGATATGGAAGTACATTCTAATTGAATTGCCAGTAGCAAAAATTCAAAGAAACTCTTAAATCTTGATTTGGAAAAAAAAGGGGGTTTTCTTTTATCCAAAGTAGTTTGCCCCAAATTTTACCTGAATTCCTTACAAGCTGCTGGATTCTGTTTTAAAAGGTACACAGTTTTGAAGTGCTTAGCTGTTTATCTTAAATTGATTCCTTGTAGTGGACATTAAAGAACACTGAACTGAAGTGGTGTATTTATCATAGCTTTAAGATTTGTTCCCTGTTACAAATAACTTTCTACTTCCTTTTGAATTTTTAAATTAATTTCCTTTAAAGAGCACACGTAATGTTTTTGTGTTTTTTCCCTCCAGTGCTACCTACTTTATTCATCTGGATGTGCCTTAATTAAATTTTAAAGGAAACTAATCTATAATAACTTCCCTCAGAATAATTTGGAATTCTTTTAGTGTGAGCATTAACCAGCTGTCCTCACTGAATATGCCACACACATAACAGCAAAAACGCAAACAATTCTCACCTCTGACTCATATTTACTCATGTCCCTTATTAGTATTTTCAATGCAAAATGGATTAAACAGCACATTATGAGAGTAATCAAACATTAAATTTTATTAATAAATTGTTTTTCTAAATGTAATTCCTACAGTATTAAGAAGAAAAATGTACGAATAAGGCTTACAGTATCTTGTTTTTTTATATAATGGATTTGCAACTCTAGAATGAGTTATTTTGCAGTGATTATGGACAATCACTGTGTCATGCTGGAGAAATGACCACCAGTGAAGCTTATGCCTAGATATTCCTGGCAGCCCTTAATATTAAAGCTGTCATAAAGAAAATATATCATGTGCATTTAATTGTAATCAATCCCTCATATATAGAAATAGATACATTTACATGCGCTTGCATCTCACTACAAACCTTTTATATTTACAGAATATTTTAATATTATTTTATATTAATAATTACAGAACAAATATTTACAGAAATTATGCATATTAATATTTACAGCTAAAGCCAAGCCATCAGTTTTCCCCAAATGTGACTATGTTCAGTCAATGTTCATGTCTTATGAATTTCATTAGTGAAATGGAATATATGTTACAGGTTACACTAAGAGCTTAAATACAACAACTTACCTTTATACAAATGCAAGTCTATTCTAGCAAACATGCCTTTTTTGTTACTTATGACTAATGGTGTTGTGAGCACTTTGCTATTGAATTTAAAGTTGGAAGGATTTAACAGGCAAAATTGTTTTCACAAAATGCTTGAAAGATTAGTCTAAAGTTCCTTTTACTTGATCATTAATATCATCTTGATTTTGTAAGTCTTCCTGAATAGCAATGGGAGCCACAATTGTGAACGGTAAGACCTAGCTATTATAAAGTCATTAATTTTAATCCCCTCTAGAAAGGAGAGATTACTCTAAAGTTAAATCACTGAGCCAAGCATTTGGTTTGGTAAAATTAAATCTCCAATAAATGTCTCTCTTGTGGTTTAACCTGACTTTAAATAAATTCAATTCAGACTGATTTTACTCTGAAAATAAGTGATACATGTGAACTGGGGCAAGATATACCCAACTGGCATGAAGATTACCTAGACCTGTATCTCTGGCTTTGAGCTATCCACAAGCACTAGAATATGGATTTATTTAAAAAGCAAGTGCTACAGCGAGGGCTTCTGTCATTCTTGAATAGATGAGACACATATTCTCCTATGAAATCTACACATCTAGATTTTTTCCTGGCTGAAAAATAGACAACACAGCAAAGGTTAAATTCAATATGGAGGCTTGCAGAACAGTAAAGCCAACCGCTTTCTGTACTGCCCAAAATGCAGTGATTATGGCTGAAAGCTCTTTTCCTATTGCCCTAGTAAGGTAAGGCAGCCAGGAGCCGTATCTTACATTTTTTAAAATTTACATTTTTTAAAGAGGTTTTAATAGAGAATCCATGTAAGGGGGATTCGGAGAGGGGAGGGAAGGATCAGGCATGGAGTTTTACCCCTGTTTCTCTGCAGAAGTGAGGAGAATTCTGATTTCACTTGGAGAAATCATCACTGAAAGGAGAAGCTAAAATAGCTTGGTGAAAAGATGAGTTATAGCTACAGAATTCAAAGCCATATAGGCAATCTAAAATGAAAGAATTGTAATTGCCCAAGTTGCTTCAGACCCATATGTTTGTGGGGTTTTATACCTTTTATGCCTTATTCATTAAATATAGTCATTGCATTACACTGACCATAATAGAAAGTCCAGAATTTGAAATATGTCATTTGCTTTAGGGCAATTGCCTACAAAAAGGTTTTCAGCATTAGCTTCTCTTTTCAGACATTTGAACTTCAATCTGTATAACTCCATGACACTGACACCATCCCTTGGGAATATGTTCCAGTACTATCCAAAGACAATTCAGAATTACTCTGTGTAAATTGCAGTGTTATTAGAATTATTGTCAATGAAACCAAATGTGCTGGTGTGAAGAGAACATGTCTTCCATTAACTGCAGTAATTGTAATTTGCATGATGTCTTTTACTTTCAGATGCTGCAGAGATCACCCAATGATTCACTGAGGTTATCGGGTAATTAGGGTTCCATTTTATGTTACAAATGCATTTAAGGGTCCAGGAAAAGGTCTGAATTTAGGTACTGAGCACACACAAAGAAATACAGAGTTTCTGCACCAAGAGACTTACAGACTATAAAGGAGAGGAAGACAAATGGAACAGAGAGATAATAGTGGGGAAAAAGTGAGCAAATGCTCATAGTGGCCCTGATCCAGGAATAAAACCCAAGTCCCCAGTACCAGACTGTGTAAATGCTCCTCCTGTCAAAAAATTAACTGTGAGCTGCATCCTGTAAAACTTCATCCATCTTATTAATACATAGAAACATATACATTAAACATATGCATTTAGGGCACAGAATACTGGCTACACATTTGTTAATATCTTCTGCATTTTATAACCCATCTTTATACTTAACATAATTTTTTCTTTTTTATCATACCCAAAACTTGACTTTCTGAAAGACAGATTTGGTGATAGGAACATGAGATCTCCTTGCTTTCTGAAGGTCTTTTCTCTGTACATTCAAAAACCCCAACTTACATCAGAAAGAGCAAGGTTCCTCAAAAAGATTGGTTTATGTTAATATGACATAAAATAACCTATAAAACTGTCCTCTAATCAAGGTTCTCTTTGAAAGAATCCCTGCAGCAAACAGTCCTTCCATTTATCATATAAATAAAAATAAAAATCTGACTGACTCTCACCCCTAACATCCCTCTGCAAGCAGAGATACTGAAAATAAGACTTTCCATCCTTAGAAAATTCTGGAATTTTGAATAATGTTTCATAGATGAAAAAAACCTAGACAATATTTCAGAATTTTATCTTATGTAAAAGCCCCAGCAAAAATCAGTGAACTAAGAAATGGGCTCATTGTTTTCCTAAAAAATGAACACCTAGAACAAATTATCCATTGTTTTGGATCTTTAAGGACACACATATTGCATACAGGTTTAGGCCAGGTAATTATGTCATATGCATAAGAATTTAGTATGTTGTTTTTTAGAAGACTTAAACCACATTTTTACCTTTGAAAAAAAACTGTGACAGTGTTCACAGGGGTTTTCAGGTGAGGCAAGAGACGAGAATGTTGACTCCATGTTCAGAAGGCTTGATTTATTATTTTATGATATATATTACATTATAACTATACTAAAAAGAGTAGAAGGAAAAGCTTCATCTCAGAAGGCTAGCTAAGCTAAGAATAGAATAGAAAGAATGATAACAAAGGCAACTGGCTCGGACTCTGCCCGAGATAGCTCAGCCTTGATTGGCCATTAACTATAAACATCCAAGATGGCCCAATCACAGATCCACCTGATGCATTCCACAGCAGCAGATAACCATTGTATACACTTTGATCCTGGAGCCTCTCAGCTTCTCAGGAAGAAAAAAATCCTAAGGAAGGATTTTCATAAAAAGATGTCTGCGACAAAAAACCTCATGGATATGGATTTATAGGGATTAAGTTTGGGAGCACAGGTCAAGTTTATCTTCAGCAGCTTCAAAAACAGACTGTCTTAATTTACTCATAAAATAAGATTCAACATTGACACAGAGAAGACAACAAATCCAATAGTCCTCACTTCAAGATTATTCTGGCAATCTTGCCATTGCATTTCCAGACAGAACTCTTAGCACTGTTATTGTTGAGTCTCCCTCTTATACGACCTTCCCAAAAACAATAGATATGAAATAAATTGCTGGAATAGGAATTTGTTCTAGTTTACAATAGTTAATCCAGCCCAGAGGTCTGTTAATTACTTTCTTCTTCCTTCCTGAAGATGCTTATTCACATCATCAACATCTGCTGTGTAATTCAGGGGTGTTCTGGAGGCAGATTTTGAGACCAAAATTATCTATATCACTTCCTTTCAAGAGATCTCAAAGGCAGCTTAGCAGGTCTTGGAAGGGCTCTCTAGAAAGCCATTACAGTGAGAAATGACATAATTGGTGAGGTTAATAAACTTATTTCTTCATAAGCCGTATTGAAAGAATGCTCAGTTCTGAAAAAAAAATCAGAAAATCAAATTATTTTTTGGAGTGCCCATATTTTCAGTGAGTGATTTTTTTTAAATTTCTTATATTTTCACATATGATCATTATCTTCTCATTGCTAGAAACTTGCCATTGAAACAGATATAACTGTAGAAAGACAGGATATTAAACAAACTTCTGTAGTGCAGCTGTTATAATATGTTCCTTAAAAACCTAAGGTAAGAACAATTATTTTAGTCAGCATACAGTATTTAGTCAGAAAATTGAAATATCTTTATGGTTACAGATGTAAATTTTTATGAGCTTGAGGATTTTATTTTCTATTTTCTATGTGTCACTTTTCATGTATTTTAAACTGATCAAGAGACAAATGGGAAAATGTAGATCTAATTAATACTATGAATATTCCCAATGGATTTCCATTATGTTATTTAACTCAGATATTTCAATAATTGTGATATATCAAGAGAATTTTGTATTAAATTGTTTTGTAAAAAAATGCTTTTTTTTATCTGGGGAAAGGTACATATGAACTGGCCCATGGGAGAGGGCATTTGGGAAACTCCTCAATCTGTTTTAAACACTGAGTTTTCCCAGTAACATTATGTAATTCATCATCTATCCTAAACTATCAGGATAGAGATTTGTATATTGGAAATTATTTTCACTAATCTTGTGTACACACTTACATAGATGCACACACAAAACCATGGATGATTTCCAGAGGAAACGGGCAAAATATCCAGAGGAAACAGCCAATACATTATTTTAATGATTTTGCTATTTCAGATCAGTCGTATTCATTGTCAGTCTGCCTCAGAGGAGGTGACAGTAACAACCCAAGAAGTCTGGTGGTAGCTCTGCCTTGGAAAAACAAATACTTGCTATTAAAAAAATTTCAAAATCAATAATTAGAAAACCAAATACCTCTTATAGTTTGTATGGCAAGCATCTATACAAGCACATTTGGGACCTTCCCAAAATGCAAGGAATATGTGAGAAATTGCCTTCTTTCACAAATTGAATAATGTGTCAAGATAATAAGAAGCCATTTATTTGTACAAACCTCATCACATTTGTCTCCTTCACTGCTTTTTGGTCATGATGCTTCCTCTCCTTACATCAGTGGCATTTCTCTATGTAATTTAGAAGTTCCAGACTATTTCCTTGCTGATCTCTCAATTCTGGAGCTCAGCTGAAGTCCAGAAAGGAGGTCAAGCCAATTCACTGGAAGAATCAATAAGCATGTCCTCTTCAGTCTCCTCACTTCAAATTAAATCATAATTCCTGTTCTATCACTGTCTTCATGCATATTTCCTTGGGAAATTGAGGAACTTCCAAGGTTAAAATTTTCTCTATGAGGCAAACACCTATATATCTAGAGCACTGCTTAAGAGCCAGATTTTGAAACTTTTTAAGGAACAAGATATTCACATATTTTGTTGGTTTTTTACATCAAAAATCACAATTTGAAACTGTAGCAACCAAAGCATTTTATTGTTACTATCCCTACTATCAGCACCACAGCCCAAGGTTCTGAAGATGTCAGCTGTTTGCTTTGGTAACTTAGTTTAAGACCAGTGCCACCCCACAAATGTTTCTGAAACACTGCTCAGTAATTCCTTTGGGGAAAAAAATAAGGCAGTAATTGCACGTCAGTGGGAGTAATTAATATTTGCTGAGGAACATTATTGTGTTATTTCTGCTGACCAAATTAATTTTTCAGTTTAACCATTCCAAAAACTAAGTAGGATTATTTTACTATTTAGATACTGAATTGAGGAGTGTTTTCTTTGAGACCCACCAAAGCTTCATTTAAAAAATAATTATTATTTGAGTCTTGTTGCAATTAAACAGAAATCATTCCTTTTATCAGTTTAACCAGCAGTGGAAATATTATCAGCACATTTGTTCAAATTATGCTTCACTGTCTTAAGGGGCTTAAGAAAATAAAGCAAAAAATATTAGCGAAATGGGGTCAAGTTTATGAAGTTTAAAACATCTGAATTATGGGAGCAACTCAATGAAACTGTAAATATGGCTTTCATTTCTGTTTGCTGGAATATTCACAGGCAGTATGAACACAGAGGCACTACTGAGTGCTTATAATAGTGAAACAATATTTCTCCCAGTTTTGATACAGGCAGTCTAAAGAAAACTATTTTGAAAGTATAGGAAAGATCTTAATCTAAAATTCTGACCATGTTTACAATGTGTTAGCCACAAAACAAATATAGGAATAATATCCTGCACATGTTTATTGCCCCAAACAAGACAAACAAAACATAAATAAAATAAATAGACAAGGATAGAATAGATTAAAGCAGTGAGAGTGCTTTCAACAGTGTTTCCAGCTCATATTCCCTCCTGCTATAGAACATGGAACACTGTTGGGCTGGTGTTGATGTATCCTGGCGGTGGGAGGAGGCCTCACCCCGGCAGGATTTTTGTTTGTGCTGTGCTTCCAGAGGTTTCTCAGTGGTGCTGAAAGGGTTCAGGACACACATTCCTCCTGTGACTGAGCTCTTGCAGCTGTTGCTCTGTGTTGGCTCATGTCCCTGACACAAGATGAGATCCCTCGCTTGTCTTTGCTGCTTATATTTTCCATCAGATGTCAAATATAAACAGTTTTTTGCTCTTCTGCTATTTGGCTATATTTGATTTGTCCATTTTTTTAAATGTGTTTCCAGAGTGCTGTTGGAACATTTGGAAGTAGATGTCTAATGAAAAGGCATAGAGACTAATTAAAATTTCCTTATTGTGGAATCCAAATTGTCTGAAAAATTTTAAAACAAAATTACAAAGTGGAGAAGAAAAAAATTCTACTCAAATTCTTTCTTCTGGTTCTCTGTGCAAGTTCAAACATTATTTGTGCTGCAACCCAAAAATAAGGATTGTATTTCTCAGGGTTTGACCAGGGGAGGCAACTAGATTCTGAGTGCAAAACCCTGAGTAGCAGGACTTCAGAGATATATTGATCTGAATATGTAGTAACATTGGAGAAAAAATACACCCAGACAAATAATAGTATGTAGAATATATTCATACTTCTTTGCAAGCTAAGAAATAATGTAGCAAAATTAATGACCAGCTTTACATAATCTGGAAAAATCAGAAGTGACTATTAATAACAGCTGTTTAAACCCAAAGAAACATTTTTCACCAAAAATGTAGTCAGAACAGATATACATATATATTTTAAATCTTGAATAAATAGGATATTGGTGAATTTACTATATATGTTTACAGAGTAAAAACTCCAAACCTGAGCTACAGAAGTCCTTGAAGCACCACATTCCAGTTCTTTGAACATACTTTCTTTATATGAATTTCAAACCTTATATAATCAGGAAAAGTTTAATGAAAAATTAAGACTAAACCCTGCACATTAAACAGCACATTATACTCACATGCATGCATTTTTTTTAGCTCTAAACCTATTTGTTTATAAGCAACTTTGACAAAGACCAAACAACACCCATACAAAGAAAACAAAAAATAAGGATCCATGTACTTACTCTAGTTTGGGTCTAACACCATTTAACTTTCTTATTTTGGAAAGAAGTGTAAAAGAAGAGACAAGCTGCCTTTATGGAAATGCCAGAGTTTAAATTCTGGAAAAGTAAGAAAAGACCCAGAGAAATAGAAGATTGTGACAGAGTGCTGTTTGCAGCAGATGACACAGTTTTGTCTGAGAGACAACACTCAAAGTTGCAAAGTCAATTTTAATCTTCATAAAAATCCACTGATGTTGTTTCATACACTGTCAGGAAAAACACAATTCAGGATAGATGTAAAAAGATGTGCGTTTAAGAATTGGAATTAAAACTCTTAACTCACATGTTCCCTATTTAGGGACAAATTCAGGCCCCAGTCTTGCATTAAAAAGGTCTTCCTATATAATTTGTTTCAGAATCTTATGTACATGATGGGCCCGAGTCCTTTCTGAAAAATATTTTCTAAATTAAATGACTATTAATAAAATGTTTTTCCACTGTCGGTTTTTGGTACTGTTAAAATATAAAAACTACATAGATATGAACACAGAAAACGTATATTGGAACATACTAGAAATATTACATTTGTTAAGCTACCATTGATGCTTAGACAACCCCAAATAGACTAATATACAAGTTATAAATATTAACTGGACACGCATCTGAAACCAGATAGTCCATATCTCAAAGATTCTGCAGTATTAATTCTGTTGGATACATCTGGTCAAGATGTGGAAATGAGATAACTGTGTCTGCCTGTGTGACTGACATGTTGACATGTAAAATCCAATGAATTTTTAAAAATTTGTCTGGAAAACTTTTTTTCTTTCTTCATTTCTCCAGCAGAAATTCATCTACTGTTTGAACACAGAATCATAAAAAGAACTTCAGCCACATCAGTCAACTGTGTAGTTCTAAAAAAGTTATATTTTCATGGACTGCAGTCTTTCAAAAATGGATTGGACTAACACCAACAGAACGGCTGACAGCATTTATTAAGTCCTCTGTCTTGGGTGAAATCCAGCCTACTCTGCCAGCTTGTTTCACAGTGACATCCTTGTTTTCAGGCCACTGATAAAAAGTCTTACCTGCTGTGTGTGATATGAAGCATTTTTTAATATTAGAATATACTTTTTTTGGTCCTACTGTAGAAATTATTTAGACTACTTCAGCTTCCTCATATGTAAGATATTATTGTATAACTAAATTGCTGTTCCATTTAGCTGACAAATATTATTACATACATTATATAGGTTATCATAATTTCAGTGAAAATTTGAACAAATTAAAACAGAGAGTTTATGTTCTTAATAAGGATTTTAATTGATTGTTTATTTAGAAAGGAGACAAGTTTGGCTAATTTAGAGGAATAAATACTGAAATTTCACAGAATTAGTGAAAATAAAGAATAATTTGTACAAGATATTCAATGAAGAGATGTGTTTCTATTTGCTAATTGAACCTTTGTTCACTTTAATAGTACAGAAAAAATTGTATTACACATTTGAAGTGGTTGTGGCCTAGACCACATTCAAGATTTACCCCTCAATTTCTATGGAAAACCCTGTAG